>JADHKT010000033.1:54225-175528 GCA_019925285.1 Graphium sp. VPRI43844 | reverse complement strand
TTTAGCGTTTTTAACAACCCCGCCCCCTCCGAACACAAAAAAATTGGCCCCCCCCCCCCCCCCCCCCCCAATTGGAGTAATGCAGATGGTCAAACTTACAAGGCTTGTTTATATTCGTCTTGCTTATACAACAGGGACGCCAAACGATAACACGCATATCCAGTGTCTGGCTCTTGTCCAAGAGTCTCAACCAGAATCTGGAGGGCTTCCGAAAACACCTTGACCGCCTGTTTTGTATTTCCTATGCGTCCTTCGGCTTCCGCCAGGTCGCACATGAAGTTTGCCTTACGGGCACGCATCTCCTCGTCGGTTCGCTTGAATGTCGATACACTCCGACGGAACCAGTCGAGGGCTTCTTCAACATTGCCCTGCTTCATTCTCACTTTCCCAAGATTGCTATAGGAGAGGGCCAACAGAAATTCCATGTTGCTTTCCGGTGGGTACTTCTGTTTGATTGCCAGTGACTGGTTGTGAAGTTCTGCTGCTCTTTCATACTCGCCTTTTTGCATCTTGACAATCCCAAGGTTGCTGTATGCATTGGCGAGTTGAATATCCACATACTCTGGGATTTCCTCCCCATGGGAAAATTCTTTTTCGAGGTTGGACAGGCGAATTTCTAGTGCGTGTTGGAGGTGGCGCTCGGCATCTGCTGATCTGTTCTCACTTCGAAGATATACGCAGCCCAGGAGGGTGTACGGCTGCGCGATGAGGCAGTCATGTGGCTCCAAAGCCTTCTCTGCCGCCTCAATCGAGGCCTCGGCCAGGCGTGCAGCGTCCGACAGCCGACCCCGAGCCCACAGATAGACGCCACAGTCACAAAATAGTTCTGTCAGGAGAACTAACGCCGGCGATTTATTGCCAAGCAGTGGATGATCCTTATACCTTTGCAGTAGAAAGAGAACATGCTTCGTGTACACTTCGCACGTGGGCCAGTCTGGTATCGGGTCGCCCCGGGGCGATTGGCGTGGAAAGGCACCGTGTAATAGATTAACAGCGTCGGTAAACCGGGCGAGCAGTTGATCTTTGCCCTCACTAGATATTTGTCTCATGACGTTATGTTGAACTTGACGATGGATAGAAATAGTCTTTGAGTCCTATTTTGCGTCAGAATTGTGCATTACGAAAAAAAAGGAAAACAAAAAAACCTAACAGCTATATATGAAAGATGAAGGAAGAGTTGGTACGTACTGCATCGTTCAAGCGAAGCAAAGATTGATCTTGGAGTTCAAGTAGAAACTTTTTGAAACTGTTTGAATTAGACCAAAAATTCAATAAAACTTTTCAAGTAACTCCGAAAGGGATAAGAGTAGAAAAGGGGCTCCATACTCAATCTTCTTTATGTCCATGCCCATGCTGAGTGTTGAGAGATGCCCGCCTGTGACTTTGGGTTTGTGGACCAACAAGTCTTGAGGTATCTCATCTGGAGAGTAGAATGCTATCATACACAGAATGGAAAACGTCTTGCTCGAAAGTCTCCGGTAAGACATTTTCCAGGTGGATTCTAGGGTAGTATGATACTGGAACTGTTTGGCATCAGTCTCTTCGGAGAGGAGGGTCCCCGCGTCCTGTAACTCTTTGAATATGTCCCAGAATTCCTCCATTGGGGTATCTGTTCCCCGCATATAGTCGGCGGCCCAAAAGATAAAGAGCGGGATTCCATCTAGCTCTTTCGAGATAAACCGGGCCCATACATCATCGTTGTGACGGGAGGTGTACTTTTGGTTCTTTTTAAGGGTATCGATGATGATCTTGGCACCTTCTTCCTCACTTAGGAGCGTCATTTCGTAGCTACTGCTCACCAAATTCATCTGACGCATGGGATGGCGGGAGGTTACAATGATGGAACCGGATGCAGTGCGAGGCCAATACGGCCTGAGACGGGTGGGTTCATCGGCGTTGTCGAATATGAGAAGCCATTTGAGTTCTGAAAATAGAGTGAGTAAAGTTCCAAGTTGAAATGAGCAGTGTCAGAAGGGTAACAAACGACATGAGGCGCTTACTTGTTTTCTCCAACCATTGATGAAGGGCGCTCGCCACACTCTCGGGCGATTTGTCGTGCGCGACACCTAATTTTTTGCAGGCACTCAAGAAACCTTCGGCAAGTGTTTGCTCGGTATCAGCGCCAATCCAGAGTATAACATCATACTCCTTAATGCGAGTATACACAAAGTTCAAGACGAGCTGTGTCTTTCCCGAGCCCCCAAGGCCATATATTAATACGGAACGAGGGCCGGATGTTAAATTGGAATTTAATTGGGCTTCGATTTTGGCCGTTATCTCGGGACGGGGGAAAAAATTCATGTTTTGGGTATACGGGATGAGCTTGCACTCGCCAGTGGTGAGAGATGTCTGCTTCTTGTCTTCTAAGACAGTCAAGATGGTATTAACCTTTCCGTCCAGTGACTCGTAGTTTGCCGCCAGGGCTATACTGTGGAAATCTGTATTGCGGCGGCTGATTCTGTCGCGTAGCGCTTTCAGGTCACGGTCTACTGTCGACCATGCATGTTTGACTACCATGGCTACATCCCGGAGAATTAGTAACCACGGGAAATGGAGAAGATTGGATGTCCCAGAGACGAGCGTCGGGCCTTACAAGCTGTTCTGCTTTTCATAAAAACAATAACTCGAAGGAGAAACTCCGAGGAGAGCATCATGAGCTCTGTTAGTGCTTCTTCGAGTTCTGGTGTTGGATTCGCCTTGGTCATTCTTATGGCAACCGGGAGGCGGTTGGACAAGTCTTCGAGACCATCGGTAACTTCCGTCATAGTATTGGAGGCTCGGGTGATTGTCTATAGCCAAGTGTATCAGCACAGTGTGTACTCTCATGACTTGCAGCCGTTCATCTTAGGCCAGGTTTGCATTGTCCTCGTTGTGGAATGAGCATACATACCGCGCATACGACATGGAGACTCCCCATTGCCAGGCGGCCCATACCCGTCGAGTCGGCAGTCTCTAAGATGGCACAGGCACCCTGGAAAAAGGTCATGATAGGAGTGCAGACCTTATTCAGTCTGTTAAAGACCGGCTCGAGTCCATTTTGATCCCATTGCTTTTTTATGTCGCCAAGGCGGATGTTGAGCTGTTCCACTGCAGTGCCGAGAATTTCGCTCCTCTCCTCGGAGCTAAGGAGCTCAAGTTGTTCACGAATGTTCGATGGGAATTCGTTGAGGTGAGTTTGGCCGGGTGCGATAACAGTATCTTTGGGTGAAACGGAAACACGGGGTTGGGGTTCTACTGTGATAGGGGTAGTCGCATTTTGGGGCTGGGATGGCGGTTGGTCAGGTCGCGATGGCTGCGCTTCTTGCCTGGGTTGAGCGACTACTCGAGCAGGGAGGGTCTCGTCGTCATCCTTTGCACTCTCAAGGGAACCTCCCTTGCCTTCGGGTTTCAATTCGGTTCCAACTTCTCCATTGTTTTCCTGTTTTCGGTCCCGCGAGATGCCAAAACAGCCACAAACCAGAGACCTCATTGGTGCAAGCCTTGGGGGGGAAGCTAAACGTGGGGATCTGATGTGCAGCCGCCCATGGTAGGACGGATGTAATAACAAATAACAGAAATAGCATGATAGAAACGAGTGTAGACATGGTGGAATTCCATCGTGCAGATAGCCATTTAGATATTTAAAGATGTCTCAATCGGCGGCGACTCTTGATCGTATGCAGCAAAATGGGGCAGTGGTGTATTTCAGCTTAGCAAAGGCCATTTTGGCAATAGCTGGAGCAAAGAGCACGCCTGTCTGATGTCCTGTACTGGTAACATCCCAGACTGTGCGAAATCCACGGTGAGAAAGCAGCCAATCCGCATCGCCCGTTGGTTGACGCCCTCTGAAATATCAGGCGGGTAACTCGCGTTATTCTGAATTCGGTCCCCTGCCCCCTTAATACGGGCTGCATCTTTTCATTCGCGGCCTCATGTGGGCGCTTCCTGTTCAGATAATGCTGCCAACCCAGTCTCGCCCGGTTGCCAGCCACATGGTCTTGGTCGCAGGCACAAACAGAGGCGTTCGGGCACTGACCATGCCTCATGGGTTAAATCTATAGGCTGCTGGCTGTCTCGGTGAGTGTGTGGGAAGGAGGAAGGATGCCCGATTTTGCCATGAGTTGCACCTGATAATAGCACATTGTTGGGCCAATATTTTCAGCCAATTTCGATGCCAGGGCTGGGGTATACTGAGGGATTTTTCTCGCCCTTACGTCTTTCCTCGCCTCCTTCCTCGAGTTCCCTTCCCTACCTTCCCTACCTGCACCAACATCGCCTCAATCAACAATGAGAAGTCCAAGCCACATTATTACCCCTAAGCCACTTGGATTACTCTCTGCTGGATTGCTCACTTGTGATTGGCTTGACACGGTGTGAGGCCGGTCGGCGATTGCTTCGGCCACACTGCTGTCGCTCCGTCATCATGCGTCTCGTGACAGGCACTCTCTCTGCACTTGATTCGTGGCTGAAGCTGCGATATTGCAAAGTGTAATCGCTTGGAATGGCCTCACAAGAGCTGGCTCCTCGTTTTTTGTCACCCTTCTTTGGAGTTCTTGCCACGCGCAGCCCGAAATTTCATTGGAGGGGCTGGTGATGTTGACCAGACCAACTGGAAGGAGTCTTCTCGTCTGGTTCTACTGCACCGCCTCATCTTCCACATCGTCTCGCCTCGTCTTCCGCATTGTCTCGCCTCGTCTGACTCCAATATTCTCTAGTTTCGATGGTTGCCTTCTTCCCATATCTCCCTGGAGATTTCGAGTGACGTTGTCATTTCTGTCCATATGGTGTCAGGCGTCAAACGCTAAAATTGAGAGAACCCTGAACTTTCGGGGGAGGCTATGTTTAGGTATCAGTTGGCACATTATCTTCAATAAACCTGGCCATTTCTTGGTCATCCAGGGGCGAAGCTGGAGATTTAAGCCATGGTTGACCTCCCTGTGATTTTGTAATGTGACGAAAACTGGCTCACGAGGTGTTTTTCGAACAAACTCTAGAGCTCGCTGTAGATTGGGGTAAAGGCAAGGCTGCACTGGAGATCAAGGCATTTTTTACTGCTTTGACAACAAGCAGATACCTGCATAGATATGCTATTTTATTTAATAGCGTTTTATTTAATAGCCACTCCGGATATCCATATCCTTTGGGGGGTTTAACCTTAACGATGGTAGAACTAATGAATGAATAAATAAGGCATTGTCAAGAGTACTAGAAAGTGTATTGTCCCTCACTGTATCGCCGAATACCACCCTCACTATATCGGCAAACTCCAGCTAAGACGACTTCAGCAGGAGCGAGAGGTCTAAAGCGACGCGGTAAGCACCTCGTGTCACCAAGCTGGCCTAGAAGGCTGTGTGTGATTGTAGTCCCATCAGCACGAGCTGGCGGCAGGTATCAGAGCTTGCTGTCGCATCACAGCATGTTGACTATGGTACGGCGTCGTTTGCGGTCATATTTGTGTCTTCTTGATGTGGGACATCCAATGCATTTTTAAATTGGGATTTCCGTCAGGAGCAGAACGTCAGGCGGACGTGCTACTACATCCACTTGGCGTTCTATTCGTCTCGACAAAGGACGAGACTGATAATCTATCATTCTCTTTAAGCCAAGTTCAGACGGTCGAGGGCGCAAAAATGGAGAGATCAAGAATGCACTATTTGCCGCCTCGTTAGCCAATGTGCTTTGACAACCAGTGAACACACTTCCTCGTTGCAAGGAACATGGTGATCCAGAAAGGAAGATTGGCGGCCATATATGAGGAGCAAGTTTGGTAATGTTTTCGGCAGGCTTATCCGTCAAAAGCCATGTCGTTCTGAGTGTTGCCTTTCGACGTATACGCACCGCGACCCGAATTTTCGCGCAAAGGTAGAGTCCACACTATTAAAATTCCGCACAGTTCTCTGTTTGGATATCTCTTTCGCATCCAGCGTTGTATATGAAACTTCCTCGCTGTTCAACCCCTGAAAAAGTGAAAAGAGAGGTGGATTTTCGAGGTCTTTCTTTCGAATGTTGCTCCATGTTTGTAATCAGTCGGCCAAATGGTCAGATTGCTCTGATGAGAAGGCATGTGTGACAGGTATGTAAGGGGGCGAACATGTCTCTAATAAGGTCGAGGTCGAAATCCTAATGTTCTCAAAGCGGCATTCTGCAACTAGCTGAGTGCAATTGCCTATATGTCTCTCAGAACTGGAATGTTTCTCTCCTCTTGAACCATGAGGCTGGTTCCCCTCCAATGACAGTGGCAAAAATCCGTCCGAAGTCGAACCCGAACCGTCCGTCCTCTCGATTACCAGGCCAGTCACGCGTCGTCGACCTCAGAGAGCACTGGGTTTTGTGGGCTTCGGGATTTGCAGAGTATAGCTCGTGTCAGGCAAAAGAAGTATCGGGTTTGATGCTGTCTAGTTCATTTTCGACGAGTAGTATATAATTAATACGTGGCTTGGTCGCAACTTCGAAGTTCAAAGTCAGACATTTTGCCTTATATATATTGGTGATGTTGGAAATTGATGTTTAGCTTCAACATCTGCTTTGTAGGAGGAAGGCCCCCTATTTATACTTGTTCATCACTATTCCGTATGCTTGGACAAGTTGGCAGGGTTTGTTGACCATTTCCGGCAAAACAATCAGCCCTTCGGGAAATTTCTATCTTATGTTAGCCAAACCTTCAACATAAATGCAAACACAAGATCAACATGGACCTGTTGACAAACACAGAATGTTATCATGCTCACGCGGCACTCAGACAATACATGCCAAATGGAATCGCGGTCCCACGGCATCGCACAGGCAGTCAGTCGTCAGAAATGAAATATATTCTCGGGTATTGAAACAATACAGTGAATTAAATTGTTCTTCTTTTTTTGCAATCCTTCTCCCCTTCAGCAGTCGCTCATCTCCTTGTCATGTTCTCGCCACCAGCCAGCCACATACTAGGATTCACCTCTACGGGCATCGCAGGGGCGGCCGACTAGGGTGATGATCATCTGACTCTGCTACTAAACGAGTCGGTGGCCCTCGCCTTCTTCGAAGTGGGCACATGTGCCTTGAACGCTCCTCCTTGATTATTATCATTAATGGTTTCGACATTTCTTGTCGTTTCTTTGAGTAGAAAAACCTAAAGTTTCCCCTCCCCCCATTATTACCAAATCGAATCGATCGAGGAAAAAAAGAAAAATATAGAAATCGGTTGTTTTGTTGGAGCAACTGGGGTGATGGCGAAATAATCCATCAAGAAGTCCCGAAGAGCGAGTCCGGCCGATATCGTTCGTGGGAGTCCAGGTGTGGAACAAGGCGAGGCTAACCCCTCGTTTATTCGGTCCATTCGACACCAGGAATCTTCAACACAGTGCTGACGAGCGAGCCTGCGGGGAAAATCTTGCAAGTCTGGGGCTTCAGACGTTGCTTTCCTTCGAAGTTGAAGACGGGAAGCTTGTCAAGGCTGGTAGACTCGGTAACGGTAGCGTATTCAACATCGACATCGTAATGGCCCTCAACTTCCTTGGCATCGACAACCTCTCCATCATTCTAGAAATGGACGAGTTAGCACCTCTTGCTCCTGCTCAAATAGAGGGATCCGGTAACTTCAGGTAGTGCAAGTCGATCAAAGGCTTACCTTGATGAACTGAATCTGCAAGTTCTTCTCGAGTTTTGAGACGAAGTCTTCTGGGCGGCGGCGGCGGGCAGAACTCCAGCCGTCGGTTGCCATAATGGCGTCATCGAGAGGAAGTTCCGCGTATGTAGTTCCCTCTGCGGGGTGGCCCAGAATAGCTGTGACACCAGCAAGTCGGCCACCCACGTAAACGTTGATGCTGCAGGGTCGCGGGACGTTGGCAACGTCGATGGCGAGCTTGATGAAGTACTCGGTGCGCTTCTTTCCGGTAAAGCCCAGGAGGCGCCTGTTCTTGGCAGACGAGGAGGAGGGTCCGTATAACTGGTTGACGATGGCCGTAGCGTCCGATGCCATGATCCAAGGGTATTTGCGCCAGTATTCAAGTCCTTCGTATGTGTAACCCCAGTTGCGTAGTTCGACTGTACCAGTGCTGGTATAGAAACCGCTGGGGCCCCGGAAAGGTCGCAGAGGGTAGCTGGGTGTAATGGTGGTGCCGGCATCGATTGCAAACGAACCTCGAGAAGTATATGACTGGGTAAACATGCTTTGATCGGGGTGAATGGCGGACCATAGCGCCCAGAGACGGTCGACATTGGTGTGATGAAGCATGCTGTGGTCCGAGGTACCGCTCGTTAGTCTTCTTTTACTGCCATCGTTCACATTGCATCACGAGGCTTACAAGAGAGGGTCGAAGGCAGACTCTGTTGTGGATGTGAACATGCCACCGCATCCAGCCAGTCGATGAACAGTGTTATGGGGAGCCTCGAAGCTGGCACCGGATGTCATCATGCTGCCGATGTCGTCAAACGATTGGCCTCGAACGAAAGCGTTGTACTACATTCATCACGCCCGTCAGTCACTCCTCCTTACCAAGTACGCGTGCTGGGCGCTGTCTAGCACCAGATGAGTCGTGACGTACCACTTGTCCCTTAAGGTTGGCGACACCGAGCTCTGCGTTTGCGGCCGAGGGGTTGCCGCTGCATCGAGATGTCGAAGGACCGGAGAAGCTGCTGGACCAGGGTTGATCCTGTGGAAAAGCAAAGGCGAAAAGAGGGCTGGGCGTCCATACAGTCTCGGTACCGGACCCGTCGCCTTTGGGGACCACCATCTGGACAAAAGGTGACTCGGTGCATGGAGGAACTCTGGAATCGGCAGCCCAATCCCAATACGGGCTTCGTAGTTTCTCGGCAGCATCACGCCATTGCGCGCGCTCGTTCGCGGGGTATCCGTTGGCAATGTTGATGGCGTGGTCGACAACGACTTGCTACAAAGACATATCGTGTAAGTTAAAAAAAAAAAACTTGCTCGCGGAGATGCTGAGATCAGCCCGTTTGGTATAATGGGCAATAATCAGAGCACGACGTGTGGAGCGAAGCCAAAACATACCTCAAAAAGGCCAAGGTAGGCTCTGTGCCATGGCAAAAAGAGATGGTCCTAATTAAATGGACAAGTTAGCAAACCCCAGTAGGAAAATATCCGATCGCACTGGCACAGCTTACGCCATGGGGGCAGTATCCCGCCGTTCTGGGCGACGAGGCGCGACCACCATTCATCCACTCAATACTTGGCAGACCATGGATTCCTAGCAGAGAGCAATCGTTAGCCAACAGCCAGATCCGGACGGGATCAATCTTAAGCGTGTGGGAAACTACATACCCATGATCTGGACCCAAGATAGAGGGTCGTCTGAGGCCGCCCGTTGCATGGCTAGCAAGGCCTGGATGTACAAAGACCTGCGAAAGGCGGATGTGTTAGGAATGGTCGCTGTTTTGATATCAAGAGAAAATGCGCGCCAGTGTCCCTTCGTACCATTGCTTCTTATCGGGATCATTGTACAGATCGTTGATGTTTCGACGATAGGGTGTGGTGCCGAGGAAGCCATCAATGCCGGTCCTAGGGCCGGTGATGGTATATTGAGCGCTGACGAGAGAGATCACGTCAAACGCCAAGAAGGTAGCGACAGACTTGAGTAAATGCATTATGGAATAATCAACGAAGACAATCGCGGAATCCTCGACTCCGGATTGTAACGAAAAAGGATTAAAAGGTAAAAAAGAAGGAAAAGGGAAAAAGGAAAAGGGTTAAACGAGTGTAATGAATCTCTCACTGTTGTAAAAGGTCACAGAAGAGACCTAAGTGAGTGACCGAGTTAACGAGAGACGCACATGAGAGATGTGTCGGTCAGGAGAAAAAAAAGTCAAGCTATTTTAATAGGGCGTCTGGGACCGACCAACATTATATGTCAAGGGACAGACAAATCGAGTAAGAGTGGTCTTCACCTCGGAGGATCGGCTCGAGGCTTGACTGCTAGAGCCAGGGCCTCAGCTAACGTGACATCAACATGGGGCTAGTGTAGAAATGCAAAGCGCGAAGAAAGTCAAGAGTCTCGGCCATGGAGGAAATGGGTCTGTTCCTCACGCCTCTCTCGCCTCTCTCGGACGAACCACCCCCATCTGTTTGGGAAGAAGGGACGGGGGTGGAAGAGGTCGGGGGGAGACACAGACGCTATTGTTGGGGCTAATGCAACTCGGATTCAAAAGGGGCGCTTGAGAAGCAACAAGGCAACAAAAAGGGCAAGCAATTTAAAAACTAAAAAAAACCCACAATGTGCCACCACATGAACAGCCCCTTCTCCAGTTGGAATGGCTTTGAAAAGGGCAAAGGAGGCGCGCACAATACGGAGTATTGGCCAGCCCAGTAGCTGATTGCAGAAATTTGTCAATTGTATCCGAGATTGTCGATTCGTTGGTTGTTAAGATTGGCCAGCACTATTGGCCAGCCCAGACAGGCACAGCCTCTCTACCAATCGAACCATGCCAGAGTGATCCCAGAGTGGTATTTCCCCTGTCAAATATCACACCCTTAGTACTCCATCCGTTGTAAGCCACTCCATAGTGGGTAGGGATGGGCAGACATACAGAGTAATAGGGGCATAACCGCAAGGTCCTCTTCAATAGGGATGTCCTCACGCGCGCGATGTACCCTCGCAACCTCGTAATTACTCCGTACGGAGTAACCCAAGTATGCTTCCAGCTTAACCAAGATGAGATCAGCTGTGTGGTGGGGTTCCTTGTCTCGGATTTTCAAGCCCTGTCAATTTCAGGGGAAAAAAATTAGCGGCTTTGCCCAGCCAGTAGTCTATTTAAAAGGTACGAGAGACAGGACACTCAATCTGATTGGTCTTCTGCTCGCCCTTCATTCTGGGGGACCCAGTTTGTCTTGGGCGCTTCAGAAGCTCCAAAGAAGCTAGCCAAAAAGCTTATCCTCTGTGGCATTAAGGGGGAGCGGAGAGGAGAGGAGAGGAGAGGAGGTAGGGAGGGAGGCCGGGCTGGGTTGTCACTGGTTTCGTATGGTCAGTCACCAGACCTGCACACCAACCCCTATTCTCAGCAATGAAACAGTGACAGACGTCAACTATAAAAGGCTGGAAGCCACTGTACTAGTGGTTCCCGCCTCCATTGCGCCCTATCCCGCTCGCTGGTGTTGCCTCTTCTTTTTTTTTCTTCTCCCTTTGCAGCTTTCCCATTACCTAAAACCTTTTTTTGTTTGTTGCTAAAGAAGAGACAAGCGTGTTTACCTTAGCATGTAAACTCAGGACGCCGTTTGCCTCCGTGAGGGACCGAGAGTGTGGTGGAGGATGGGTCGGTCGGTCCATCTAATGTTTTTTTTGTTTGTTTTTGCCCTTTTCTGTTCTTTTTTAGTGTCCTGTCCCAGTTTAAGGGGACGAGACGTTCGTTGAGTGTTACAAACGAAATATCCGTCGCCAGGGCTGTTGCCAAACGGACACATTGACTCTCCTTATTTACCCCTTATTCTTCATTGTGGCTTGCTGTAACTTGAGCGAGCATTTGATTTGGCTTTACGGAGTATGGCTTGGGAGAGTTTCCTTTGATGAGATGCGAGTGTTGGCATTGTTCGTATTCCAGAATTGGGAGAAGAGGTCGACAAGGGTTTTCTGGTCTAAAATCCTAGATCTGCAACACTGGTTCTGGATTAGACCCGCCAAGCCCACCCCAGAGTTCACCAGTTGCTTTGGTACGGAGTAATTGGACGCCAAGGATCAGACCAAGCCAAGCGAGAGAAATGGAAAGAGTGCATCGAAGCCGTCGAATGGTGAAAATGGTGGCCCAGGGTTCCCGTCTGCCACCTGTCGGTGAGAGGGTCTACCTGGGGCCCTAGCAAGCAAGAGAAAAATTGCCGAAAATTGACTTTGTAAACTAGTTTACAAAGTAGTTCTTCAATACGAGGTTCAGGGTTCAGGGGATGGTTGATGTACATACGGAGTATTACTCCGTACACAAATGGAGGTCTGAAGCCTCGTCTTGGGGAAGTGGGTTGGCGCAAAGCCCACTGTAAATTAATTTGCCTAGGACATTTTTGGAGTTGTCAAGCTTCATAAGTACTCCGTAGTAATCACTGAATTCTCAATTGACCTGTAGTTTACGAAGTAGTAATAATACATAGTTCAGCTGCTAGGAATGGAAGCGTGTAATGGGCGTACTCCGTAGCCCATTTACTTGTAAAGATTACTACAAGTACGGAGTACTAGTTTACTTGTGCTCGTACTCGTACATGACATCGCCAACAAAATGAGAAGGCGAGGCGAGGCACTTGGCACCTTCCTCGACATGCCTGTGCTACACCTTCCATCGACAGCCAATGTTTGGTTTGGCTTGAAGGCAGGAACACATGAAGCTGCAACTACCCGTTCGGGAACTGCTTCAACCTACTCGTACTTGTACTAATCCTTTGCACAGCGTTGGGATAATTTTGGTTTGTGCATGTACCCAGTCCGATTAATGCAGTGTCTGCATAAAACCTGGCAGGTTCATACGGAAACCAGTCATTCTTTTCATTTCCAACATGGCTTCATACAAGTATCTGTGTGTCTCTCATTGTTTTAACGCCTGCCATCCTCACTTCCAAGGCAAAAGCCGTATTCATGGAGTTCAGTACCTGAGATGAGATGGCCTCAGTGAGATGTGTCGCAGTTACACAAGATTCCAATTGCTATTTACAGAACCTGGCTACCCAACCACCATCCTTCCCGCCTTCAGCTTTGACGACTGTCACCAGGTCTCATCGTATTTGTCGCCCGTCCCGCCGCCGACACTTTATTTTAAATTAACGAGCACACAACCAATTCCGCCACGTTGGAAGGAGTACCACGAAAGCGAGGGCATACACGAGGAAGCATGTCACCGTATTGCAGACTGTTAGATGCCACAGCCAGCAATACTGTGAACCAAGAAAACTAGAACAAAAAAAGAGGAAAAGATTACCCCATCCCCCTAACGATAGATACGCCTTGTCAATACATTAGATCCCATGGTAGTCTAATTTGTCACTCTAATAATAGCACCGCCGAAGCCCAGAGCTAGGAGATAAAGTTTGACGCTTGTATTGTCTGTCACAAGCAAGGTCAGATGGGGTTCTTCACCGTTCAATGTTCCGTCATCGTAATACGCTATCCGGCAATGGTCGGCCCTTGCTTCTTGGTCAATGGTCGGAAAGATGATCAAACGCTGATGCAATACACTCTATTCGACCGGGCTCAAGCACTTGCCTTTTCGGAGACCAGGAGCAAGTGCAAGGCCAAAAACGATTATGAAAAGACTTTTGCCGCGAAATCCGTCCAGATACCCACCATTTGGCTCCGTTACCAGCTTCCTCACGCCCCTTCTCCGAGTCTCCGTTCCGTGCCAAGCGACGCAGGTGGCGCTCACACCGAGATGGGCCCAGCCACTGACTGGCATGCATCGGCGGCCGTACAAGCGAACTAGGTCATAGGTCATGCGACTAGTCTCCTGTCGTACTTTCGCCTCCCTTTTCTGTAGCCCGTGGCATCACCATTCTGTTAATGGCATTGCTGCTGATCATTGAAGAGCACAATCGTCATAAGGGTCTTTTTTTTTCAGCCGTTCAATCTTGTTGGTAACCCCGACGAAGCATCTCCGTTATGTATGCTATCATCGTGCAGTCCCGGCCATGCATATCTTCTGGTCTCGACACAATAAACTTTGAGCCAGGGTATACCAATCCAACTTTGAGCCACTATTGGCAGCAAGTATGACGAACCATACGGAGCACTCAAGCCGTCAGCTGATTCTTGCAGCCATTCGTTGTCAACAGTTAGAGGTCGCAATGACCTCGATATCGGCTTCGTCAAACCACAACTTCCATCGGGTAACCAACGCTTTACAATCTCCAAGGCACAGAGCTCTGTCACACAGCCAATCATCAAACTTTTCTCAAATGGCCCAATAAATGGGGGGCTCTCCAGGGCTACAGTTTCTCCCTTCGACAGGCTGCCAATCGAACAAGCGGCGGGCCTGGACTTCATATCGGCGGCATATGATTTGGTGTCACAAATGAGGGGAGCACAACCCGTCATCGAGAAAAGTCTCATTGAAAATTTCAGGAAGAGAGCGAAGCTCTCTACTGACGATATTTGTACCTTGCTCTCCGTTTACCACGATGCTACGCCGACGGCAACAGATATTTACCGTGCACGGCACAAGGCACGCAAAGCAAAGGCAGAGGTCGCGGGATCGGGAATAGCCAAACAATCAAAGCACAAAAAGGACAAAAAGCACGAAGCAAATGACAGGCAAGAAAGCTCGGCCTCCTAGTTTCCTATTTGGAGAATGGTTGAATTTGGGTACAAATTTCCGATACAGAGACATATGGGTGAGCTCTGGGATGGATGGCATCATTGTCTAAGCTCGAGACTTTTCAACGCGCCACCTTGTGCTTCCCGGTATCCTGGACTTGGATGACACCAGCACAAGGTGTTGTTGAATCGGACGTTGGCCACGCTCTCTCTTCCCTACTCCCGTGCACAAATATCCAACCTTCCACACTACCAAAAAAAAGCGGCTCGACTTTCCGGCGTAACATGCCACAGCCGGGGAGGTCACAAGGTCATAAAGCAGGATATTGGCCTCAATTTTTTCCAACTAGCCAGAAATGTATTGCTTTCGTAGATCAATAGAGGCTATGCTTGAATTCTTCATGATGATAACACCGAACAGCACGGCCTTTCATTGGAGAAAAAGAGGTCCGGAGTGTCACGGGGCAAGAGACAGCACATCGAACTTTTGATTTTCTCTCCTCTCACAGCATTGGTACTTTTCCTTCGGGGAAATAGGACATGCCAAAGATTCTCACCCTTCCAAAGGACCGAGTTACGAGAACAACGGCTCAGCAGACTGTACAAGTTTGATAACGTGAAATAAAGACCTTCGGAGATCATCTAGACATCGAACGACTTGATTTATTTCCCCTAGGTTGCAACGGCATCAACACACCGGCACGGATGCCCGGGCTTAGAGTATTACGATGTCACACATGCGGTCATTCTGCAGAAACAGGATGATCTTTTACAGTGCACATGTCGCACATCATTTTTTTTTCTTGGCCACCCTTTTGTTTCGTGTCTCGACGGGTGTCCGGGTATTTCAATTCCACGGATGCACGGCACAAGAATGATTTGGGGAGGAGAGGAGAGACATTGATTGGGATTAGAGACATGTTATCATGCTTGTTTCTTTGGTTGTGGGTGTAAGCGAAACTTGAGGCTTGCAAAACAGATTTTTAATAATAATGGGTGGATGGCTGCGTGACTTACATGGGAATGGAAACAGGGATATCGAGAGATTTGTTGGAATCAAGGCTGGGACGGAGATAAAGTATGTTGTGTGATGGTGTTAGGTTTCTGTGTCACGGTATGATGTGCTTGATTCCGAGTTGGTAGAAACTTACGAGGCGGTGAGGAGGAAATACAGCATTTACACGTACATGGCCATATCAAGAGAAACTATTGTCAACTCGAGGTAAAAATCAAACATCTTGCAGAAGAAGACGATTCGTTACAAGGTTCTGAGCTCTGATAGACTCCATTTACACGTACGTGATTGACCATCCAGTACCCTCACGTCACGACCCCATGCATGTCCTGCGCCTCATTGGCATGAATGGCATGGTACAAATGTGCTGTGCGGAAGCACGTTCTCGGCGTAGTGCTTGGAAGACACATGTGGTCGTTATCTATGCGAGGGTGGAGAGTTTGTCTTTTTTTTTATGTTGCTTTTGGTCTCTTGATGTTTGAGATGATACGTTTTGGCTCTTTTTTCGTGTTACGGAATGTCTAATTTGGGATTACGGTTCTTGGGACCTTTTCAGAGTTTGATAGCGATGGTTGGTGGGAGCCTTGGCGGCTGTTGTCGAGTGGAGTGGTTGGGGTTGAATATAATATTCTAATATTATTCGATAAAAGAAGACAGCTAGGTAAAAAAAGCCTAGTTGGACTTGAGCGCATCGGTCCTTGATTGACTTTGCGGGTTCAAGAAGGGCCGTTCGCCAATTCCAACAGTACGATGGCCAACACGATCACCCAAGCCATCATAGTCATTCGTAGCGCTATGGAAAGCACTTCGGTTATCCCAAATAGCTATGCAGAAAAGTTAGCCACGATATCCCGACTTATCTCACGTACGCAAAAAAGGACATCACTTACCGAAGTCGTTGGGGTTCCTCCACTTGAATCGAACCTGTAAATCATGGCTCTCCTCAATCCGCTTTCTGAACAACTCCAAGAGGTCCCTTCCTTCACGAGCACTCAACTCGTTGATTGTCTGAGGAAAGTTACCGACTGCAAAGATAGACTTCCACCCAGTGACAGGGTTCGTCCGCACAACAGGATGCACGGCTGTAAGTTCCCTGCCCACGTTCGAAGGATGACCCCGCGGCGCCTCGTAAATTTGGAACCTGTCAGGTTGTTCTTCAGCTGCCTTCTTGAACCCGTCTCCCTTGAATGTAGCCGTGAGACCCTCAAAGAACTTTCTATACGGATCGCTGAACCGATCGTAGAGTTCGTAGCCCGAGGCCCAAAGCGTATCACCGCCAGATTTGGGCAGCTCGGTTAGACGCAGACTCGTGTAGTCGGCTGGATGTTGTTCAAACTGAATATCGCTGTGCCAAGATGCAGCACCGCCTTTCCGGTCATCGCGGTCTTTGTGCACTTCACCTGGTCGTGGTCGGAAGGACTTGAAGGCTTTTGAGGAAATTGTGCTGACTTCGTTGTCTTCGACGCCGAATTCATTACTGCCGTTTAGTAGAGGGTGGATGTGGAGGGTTGATTCAGCGGGTTTGCCGGTGAGTTCTCCGAGGCGTTGAACGAGGATCTTTTGGAGCTCGTCTGTCAGGTTGTCTTGGGAGCGGAAGAAGACGACTCCTCGCTGGGAGACTATTCTGGTGTTAGTTTTTACTTGATCGACAATTTACTTGTTTTCGGTGGGTACGATGATGAGTTATGAAAGAAAGGGGGGGGGGAAATATGTAAAACTAGTAACAAAAGAAGAATAAGATAAGGGGAAAGGGAAACCTACTGGTGATTGCGAGGTCGCGAAGCAACTCATCTGCGTTCGGCGCATTGATGAGGTCATCTACAATGTTGACAGTGGGATATTCGCGTCCAATGACAGGCGTTGCTTCCTCGAATTGGAATTTGTCGAGGGCACCCGAGACTGATAACGGCTCCGGATACTGTCTTTTCTCCGAATGGGTTCGAAGAACCAACTCGGGTTGAGTTGTGGTGATGGTTTCCGTTGCCATTTTATCTGATTTTTGTAGAAAGTTGTATGGTTGACTCTTCTTCGGTATATGTAGTCCTTTTTACTCATACTAAATCTATCTCTATGGTGTATCAAGATGCGATAATATTGAGGTTTAAGTAGCCTTCGGGATATGATGTTGAAATCACACAATGATGTGAGCAGATTGCGGCATCTTGTATTTGGCGGTCGATTTCTATCACCCCATATTATACAAGAGTACAGTTTCATTGCATATTACAACACTAAACTACAAAAGTTGTGAGTTTGTCTGTGTGTGTTGGAAATAGTTCGTGATAGCCCCTCATCCGCGACATTCGCGACGAGATGATGCAATCGAGCTAGCGCTTAGATCTCGGCCAACTTCATTCAAAACAGGATAGACATCGCCCCTCATTGGTCGATGGAGAATATCTCCAGAAAGGCCTGAGGGTACGGCTAGTACTGCCCCTGTACGGACTTGACGACATTCAGTCCGAGTCCGTTGGCCGAGGCAAAGTAAATATTGGTAAACAGGCCGATTGCGGCGCCCTTTGTGTGCTGCCTCTGCTGCTCACTCTTCGCGTGAAGACGTATACTATGACAAGGAAATTGCTCGTCCTGGAATTACCAGAACGAATGCATATGGAAAGCTAGTTATGCGTTGTGCCCACTGAGCTGGGGAGGTGGGAGGAAATGTCACCATCATCACCGCCATTCATATCTGCGTAAGTATGTTAGGTGAGATGGTCCTCATACGACATTTCAATTTTGAATCATCTTGGCCTAAATCGTACCTACGATACACATGAAGGGGCTCTTTGTTCGCTGAGGATTTCTCTTCATATAATCCATCCTTCGTGCGGCATCACTAACCATCCCCTTCTGACTCTTCAACCACAGAAACGGCCCGGCCCTTTTCCGCCGCATCCGCAGCCGGTATCATCTTCGTCCCGTGCAGAAAACTCATCTAGCTTCTTATTCATAGTCAAGAGTGTATCTTTGGCTCACTCTCTAACTCATGATATCTTGCGGACGGTCTGGTTAGACGGAATAGTTTCCAGACAAGCCCCTGAAGAAGGGGCCCAGATCTTGACAGCGCGAGATACTTTTTCCGCATTCGCAGTTACCTCGAGGCTAAGCCTCGTCTGTTCATCATTCGATCCTAGCTTCTTCTCAAGCTGCACCCCATTACGGCCCGGCACAAGCCATTTTATCTTATCGTATGCGATGCACTGGCTGTATTGGTGGTGAAGTCCAAAAGTTTTCTGTAGATCAACAACACATTCATCAAGGGCATCAACCACCAGAAAGGTAGGTTTCAGGCTGGAATCACCTAGAATACCCCTCAAAACTGTTTCCAAGATATCAACCTATTGGGATCAGTGTCAGAGAGGGTTTTCTCTTTGTTGGTCTCTTCCTCTAGATAGGAACGTAGACTTGGTTGTTGGTGCACAGGCATGAAAATCAAGCCACGTATCGCAGCGGATGCGTTATTGATACGGCTTGGTAAAAGAAATAGGCCAAGTTACAATTGACTTCCTTGTTGGAGGCTCGTTCTAGCGCATAACTAACGATTCTGAAGCCTGGTTGGCCAGCGTCCATAACCAGGTTCGCAATTGCGCAGGCTTGCGAGTCATCTGTTCAGGCCCTTGTTCTCAAGCTGAGCACACATCGCGTTCTTCGGCTAGTACTAAGCATTGAGAAATGTTTAATCGGCTTGCAAATAGGTGTGGTGTAACGCGTAACAGTTGGTGTATGCAATTATTGGGTTAGGGTTGGTATCGAACTGTGTCGAGCTCAGAAAGCAAATCTGTCCTTGACACAAATAAGCCACTGGCCGGGTATAAAGCAGAGGATATGCATAGTGTTCGGTCTCTTCAAGGCCAAAATTAATAAACTCATGTCGAATGAAAGTATCTTGCCTTTTTATTACTTCAGTTTCTGCCTATATTTCCCGCCCGTCCGCAACTCTCTCTATATTCTTCCGATAAATGAACAGTCTTTTCATCATGCCTGCATTAATTTTGATAATCTATGCCCGTGTCTCTAGGTTTCGCGAGGCCAAGGCAAATGCGCCACCGAAAAAAAGGACAGGAAAAAGAAGAACTGTCCATAATTCGGAAGAGAAAGGCTTCTGTATTTGAAACGAAACGGAATCATCACACTCCCACATTACAAGTAGAAGCTGGCTTTTAATTGCATTTCATGGTCCTTGAACTGGGTTCATGAGTCGATAATTACACGTATGACAAGAAAAACACCAGCCATTCTACTCCGTACATCAGCAACCAAGGCGTCAGAAGTTAATATATACGTCCCTATGCACACCACTTTGGCTCGAGTCAAGCGAGGAACAAGCCATATGGCTAAAAAAAGTAGAATCTTAAAATAGCCCTCAAGCCCTACTTTCCTTGACTCGATGGCGTCTTCGTATGAATGAAACTATGAAGGCTGGCAGGATTCGAAAATACACAACATAATCATACCAGTGAAGGGGTAGGAAGAGACAAAAGAAGCACACGCGAGACAAACGAGCAAAGACAAACGAACAAAAGTCGAGGATTCGGGAACAGATACAAGTACGCATCATGATTTGGACTCTTTACACGGTGGCATGCCTAGCACTTGTCGCCAGAGCAGCTCCTCAGGCACAGGTGCTTGCACCTCCGGAAAGCCCTGCCATCCCGAGCGAATTCAAGGAGGTCCTATTCTACGACAATTTTACGACGACGACGGATGGGTATCTCCCTACATCGGACAGCTGGAAGATCAACCAAGGCACAGCATATCCCGGAGGACCGAACAATTGGGGCACTGGCGAGATACAATACTACACCCGAGACAGAGACAACATCGCCATATCAAATGGAACGCTTCGCATCACACCGTTGCGTTACGGAGAGCAATGGACTTCTGCGCGTATCGAGACAACGCAGGGTCATGACTTCGCCTGCGCACAAGGAAAGAGAATCCGCGTCGAGGCAAGGATAAGACTCGGCGAAGCCCCCGAGTCTTCGCAGGCAGGAATCTGGCCAGCTTTCTGGATCCTCGGTGCCAAATATCGCGGAAATTACCAAAACTGGCCCGATGTCGGCGAGATTGACATCCTCGAAGTGGTCAACGGAGAGTACAACTCGTACCATACGGTCCATTGTGGCAGCGGCCAGGAAACGGGCGGGCCATGCAACGAACCAAACGGCATCGGTTTTTCGGTGCCTTCTTCTTTCCTTCGAGGCGACTGGCACACGTGGGCCGCGGAGATCGACCGCACGAACCCCGGCGGATGGCAGAATGAGACCATTTCTTGGTTCCTTGATGGGGAACAGGTTGGTCAGGCTCTCAAGGGTTCGAGGATCGGGGACGAGAAAGCATGGAGGCCTTTGGCCCAAGAGCCCAAGTTTATCTTGTTCAATGTTGCTGTGGGAGGATCTTTTCCGAATGCCGTGGCGAAGAGACAGACGCCCGATAGGGCGACGGCAGGAGGAGAAGGTACGGAAATGGACGTCGATTATGTAGTGGCTTATTCGACATAGGTATTACGGAGTAGGGTAAAAGAACAGTTTATCAGTGTCAGATATTGTGTGTTGGGTTGTCTGTCTGTCTGTCTGTCTGTCTGTGTCTGTACGTGTGCTGTGCATGTACTGAGTAGCTTCACCCCGCCATTGAGCATTGAGCATTGAGCATTGAGCATTGAGCTGCTGTTTTCAGCTGTGATGCAGGGCATTTGCCAACAGAGAACCCCCTGTGATTTTAGTGTGCTTAGTGGGGGGGATCTTTACAAGTAGAGGGTGTGTCTACTGAAACTGAAACTGCCACAACGGTGGCCACCAGCCAAGAAAAAAAAAAAAATAAACATGTGTCATCGACATTCTTCCGCCTATCAATTCCGACAAGGCTTGGAATGGTAGCTTGCATGTTATCTTGATGGTCATTTGCATCATTTGCACCAAGTCCATATCACGGACCAACGCAGCTCCCGATAGGATTTCACTAGAATTTCGCAAGCTTGTTCCGAGTCTTCTTTGTCTGGACCATCACTAGTGTACTACTCTACGACTCTCTGCTCTCGAGCCCCTTGCTACGATTTCCGCGACGAGACCCCCCCCCCCCCAGTCTCTCTCTGCTCTCCTTTGACATCGACAGCTTTCTCCATACACACAAGAGCAAGTGCCCGCCTCCGAAGGCATCTATCGCGACCATTATGCCTGGATTGGCCTCGACCGACTGCGCCTAGATATACCCCCATCATGTTTTCCTCGGCGCTAAAATCGTTTGCCTCGAGCAACATCAACTCCAACTACTCGGTCAACCAACAAGTCACCTCCGTCGCCGGCCCGTGGAAGATCCACGATGCCACCAAAAAGTCTACGGGGAAACCCTATAGCGTCTTTGTTTTCGACAAGAAGGCCCTCGATGCCCACACGGGGTCCATAGGCCGATCCGGCGCTGCCGCATACAAGCGTGCTGTCGAAGAAGTTGTCGAGCGACTGAAGAAGGAGGCATCCGCCCTTGCGCGATTGCGACACCCTAATATTTTGGAACTCGTCGAGCCCGTGGAGGAGACCCGCGGCGGAGGCCTGCAGTTTGTCACAGAACCTGTGACGGCGAGTCTTGCCAGCTTACTACAGGAGAAAGATGACCAGGAGCGAGCCGGCGGTGTTGGCGGCAGGTCGAGCCGTTATGTGACTGAGGATGCCGATGGTGTGCGCCGTCGTCGCGAAATTGAGATTGACGAGCTAGAGATCCAAAAGGGCCTTCTACAGATCAGCAAGGCGCTCGAGTTTCTGCACGATAACGCGGGCCTGGTGCACGGGAATTTGACACCCGATGCAGTGCTCATTAATGCCAAGGTTCGTGCTTATGCTTCCCCGTTTATTAAACCTGTGGTTATCGCGGCCTCACCTTGCTAAACTTGTCTACTCTCTTTAGTCCGATTGGAAGATTAGCGGCCTCTCCTTCTGCTCCCCGCCCGACAATTCCAACAAACCCACCTCGTTCCAACCCATCAGCCTCTCGGAGGCCCTCAACGTTGACTCGCGCCTACCGCGATCCGTACAACTTAACCTCGATTATACTTCTCCAGACTTTGCCCTCGACAACAATCTCACCGTCTCTGCCGACATGTTTTCCCTGGGCTTAGTAGCTATCGCTCTTTACAATTCGCCTCACCGATCCCCTCTCGAGACCCATGGAAGCCTTTCTGCTTGCAAGCGCAACCTCTCCAACTCCGCCACCTTCCCCTCGCCCTCGAACCGTTTCCTAGTCTCTCATAAGCTCCCCAGGGAACTCTCCTCGCAAGTCTTGCCCCGTCTTGTAACGCGCAGGCCGGCACAGCGCATGACTGCCAAGGAGTTTCAGCAGAGCGAGTATTTTGACAACATCCTCGTGTCCACGATTCGTTTCCTCGACTCCTTTCCCGCCAAGACGCCTGGAGAGAAGAACCAGTTTCTCCGCGGCCTTATGAAGGTCCTGCCGTCTTTTCCGAAGCCGGTTATGGAGAAGAAACTACTCCCTGCTCTTCTTGAGGAAATGAAGGACAAGGAATTACTGTCCTTGATCTTGGCGAATGTTTTCAAAATTATTAGCCTCCTCCCTGCCGCAAGACGTGCATTTGGGGACCGTGTGAGACCGAGTCTTAAGGAAATTTTTGTAACCAAGACCAAGGCGCCACAAGAAAAGGACCCGGCTCGCGACGCAGGCCTCATGATCGTGTTGGAGAACCTGGGCACAATTGGCGAAAATTGCTCCGGGAAGGAATTCAAAGATGGTAAGTGGCCTATGCGAGCATAATTTCTGCCGTCTACAAAACCGGCCTGATGGTCTAGTGGTATGATTGGCGCTTCGGGATTACTCCCACTTCTCTCAGAGAAACTGTGCCAGGTCCCGGGTTCAAACCCCGGTCAGGCCCGTATTTTTTTTGGTCTTGATTTTTTTTTCTACTTCAATCTCAACTGCATTTTTGATGTTTATTTTTTTTATCTGAATGAGACTAACATGGCGCAGATATTCTTCCGATTGTTTTGGTCGCCTTGGAGTCTCCGACGCCGTCACTTGTGGATGCCACACTAAGATGCCTCCCCGTGATTCTTCCGGTGCTCGACTTTTCCACCATTAAAAACGAGCTGTTCCCGGTCATCGCTACAATATTTAGCAAAACTAACAGCTTGGCCATCAAAGTGCGCGGCCTTCAAGCCTTTGTAGCGCTCTGTGGAGGTTCGGTGCAAA
This sequence comes from Graphium sp. VPRI43844, assembly GCA_019925285.1. Taxonomy (NCBI): domain Eukaryota; kingdom Fungi; phylum Ascomycota; class Sordariomycetes; order Microascales; family Graphiaceae; genus Graphium; species Graphium sp. VPRI43844. The sequence continues at coordinate 152,122 of JADHKT010000033.1, read as the reverse complement.
GTGCCGAGGACGATGGCCTCGACGCGTTTGGTGGCAGCAATGGCCATAAGAAGACAACATCGAGCGCCTTGGACAAGTACACCATGCAGGAAAAAATTGTTCCGCTAATCAAGGCTATCAAGACTAAGGAGCCGGCGGTCATGATTGCATCTCTTAACGTACTTCGTGTTGTTGGAAAAGAAGCGGATATCGACTTTGTAGCATTCGAGATACTACCGATTCTGTGGTCCATGAGTCTCGGCCCGCTCTTGAACCTCAAACAGTTCCAGTCTTTTATGGATTTAATCAAATCGCTATCGCGGCGTGTTGAGGAGGAGCAGAGCAAGAAGCTCCAAGACCTATCAGGGGCTTCCTCAGGCGTGGTGGCGGGCCCTAACGAGGATTTTATGGCGTTTGGTGGCGTCACAGGGACCACCTTCGATGAACATAATGCGACAGAGGACGACTTTGAACGCCTCGTCAAAGGAAACGTCGGGCCCAGTAGCTCGTCCAGCCAAATTCCCGGCTGGGAAGATTCGCTGCCCAACACTCGGGCTGTCTCTCCAGCTATTCAGAAACTTTCGCACGATTCGCCTAGGACACCTACCTTTTCATGGTCGACGCCGGCACCAGCCCCGCCGTCTGCAGGCATGTCAACTACAAAGCAGGCTCAGGCCGGCTTCCGAACCGTCACCCCGGACCTGGGCCGCTTTGAGACCATGACACCGTCCAGCACACAATTCTCGCAGCCGCTACAGCCCACTCATTCTACTACGCCAGCACCTATTATCGCTCCTGCCCAAGCGAAACCCACTTCGATCAACTGGTCGTCGAGTGCCACATCAAATGCAACAACACCTACATGGTCTACAACATCGACGGTGCCCGCCTCTCAACCCAACTATGCCGGGTTTGGGGGGCTGAGCTCCATGTCGAACCTCTCGATGGGAGCGCAACAACCACAGCAGCAGCCGAAACCCTCTTCATTTTCCATTGCTCCTCCTCAAATGTCCTCGCCGCTATCATCATTTAGTCTTCCCCCACCGCCTGGAGGTCAGGCTAATCCCTGGGCGTCTACTCCATCTACCACTACAAACACTACAATGGGAGGGCTCTCCAGCTTGCAAAGCTCTAGTAATGTGACCGGCCGACCTCTTGGCATGGGAAGCATGGGTGGAATCGGCGCGCCTCCTTCCGGTGGCATGTCCGGAATGTCGGCCATGTCGATGAATTCAATGATGAACGGAGGCAGCAACACGATGGGGGCAGCACCAAAACCAAAGGGTGGCCTTGACCAATATGAAAGTTTACTTTGAGGGCAGTTGGGTGAATTATCCACCACCCATATCCTTGCATGATTTATAAATGTGAACAATAATTACATAGAAGGACGTTTTGTGAGCAATTGTGCAAAACTCACTAGCCACTTTGTAAAATACTACAACCTCTTGTTGCACCAGGTCGAGAACACACTCCGTAAAAAAAAGCTGGGGAGAAATATCGGCATTCCCGTTGGTCCCGCGTGACTCAGCTAACCCGACATCGGGTAGTCTTATCGGCTAGGGGTACTCGAACGGTACCTGCAAACTGGCCCCCAGGCCCAGAACTTAGGGGAGTGAATTAGTGTATGCACGCCTCGCTAGAGCCCATCGGTATGTACCTGGGGCAGTACCCTCCTCCCCACAACGTCTTCTGGCCCGGGGGAGAGGGGAGTGTTATCGCTAATAAAAGTGCCACCATTGGAAATTGACAGCACGAAAGAAATTACTCCATTCGGCGTGTGTGTGCCGTGGAAACAATCTCCTTGCCATCCTCCTCACAGCTCTCCAAACCTCCGCCGTCTAGGTTTCTTGCTCCTGGCTTTCTTTCTCAGTCCCTCCGTGTTTTAACCATATTCAATTCTATCTTTTTTTTTTCTTAAAAAAAATTAAAAAAAAAAATTTACATTAAAATCTTACAAAAGAAAAAAAAAAAGCCCAATCTTACTCCGACCGGTTATTTTTCACACATTCCGTTTTCCACCATGTTGCGTAAGGCCGCTATCCTGCCTTTGCGCAGCGCCTCCAATCTTCTTTCCACACAGCGCCATGTCCCGTCATTATTGCAGCGGGCCGTGAGGCTTTACAGTGCCAATGCCGGCGGCGGAATCGATGTTTCGAAGCTTACCATTACGAAGACGGACAAGCCTTCGGCATTGCATAAGCCCGAGGATCTCGTCTTTGGCCGAGTCTTTACTGGTTGGTTTTTTATTTGTTCAATTGAGTGGAGAGAATGAATGGTAGCGTTTCTTCTCTCATGCGTGCGCGCGTGCGCGTGAGAGAGAGAGAGAGAGAGAGAGAGAGAGAGAGACAGAGGTTTGCTTGAGAAGAAAACCGCAGTGTACTGATGTTATGTTTGGATGTTAGACCATATGATTACCGTCGAATGGGACAAAGACAACGGCTGGGCCGCCCCCAAGATCTCCCCTTACCAGAACCTCTCCCTCGACCCCGCCACCTGCGTCTTCCACTACGCTTTCGAGTGCTTCGAAGGCATGAAAGCTTACAAGGACAAAGAAGGCAAGATCCGCCTCTTCCGACCCGACAAGAACATGGCGCGCCTCAACACTTCCTCCGCTCGCATCGCTCTCCCCACCTTTGACCCGGAATCCGTCATCGACTTGATCGCCAAGTTTGTCAACTTGGAATCCCGCTTCATCCCCGACGAGCGCGGATATTCGCTCTACTTGCGCCCCACCATGATCGGAACCCAAAAGACGCTCGGCGTCGGACCTCCCGGCTCCGCCATGTTGTTCGTCATCGCTTCGCCCGTAGGCCCGTACTATCCTACCGGCTTCAAGGCCGTCTCTCTCGAAGCGACAGATTACGCCGTGCGCGCCTGGCCCGGCGGCGTAGGCGACAAGAAACTCGGCGCCAACTACGCCCCTTGCATCCTCCCCCAACTCGCCGCCGCCAGCCGCGGCTTCCAACAAAACCTCTGGCTCTTCGGCGAAGAAGAATACGTCACCGAAGTCGGGACGATGAACATGTTCGCCGCCCTCGTCAACAAAGAATCCGGAAAGAAGGAACTCGTCACCGCGCCCCTAGACGGCACCATTCTCAACGGCGTCACCCGCGACTCGGTCCTCTCCCTCGCGCGCGAGAAGCTCGTTCCCGAAGGATGGACCGTTTCCGAGCGCAAGTACACCATGAAGGAATTGTACGAGGCTTCGATCGAAGGACGTTTGCTCGAGGCCTTTGGTTCGGGGACCGCTGCTGTCGTGAGCCCCGTTCGCGCCATTAGCTGGCACGATAAAGTTGTGGACTGCGGTCTTAAGGAGGGCGAGGAGACGGGTCCTGTCGCTTTGAAGATGAAGGAATGGATTGAGGCGAGACAGTATGGTGATGAGGAGCACGAATGGAGCCGTGTTGTGAGCTAGATGCTGGGTGTAGGGATGGGATACTATATAGATGGAGGGACTGAGCTCTCTTGTTCATAGACGGTGAAAATTTGGGAGTTCTTTTTATATACACTTTCGCGGGAAGGCGTCTTGGCTTTTACCCTAGCCGATACTAAGTGACATGATGCGACGGATCGCGAAATTGTAAAATCGTGCGATGTGAATTTCAGTCTTACTACGGAGTATAGATATCAAATCGAGGATGACAATTTCACCCTCAGTACTTGAAAAAAAAAAAAAGAAATGTCAAGGCAAGTTGAGAGTACAATTGCAGTTACCTCGATATATTTGACCCCAAACAAGGGAACAAGAAGAAGGCAACCCGTGAAATATCAAAGAAAAAAGAAAAAAAAAAGATAATATGATATAAAAGAGTAAAAAAGTGCGAGGGAAAAAAAAATATAACAAGACCATAAACTGCCGTAGTCACCTTGTCCATGCAGACTTGCCAAAACCAAAGCCTTTCCCTCCTCTAAAATGGTTGGTTTCCCATCTCCGGCTGTATGACGAAAACAAAAAAAAGAGAGCATCAAGATTTCAAGTCGACCCTGTTTTCCTCGTTGGTTCCTAGTATGTGCATCGAGTTCTGTTTTGCAGTATCTGGCTTTATTCCTCCTTGTGGTTTGGGAAGGGGTCCTCTAGGATGCCCTCCTTTTCTAACCGCCTCCGTGCCTCCTCGAGAGCCCAGGTATCGAGACTATGGGATCAAGTTAGTTAAATTTGCTACCTTTTTTTTTTTTTCCTTTTTTTTTCCAACCAAGGGGTTGTTGTGTTGCGGGAAGACGGCAATATCAAGACCATGCAATCCCGACGGCGGGCGTATTCCCACCACATATCGCAAAGGGACGGTTCACTTACGAAGTATCGGGCTTAAAGGCCATAACAACGCCAGTAATCACAAGACTCGGGACAAACAAGTAGTACATAATGTTCTCCCATCCTTCTTTTTCGTACTTTTCGCCTGGTCGGTCGCCCCAGAGCCATCCGGAGGGGGGTTCATACGGGCTCTCGTGGTGGTCGCCAGCTTGTTTCCGAGCAGTCAGGCTCAAGGGACGAGTAGATGCGGTAGCAGTGAAAGGCGTGGATCGAACGGTCCTGAGGGCACGAAGTGCCGTGGCACTTCGGAGGAGAGACATATTGATTTTTTTTGTTGGGGGGGGAGGGGGGAGGGATATGTCGGAGCTGTCGGCTTGAGGGGTTTTCAATTCGCTGCAGAAATGTGCACAAGTATCCCGTCTGGAAATATCGCTTCTCGGGATTGTCTTGTTGTGTCTTTTCGACGTAGATTCGAATTGCTTTCGTTTGGTTGCGGGGGTAGGGAAGTTCCAATTGCGTCGGGCCAGGTGCGGTTCCGTTGGATGAGAATTCCGGCAAACTTCATTTGTTGGTCCGCTACTCTGGGGGACAGGATGACAGTTTGAATCGGGTCCCGTGACCTGGCACGTGTATTTGTGGCACGTGATACCGCGTTCTTCTATTTTTCTAGTTCTTAGTTCACCCTTTGTGCGAAGGAGCTAAATGAGTGGGTCTTGGAGCGCGAGCCTTGGAAACGAACATCATCGACAAGTTTTGCGCTTCAACGAGGCCAATGACAGCTTTAAAAATATGGGTTTCCTGAAAATATTCTGACGGTGGTGGAATCAAGGGTCTTCAAAACCAGGACTGGGTAAATTAAAACAATTCGGCTTGTCTCATGTCAAGTATATTACCATGTGCACTCCTCGCAGCGTCAGCGTCTCAATGTCCAAGACCCTGCCACTCAGGGCCCCAGGGTTGTGCTTCATGGCCGGTGCAAATGGTCGGTATTGGCCTCTTCTTGGCTTGCTCGGCGAGACATATGAGAACGTGACGAAAGCAGGTTTGGATTGACCCTGACACCAGGTGCAATATGCGAAACAAGTCTGTAGTTCTCGTGTCACGGTAAGAAGGGAGTGTAGAGCGGTAGATGGGTAACGAATCTTGCTCAGGGGCAGGCATTGGAATAGATCTATTTTCTTAAAAAAATGGTATTTCAATGGATTTAACCTGCGTACAGCTGTTCCTTTTCTCACCTTTTTGCCTCTTCTAAAGCTTGACTTCTAAAGCTTGACTTCTAAAGCTCGACCGTCACATTCATCTTCGACGCATGCTTTCCGTTTCGTCTTAGTTTACGTTGCTTGAGAAATAGCTTCATTATGGAAGACAAATCAACTGAAAACGCGCGTTCAACTCTCTCTCGGCCAAATATCTTTGAACCTCGTCATCGCAATGATGGAGTTCCTGCACAGCACTTGGCGCCATCGGGCACCCCCTCCGGCCAACCGCTTACACGGCCCAAGTTTCCAACTCGGCACTCCCAGCTCTCTCATCTCCACGTAGCGGCATCTCTAGACTCCCGACAAGAGTCCGCTATGAGTCGAGACTCGGAGTCGGGCTCCCAGAGACCCCCCCCGGGACATCGTGATGAGCATAGTTCGTCGGTGGCCGACATCGTCAACGTGGGCAGACTTCTTGAACAAGAGCACCTGGGAAGCGACACGTACGGTGTCATGGAACTGCGCGATGGCTTCTTTGATGCTCTATTCCTTCGTCCTTCTTCGATCGAGTACGAAGATTTGCTCGCTGAGGCCGAGACGACGCTTCCGCAAGTCTTTGAAAAAGACCGGGCTCGTACGTGGCGGGCATGGGTGTGGCAGTATTGGTTGCAGCTTGTCAACGCTTGCCGCCGAATCTTTCGTACGCGGTCGGGCGTGCGACTTTTGCGATCGCTCGGGGCCTACATGATTGCCTACTGTCTCTGTCTCGTTCCGGTTGTTCGTCAACGTCTTGGCCATTATCATTATGTCATGGCCGTTTCTGCCTTGCTCAACCATCCAGGCCGCACGGTCGGGGCTCAGATTGACGGCGCCGTACTCACGTCTGTGGGCACCATTGCAGGACTTGCATGGGGCTTTCTGGGTCTTCTCGTCTCATCGCCCACTGTTGCTGCACCGGCTGGACCGGGAGGGGTTTTGGCCATCTTCCTTGCCATGTTCATGGTGGTCATCTCCTGCATCCGATCGTACTTTATCCGCTTTTACCAGCTTGTTCTTTGTGCCGGCATGGCGGTGATTTACATGTGCCTGTCCGAGGTGAACGGGAAACGAGTCGAATTGACCAAGATCTACTTCTATGCGATTCCCTGGTTCATGGGGCAGGCTATTGCGCTCCTGATATCTGTGGTGGTGTTTCCAGACGCCGGGGCAAGGCCATTGGCCGATGCATTCAACTCTGCATTTAAAACCATGCAGGTATTTTGACGTCCTCTTTTTTTTCTTCTTCTTCTTCTCCTCTTTCTTCTTCTTCTTCCCTTTCTTCTTGTTAACCGCTTTGGACTGATTCTCTAGGCTGCGTTGGATCTGCCACACCCGCGAGATGCCCGGCTTCGACAAGCACTGTCGCAGACATTTTTCGACCTCTCGACTACTAATCGAGATGTACGCATCGAAATCACAATCACAAGATTCCAACCTGACGATGTCGAGCACCTGCGCAACTTGATGCAGGCTCTCATCCGAGCGCTCTTAGCCATGAAGACGGAAACTCATCTCTTTGATTGGAAAGTCGAAAGGAAACCCGAAACTCCCGAGATTGTCACGGGAATTACCAAGGACAAGTCATCATCAATTGCAAACCAACCTCGCACGACGTCAGGAACGACGTCAGGAACGGCGTCAGGAACGGCGACGCAGGTACCCGCTGAAGATGTTGCATACGCCAACCCGGAAGTCGAAGCCGTTATTCGAACAGTAGTCCTTGCATTGCGCGAACCTACCGCGAACCTGTTACAGTGCATGAAAAAGTCCCTTGGCACATGCCACGCCGCCATCATGGACATATCCGGATTCCGCCTGCACCTCGGTCCTCCCCGTTCCACATCTTCGGATGCAGACGGCTATCGCGAGCGTCTCATCGTTGCCATGGAGGCCTTTGACAAGGCAGAGAGCAACCTTTTGGCCTCGGGAGACTTGCCAAACACCTATCTCGACGACCCGGACGTCATTGAAATGTTTGTGTTTGCGCGACGGCTCCGGATCGGTGCACGCCACATCGAAGAACTCATGAAGAAGGTGCATGAGATGAATCTCAAGTCCGACTATCCGAAACTCTTCTTCCCCTCGTATCCCTTCAAAAAGGCGCTCAAGAGAACCAATGCACAAGTTCGACATGATCAGGGAGGTAGCACAGCAGGTAAAAAGTCACCACAGAGAAGAAAGAAGAAGAACATCATTGGTAGCAACTCTAACAAGGCTCTATCTACACCAGGCTCCTTCGAAACAACCTTTGCAAAGATAGCAGGAAAAGCAGAAACCTCTACCCTAGACGACAACGACCCAACTCCAAAATCCACATCGACGCCCAAATCCGGAACCAAATACGACAAATACAGCGGCGACTTTCGCACAGAAAACATCGGCACAGGCGAACACGCACCCACGCGCCGCGGCCGCTGGGGTTACAAAGTCTGGCGATCCCTACACCGGCTCCAAGGTTTCGAAAGCAAGTATGCGTTCAAGGTGGTACTCGGTACCACTCTCTTATCCCTGCCTGGGAATCTGCCGCAGACGAGGGTGTGGTGGAACTTGTACGACGGGTGGTGGGCTGTGTCCATGTCTTGGATCATCAGCCATTCTCGGTAAGATTTCAGCGAAACCGAAACCTGCTTTCGTATTCACTTGTTGCTCTGTTCTTTTGATTGCGAGTGAGTGAATGGGTGAGTGGCTCTTCTAACCTTTCCACCGTAGTGCCGGAGGGAGTCTCAAAGATCTTATCCTGCGAGAAGTCTGCGTCGTACTTGGCGCCGTATGGAGCGGTCTCGCTTACTACGCTGGCGATGGGAACCCGTTCATCATGGGGGCCTTTGCCTTTGTGTTTATGTTTCCGATGATGTATAGGTTCACCGAGAGCTCCAACACCGTAAGAGAACATTACATTACCCTGCTCTCCTCTCCTCTCCTCTCCTGGTTGACAAGCACTGATGCAATGCGACGCGTGTGTAGCGTTCGGGTCTCGTGGGGTGTTTCTCCTTCACCACCATCTCTTTGGGCCTCATCACTTCCAATTCGCCCATACGAATGACCATCACGCGAGGTCTCGCATTCCTCGTGGGGAACTTTGCAACCATCTTGATCAACTGGGCTCTATGGCCGTTTGTATCGCGCCGAGCCCTGAGGAAATCGCTCTCCTCCATGTTCTTCATCATGGCAGTCGTCTACCGAAGTAAGCGAGAAAGCAAATCACTCCCTCGATAGAACAAAAGAGAAAGAAAAAAGATACAGACCTAACTTAATTTGGCTCGCAACTTTAGGAATCGTAGGCCAATACGTCTACTACGTCGAAGGTAACGCCCCAACAGAAGACGACATGCGAGACTCGGAGATAATGGAAGGCCGTCTCCGCGAAGGCTTTGTCCAAATCCGCGAACTCCTAGTAACTCATCCCCCTCAATCTCCCCTCAATCCTCCCTCCAATTCCCCCCCATTCAACCCCCAAATTCCAACCTAACCATTCCCCAGACGTCAACCCGCCAAGAAATCCGCATCCGCGCCCCCTTCGACCCCCTCCCCTACGCAGCCCTAGCAGACTCCCTCGAACGCTTCTTCGAATACGTTCTCGAAATCCGCGACGCCGCCCTCTTCTACTCCCCCGAATACGTCCGCAACAACAGCGTATCCGCCGAGACACTCCTGGGTTACCAGCGCGACTCGGTCGGTTGCATCCTCGGAAATCTGTACGTGTTTTCCGGCGCTTTGCAGTCTGGTCAGAGAGTGCCGAGGTATCTGCCCAGTGCCGCGGCTGCGAGACGGAGACTTTTGGAGAAAATGTCCGAGATTGACGAGAGTGTTGCTTTGCGACGGGGAAATACTGGCGAGGGGGAGGATGGTGATGGGGAGGCGAGGGATCGGGCGAGGTGGCAGCAGATTTATCATTATTCGTATAATCAGAGTCTCATTGGGTGTGTGCGACAGATTGACGAGTTGGAAAAGATTACAAAGTTGATTGTTGGGGAACAAGGGTTCGTCAAGCTCTCTCTTGTTTTTTCCTTGTGATCTTCCATTTTACTTCCATTTTTTGCCTTGCTAACTTACTCACTAGATTCGATGACGAGTTCAAGGACGAATAACCTCGACTCGATCCCCCCCCTCAATGGTTGGTGGTTTTCAATCCAAGTGCAGTCTCAATCTTTTTCTTTTCTTTTCTGTAATTGCGCAACATACTCCGTAGTTGAAACCAAATGAATAAACGCTACCGAGTAGGGAATATCGGCAGACAAGGCCATTCAGTCATGATATACAAGAGCATAAACATAATAAACATAAACCCCCCCCTTATTTCAAAACAACCAAAAGACATCCAACTCCATATAGAAGCAAACCCCCCCAAAAAACCAAAAGAAAAGTGAACCTTGACCTTCAAACACATCCAAACAATGATCCTGAACAATACAAACTCCAATCCAATGCTGTATATCCTGTATCTCCTGTATATCCTGTGGTTGGCCTTCATCAATAAGAATACGCCCCATCTGTCATCTCATTCAAAATATCCCTCGTGACAGGCCGATTCTTCAACAACACCTTCTCGCCCGCCCCAAGTCGCTTCACAGGCTGTGAATTCTCTTTCTTCTCCCCAAAAAGTCCCCTCCTTGGTCCCGAAATCTTTCTTGGCGAACCCTTTTTCTTTGGTGATGTTCGTAGAGACTGCGTATAAAGCTCAGAGAACCGATGAGTGTCGAGCGCATTGCATGGTAGATCGTACATCCATCCCTTCTCCTCGACCAACTTGACCATCTTTGCCAACATCTCATCGTCGCCGCAGTTCCGGAGCGTCTCCCGGCTACCGACGACGAGAAGCTTGGTCTTGGCGCGCGTAAAGGCGACATTGATACGCCTCCAATCACGCAACAGGTCGCCAATGTTGCACGCGTCATTGCTACGCACGAGACTCAGCAAGATCACTTCCTTGTCGCGGCCCTGGAATCGGTCGGCCGTATGCATTTCCACCCCGGGCCACGGGTGTAGGTGGTGGCGGAGCAGCGCAAGTTGGCTTCGGTAGTGCGTCATGACGCCGACTTCCGACTCGGAGACGCCAGCTGCGAGAAGTGCTTCGACGAGTTGCGCGATGGCACGGGCTTCGGCCGAATTCACGATGCGGTTGCCCTTGGCTTCCTCGCGCGGTCGCGGGACGAGGGTGTCGGTGTTGACAAACCGAACCCAGGCTTCGCTGTCGATGAGATCTCGGAGCCAGCACGTCGACGGCGCCGGCCCCGGACATATCGATTTCGAACCGCAGTTCTGAGATGCCGACGACGCGTCATGGTGAACTTGTGCAAGACCCGCCATGTTGGGAACTTCAAGCTTGCTGAACCGCAGTGCTTCGGTCCCGCAACGCAGTCGGCCCTTGTAGATGAGCGTGTTGCTGAGCGTCATAATGTCCTCGCACATTCGGTATTGGTGTTCGAGGTTGACGACCGAATCCGGGTGCTCTTCAGAAAGCATCTTGAACAAGCTCACATCAAGTCCTCCCTTGCGTGCATCTTCGTTCTGGACCAACGGCGGCAGTTGGTTATGGTCACCCACGAGAACAAACCTTCGCGCCAGCCGAATCGGGCCCAGACAGACGGGAAGTGTAATCTGCGAGGCTTCGTCGACGATGCAGTAGTCGAACTCGCGCATCGTGAATATGGGGTGGTTGATTCCGAGACACGTCGTGGCTACAATTGGGGATGCCCAGGCCTGTTCAATCTCCTCAAACGATTCCATTGGCTTACCTGCAAGAATGGCAAACTGGGAGACGTCTGGATGAACCTTGGCAGGCGCACCGAGCCGGAGTATACCGATATCATCTTCCTTGAGCTTCAACAAAATGTTGTCGACAGCCGTGTGCGTGTACGATGTTAAAAGCACAGTCTTTCCCTGGCCGTGCAGAGCCCTGATAATGTGCGCAATCGTCGTCGTTTTACCCGTACCCGGCATTCCCAAAACCAAGGCGTAGTCCTCAGCGCTCATGACCTTTGCAATGGCATTCTTCTGGTCGACGTTGAGGCTCTCGTGCCCTTGAATAGCATACTGCATGGGACAAGCCGTGAACCTGGGTGCCACCAAATCGACAACGAGCCTACGAGTCTTTTCCGCCCCCGCGTGGCCATTGGTCATGACCTGGATGAGATTATTCCGCACCAGTGCCATCCCGTTACTAAACTCGTCCTTGTCGAGGCGATATCGAACCGCGCTCTCGGGCGAAAGTTGCGTTTGGGGTGCTGAGGATGCGTCGAGAATGCCGGCAAACACCTGGTTGTCGACTTCGTCGAAGCCGGGCTGGCGAACGCGGGCATTGTGCAAGCGTCGATCCACGGCTACTGTGATTCGGTCTTTTCGTACTTTGGTAACGAATCCCATAGCGAGTGCAAAGTGGCCTTTCTCGTCCGAAACAACAACTGGTTCGCCCACTGTCAATTGGGATTCCATAAACGAGAAACCCGCAACATGTATTCTCTTGACAAACGTGTATCGGAAACGGTTGATCTTGGGCGTGTCCTTCTCCTCCTCGCCAATGTCTGCAATGACAACGTCCGAGAAACAACGGCCAAGCTTCTCGCGGTCGGCGCTAAGCATGGTCCACAACTCCCTCTTCACCTTTAGGCTTTGGCCCTCTTCAGCCGTCAGTAGGCTCTCCCATTTGAGGAAGAATTGCTTATGCGTGGGAGTAAGATGCTGCACAACTTCGTCAAACTTCTTGCCCAACCCGCTGCTCTCGCCGTCGCCGTCGTCGGCAAACCGGTGGTAGACGAAGCACGGGTTCTTGGCGTAACACCTCCCGCACATGTGTTGTTGCTTGATCATCGGCGGCAGTGCTACGACCTTCTGCTCGATTGGTTCCGACGAAGAACCCCGCTTCTTGCGTTTAGGATCCCTGATTGCCGTTGCCAGTCGGTTTCGCTGCATGATCATCTGGCGCAACTCACGGCGGATGGTAGGAACACTAAACATGTTGGAGCTCTCCATGTAATACAGGACGCCACAAGTCACTTCAATGTCGTATCGGTCGGATAACAAGAGGTTGTAAAGAGCCGTCTGTGCCATGTGGTTCGGGCTCGCGTGACGGCCTGTCTTGATCTCAAACGGCACAGTAAGCTGTTTGGTCTGCAGACCGTCTTTGACGGCGACTTGCACCGTGGCGTCGATGTTTCCCTTGAGACCATACATGGGAGACCAAACATGCTCTTCGACGTCGAGAAGTTTGCTCACACTCATGTTGATCTTCTTATTGTTACGATCTTGTACCAACGCTTCCGGCTACACGAAATAATCAGTAAACCCAGCCAAATGCATTGTTATGGGAAAGAAAAACGCGAGATGGCCTTACCGTGGGACTAGCTGACACGTAGGTCTGTGCCCACATGCTAAGCTCTGGCATCTTGGACTGCAAATGTTCCCTGGCCGTGGCAAACCCGACTTTAATCGTGTAGAGATCCTCCACATGTTGGACCATCAACCTGTCAATAACTTGGGATAGAAACGGAGGATCCCACCGTGCCGCCGTCAAAGCCGCCTGGAAAGTCTCGTGGAGAATGGTACCGTACACAAGGGGCGGCGTGGGCTCGCTTGTGGCTTTGACGCGATCCTGCAGTACAGCTCGGCGCATACAAGTAAACGAGTCGGCCACGACAGTCGCCGACACGAGACGATCAGGATGAATCACAATAATGTTGTTGCTGTCGTCGATTATGCACTCGCCTGCACGATTGAAGTCGCCAATAATATGAACGTATGCACCATCGTCGGCCTCGGTATCAAACCATTCGTCACGGAGGAGAACCGTGCGCACTGTCTTCGTTTTTTCGCTCTCGAGGGAAAGAATCTAAGAGTCGCCGTCAGGATGCATGCATCAAAAGTCGGTCACAGAACATATCAAACCTTTTGTAGACGGGCACGCCCGTTGCCATCTTGGTACTGGCCTTCAAGAACGCCTTTAATGAGATATCTTTGAATTGCCCTGATGTTTTGATTTTTCTATACACACTATCTTTTAGCTTTGTGGTTCGGGATAAGGGGAACCGAGGAGAGGAGGAAATATTCGATCGAGGGGAGACGCGAAGAGGAGTAGGGGTATAAGAAACTGCGAATAGCAAATACACTCAACCAGGCCATATAGAACGTACAACAGGTAGGGAAGACTTTGCGCCACAACTCGACGACTGAACGGCCGCCAACTCTACTGCCTCAAAGTCAAAATCATTACCGAAATCGTCTCCAAACTCATCAGTTGAATCCGGTTCAGTCCCTTGATCCAATTGGATCCCGTTTCGAGATGCTCCCTTCTTGTTCTCATTATCATTAGGTTTCATGGTTGAAGAGCCAAACTGTGTTAGGTCGTCCAGGAGCTCAACAAGCGTATCGTCGTCAAGGTCGGCATCGCCATAGTCGAATTCCGACTTCATTTCCGGAATAGTCTTATTCTCCGCCTTCAGTTGTGGCTCGGGCGACGGGTTCGTTGCTGGCGCTTGAGGTATAGGTGGTTGTGTCGCAGTGGCCTCGATGGTCTCTGCCAACTCCATCAAAACATCATCAAAGTCATCATCGCCATAATCCGAACTGGGCCCAGACGCGGTTGGTGCCACCATTTTGTTCACTGTATTTATTCTTGCAGTATTCTCGTTTGACAATGGGCGGGCTTTAGGTCTTGAAGGGCTGAACATGGCCGCTGGAGAAGTTGGCCTGCGCTGCATTTGTTTCCGCGGTGACGGTGACTCGGGCTCTGGGCTCATCGATGCATCTTGAATACTAGTCTGCACTGTATCCAAAAGAGAGGTTAATAGCGACGATTTCGATTGTTCAACGTCAATCTCGTCAAGTTTGCTGGCAAGAGGAGAAATGTCGGGGCCGAGAACTCGCCGCCGTTTATTACCCGGCTGTCGAGAATTCAACGGACGTTGGAGACCCTGTAGGCCACCATTTCCGCGTGGGTGGCGTGGCGAGGAAGAAGAGGCGAGGATCTGTGCTAGGGCAGGGTTCGTTATGCCCAAAGGTGCCACAGTCCCATTAGAGCCAGCCATAGAATACCGGTCCCATAATTCCAAAGTCGGGTCGGCATTGGACGACCTGGCTGCTTGTGCGAGTTTCTTCACGTTGACGAGAGGCGTCTTGTCCTTGGCCATGAGCGGAGAGGAAGCAGGAGACGAACTCAGAGCTCTCTTCTTCCCCCGCACACCTTGAAGGTCGGTAAGATGGGCAGGTATGTCCCCAATCTCCTGGCGAGCCCAGACTACGCGGTCATTCGGCGAGATGTCGAGCAAGTCACCCCTAGATCCGCCAGAGTCTCCCAAATCCCTCCATCGCAGTCGTGTTACGGGCGTCTGTTCGACAGGGGGTAAGCGAGCTGGTACAGAAGGTTTCGAGAAGTTGTCTTTTTGGTTGTCGGCAGTAAGAAGGGCAGGTTCGGCGGGAGATTGAAATTTGAGTTTATCGAGTTTGTTCCGTGTGGCCTCGGAAATCCGTGCAGGAGGGCCAGGAGGCCTTTGGTTAACTGGGTTACTTCTGGATCTCTGCCAGCTGGTACGATTCTATATCCCGCATGTTAGCTACAAGATATGGAACAGAGCAAAGAGAAAACAATATGACGTACCTTTCTGGATAGTCCAGCCGATTCAGAATAGCTCTTGGCTAGAGTCATGGTTCAATGAGGGGTGAGCCTCCCCTTGTCGTGATCGATCGACAAGTGGAAATAGTTATCTCGTGGCCATTAATCGAGGTAATGCAGGCCTTCCAAAAAAAGAAAATCAAGAAACAAAAATTGAACAAAATTGAACAAAAAGTCCCGAGGGTATAGAAAAACGGGCCTCTCTCTTTAAACACCTTTTGGATCCTTTTTTTACATCTGTTCAAACGGGGAATGGACAATGATTAGTCGTGGTCCAAGAAGACTGTAAAAGAAGGTGCCGTGACACGCGTTTTTGTAAAGTCCCACCGTGTTTCCCTATCAACCAGAACACGAAAATAGTACGTACCATTCTAAGACTGCTTCTGAACGCCACACATTCAATGCCGTTGAAGTGCCCCCCACTTTGGACGCTCTCAACGCCACTTTGACGCCACATACCGCCTGCTACTCTAATAAGGCTCTTTGCATGATCATGAGCTCATCATCTGGAAGTTCAACTGCCCGCTTCACCCGGAGACTTTAAAACCAGAATCGAAATCTGCGGCACAGAATAGAATCGAGCAATTGACACACTTTTCACTACACATCACCCTCCTATTACTGGGATTCATTTCCCACCCAATTCCTCCACAATGCCTCTCGAAAACGCATCCACGCCCTACGGCGAGCCAACCGACACCGACTCCCCGCAACGAGAATCCCAACTCAGCCCCCAACGCATATCTCAAATCTTTGCAAAACACCACATCCAAGCCCCTCTATCCCGCCGTCTGATGCCCGGCTCAGGAAACGCAGATGAAGTTTTCGCCCAAGCTATCTCGCAAACTCTTTCGGGAGCCGAAGTCGTCCTCCGCACCCGCCCCCTCACTGACGTCGAAGTCGAAGCTTTAGTGTTGCACCAGGCGAGTTACATGTCGCGCATTGCCAATATCCAGACTCTTAGCACGATTGTACCCTTTGCCTTGGCATGGCGCACGAGGAAGACTTTCAAGTTTCCTTTTTATCAGCCCAAATGGATCTTGGCCAGTCCCGATGTGATTCCCTCCCACGCACAGCCTGTCCTCAAGGGTCCTCCAGCACGAATGGTGTGGCACCTCGCAAGATTCGGAGCCTACTCCTTCGCTACAATGTTCCTGTTCCAATTACCTTATTTCTCATGGGCTACACTAGCCAAAGACGCACAAATGGCCATGGACCCGCGCCTCCGCCAATACGCACGAGACGTCGTCAACAGCCCCCAAAACATGCGCGCCGTCCAAGAAGAAAGAAGGAAACTCGGATTACCACCCGTCCCCGTACGACCTCGCCCAGGTGCCCCCGGCCAACAACCCCAACAGCAAAACACCGAAACTCGTCCCCTCGCAAGTCAAGAACAATGGGACGACGGCTCCCCAACCGCATCACAAGCACAACAGCAACAGTCGTACCGTAGCACCTACGAGTCCCAACCTCGCAGACAATACCCCAAGCCAACACCTCAACCCCAACCTCAAGCCCAAGATTCCTCTTCAGACTCTAGATGGGATGATGAATGGGACGCACCAAAAGATTACGACGACGGTTCTCCCATTGCCCCTTCTCACCGTCAATCTAACGCCTCCAGTCATCCCTCGACCCCAACTTCATGGGAACAAATTCGTGCACAGGCTGCGTCCAAGGGTGGTCAGGACCCGTCTAATTCAGCGTGGCCGGCATCAGGCGATTACCCAGATTCCAAGCCTAGAGGTTCATCATAGACTATCAGAGGCCAAAATGTCGTATTAAATGGTTTGGAGTCCAGTTGGCGGAAACATGTACGATTAAATTAAAATCCTAAAGAATAAACCCCAAAAATAAAGGCTACATGCATATTATATTTACATTATGAATACACGGACCGAAAAAGCCCAGCAGGAGTGCGAATTACTACTATGCCTATGCCAAATAATCTGTCTAGCAAAAAATAAAAAACCTATCTTGTTTTCCACCTTGTTTTCCCACACTAGATAAAAATAACGGTATATTTGCTTTGTTTCGCAGTAAGAACAGACCGAGAAGAAGAAAATCCATATCCATATTCGCTTGTTATTTCAAAAATCGAACCCATAACCAATGTTTCAAGCAGAAGACCGATTGGCGTGAGATGTGACCCTTGCCAGATCGATCTCTAACCTGTTTTTCTTTCGAGTTTCATAATGATGAAAAGAAAGTGAGAAAGGAAGATTGAGAGAGAATAGTTTTAGGCTGCTTCCGTCTTGATTTGTTCGGCGGTGGTAGCAGCCACTGGCTTTTCCTCTTTGATAGCCGCCTCTACAACTTCATCCGGTAGGGAAGACGCAACAGCATCATCGGCCACGGCTGGCTCAGGCTGTACCTCCTCTTCTACCGGTTCAGGTTGGGCCTTTTCAGGGATCGATTCGGGAGTGGCTTCCTTTGCAACTGGTTCAGGCTCGGCCTCGACCTGCGGTTCGGGCTGAGTCTTCTTCTCGACCGGCTTCGATTCAGTCTTCTCTACAACCGATTCTGGTGCTGGGACATCCGCCGCCGGCACGGGCGCCTCCTTGACCTCTAACTCCTCAACTTTCGGGGCTTCGACCTTGAGGGACTGGCTAGACCCATCTTGGACCAAGCCCTCCTCCGGATCTATGCTCCAGATGGTGATAGGAGAAGAGAACGAAAGCACAGGAGCAGTGCTGACTGCCGAAGCAGCAGCAGCGGGGCTCGGGCTCTTGGCGGGGGCACGCCGCTGAGGTCCACGGGCACGTCCTTTACGTGCATCCGAGAGTGGCACCTTCTCCCTAGCGTCCGGTTCCGCACTCGCCTCGGCAACGGGTTCTTCTTTTTTAACAACGGGTTTGGGGCCCAGTTGGAGCCGCTTGTTGAGATCCGACATGAAACCAGCTTGGAGAGCGGCAATCTTACTGCCAACAGGACGAGCCGGGACCACTGGTTTTGGTTTTGCTGCCGCTGCTTCGACAGGCGACTCGAAGGGGCCCGTGGCAAGACGAGGCGAGCGTGAGGGTATTTGTGGCTTCGGTTTGTCCGAAACAGCAGGTTTTGGCTTGGGTCGCTCGGGAACAACGGGTCGCTCCTTTACAGGACGGGCTGGTATTTCCGGTTTGGAAGGAGCCTCAACTTCCGGTTCCTCCTCGGGTTGCTGAGGAGTCGACACGGTAGTTTCGTAAAGGTGGCTCTTGGGGACATCTTCCCAAACATCACGACTAGGGAAGCGGTTGACGAGTCCCGGGCGTGTCGGTTGCTGAGCCATGAGCCCATCCACCGGCTCGACGGAATCGCTTGGTGGCACCCACGACTTTCGCTTGTCTTCCTTGGGCACTAAATCAACCGAATCCCACGATTGCTTCTCGGCGAGCTGTTCTTGTTGCCTGGCAAATATTTGTGCAGGCGTTTCTGTACGTGTCTGAGATTGACTGCGAGGCTTCGGCTCGGACTCCGGGACATCGGGGGTTGAGACTTCTGTTGTGTAATGCAAGCTCTTTGGGGCATCCTCCCAGACATCCTTGCTTGGGAACTTGTGACGAGGCCCATTTGGCTTTTCTACTGGCGCAGCCTCTTTGGTGTCGGACTTGTCCTTTTCTTCTTCCTCAAAGAGGGGTTCGTACTCCTTGACATCTTCAAGCGGGGTGGGTGCAAACTCTTGGGAGAAGGATCCCATATTCATGCTGACTGGACGACTCGAAGGACGGCTATGCGGTTCGACAGCCGGAGGAAGAACGAATGGAGTGCGAACCTTTTCAATCTCATCGGCAGCGAGAATGGGAGCTGAGTACTCGTCTTCGTTTTCGTCAACGACAGCAACATCAGCCTCGCCTGTGCGGCTGTGTGTCCTCTTCAAGTGAGGCTCATCAACGTGGATAGTTCCATCATCTGCTTGAGATACAGAAATGTCGGGCGTGCTGCGGTCGCCCGTAGAAGCCAACTCGGAGCGCACGAGCTTGGGAGATGGCACAGGAGACGTAATGCGTTGGGCGAGCGCTTCTTGTGCTTCGAAGCCCACATCTTCGCTAGGCGTGCCACGGAAAGCGGGAGAAGTACCTAGAAACCAGCAGGGTTAGTCAATTGACTCAGAAAGTACCAGACGCAATAGTGCGAATGAGGGTAGCACAATATGCAACCTAAAGATAGAAAGGAGTAGACTTACCGAGACCCGTGCCCGTCTCTGCCGTTTCTTGAATAATGCGATTCAATTGGCTGCTAGACATGGCAAAGTCGTTCTGGCGGTCGTTGTAAACAAACTTTTGCTCCTTGGCAAAAACGTCTGGGTTCTTCTCGTAATATTCCTTGTCCAACTTGTCTGACGAGACAACACCATGGCTGTGCATGCCGTAGATGTCATCAGGAAGTTCCGAGAATCCACGAGCACTGTGTTTTCGGATGTGATGGCGGACCTTAAGGGGGTCGGTAGATAAGGACTGAGGAGCAGGAGAAGGTGCCTGAACGTCGCCCAAGTCGGGGTTCATGGGAACCCGCTGGCCAATTTCGGGAATTCCGTGTTCCTCTTCGATATCGCGGTCGCTGACCGAGGCGTGGCTTGTCGAGCTCTGCTTCTTCTTGGTACTTGTAGTCTTGGAGGTAGGATCGGTGCTAGTGGGACGGCCAATGCCAAAGGAGGCGGCCCTCTCTGAATCGGTGTGGGTCACGGTAGCAAGGCGCTCCTTGGCGCTCTGAGCGGGCAGCGAAGGCTTCGGGGCGTGAAGCTGAAGATCGTCGGCAACGGTGCGAGTTTGTTCGGGGGGTACGGGGCTGTCTTCGAGCTCCTCCATCATGGCAGCGTACTCCTGGCCTTCCTCGCCGACCGAGGGCATCACAACGCTGCCCGGGCGTTCAATGGATTCGCCAAATTGGTCGGCACTAGTGCTTTCATATAAACCAGATGGCTGCTTGGGCTTTTGTGGGAGGAGTGTTTCGTTGAGAGGAGACGGGGCGTAACGGTCTTCGGGCGGCGAGACGCGGGGACGACGAGTAGGACGAGGAGGAACTTTTGGTACAGACGCAGTACTCGAGTCCTTATCTTGAGCGCGTGCGGGCCGGGGGGGCACCACGGGTGGTACAGCTGCAGCAGTAGTCATTGTGGCGGAGAGTTTGTTATTAACGGGACGTGGATTGGGTTTGGTCGATGTATAGGAGATATTGAACAATGTATGTCTTTCTTTTTTTCGTTCTGTCTTGTTGACTATATATAATCGCCTGAGAACATGTATTTTCTATGCGGCGAGGCGGGAACGAGAATTCGAGGATAAACAATTAGAGTTGCTGATAACAGAGGTCCGGTTAATCTTGGCAACGAGTTGTCTATGCCAGAGGCGGGAAACAAGGATGAGAGAAACAGCTAAAAAGCTATGATGAAGGGCACCCAAACGAGATTGGGAAAGAGGGTACGGTAGTTTAATTCGAGTATAATGAGACTAATGGGTTAAGAGGGAAACATGGCTTAATGATAAGCACTTGAGGGGAGAAGAGGAAACAGGAGGCAAAATGGCGAGCGATGGGCAACGGCGGAAGGCTGGTAATAAATGGGGGGAGCTTGGGTCATTGGGTATTCTGGGTATTCTCTCTGACTCTGACTGGGGGGTTACTACGGTCTCGTCATACAAGGTACCTCCACTAAAAAAGACATAACGCCCCACCAATCCACCGCCGTCGTCTTTAGCACTTTAGCACCTTTATCGCGAAGCTGATGGCCCAAATACGGATTGGGAGAGGCCTTAGCGTCGTCGAGCCCCCAATGAGAAAGGGGAAGTAGAAACGGGCGCAAGGGAGATGCAAAACAGCCCGAGACCACGATTGCAATTCAAGTAAATAAAGGCGGTAAGGCCAAAAGAGGGAGTTGGGAGCCATTCAACTATTAGACTATCTCACTAGAACCCATGCTGAAGGCGGTGAAGCTATAAGGAAGATGGAGGAGGGGTGGACGAGACGCATGGTGGGATAATAGGATGAGGGTGGAATGCAAATGTTGCCTCTGTGATTTGCTGAATCGAGATGCAGGTGACAGGAAGCGTCAGGGGGGGCAAGTCTGACAAGCGAGCTCCTTTTTTTTTCCTGGTCAACGGCACAGCACGGCAACAAATGGACATTGGCGGACCATTTTCAAAGCAATTGGCACCATAGTCAATGGGAGGGCGCACTGATGATAAGGGTACCGGAAAGACGAGAACTAATCCTAGATAAAGGTGCGTTAGAAGGGCCATTTGTACGGAGTATGCCCAGCTCGATAGTGATACGGCCAAGGGAGCCGATGCTGAGCGACAGTTACCCCCTCGGGGACTCCGTCGATTGTACAACGCCGTTCACAGAACCCAACTTCGCACAGAATCGACCCGGAATAAAACAGAAATACAATTGATGTCTCTGTTATCTAATGCAAGACGCCGCGAACTGACGACGATACGAGTTTCATCCTACTCTCCAAGCCCCCCCCTCGAGATATGCATCAACGGACATCGAAGTTCACCGGGCCTGGTGGGGCAAACTGGTGTAGCGGGGTTGTATACGGAGTACAAGTACGTACGGAGTAAACTACAGAAGTAAATTTGTACTCCGTACCTTACTTCGATTCAGTCATGTACCTTGGCAGTATCCCCTTCCGCCAACAAGCAACAAACGCAAGAGATCTTCGCTATCTGGCTTCCCATCATGACTTGAAGCTACATGCAGAGTACATGGTCAACAAACCCATTTCGATAAACCGCTACAAAGTACTCCGTACAAATTCCTCTGGCGCCAATGAATGAGAAAAGTGAAGTCGTTAGCCACCTTCTCTTCGTCATGAAACGACAGATCGACGCTTTCGGTTTACGACGCCAGATACGCCGTATCACAGAATGCAAGAGTAAAGGCTCTCGTCTAACCAACAAACCTAACCCAACAAGACAGCGCACACTCGTGCAAGAAAAAAAGGGTTCAATTCTCCCCTTATCACCTGTTTCCCACACTCGCAATACAACGCAGTATCCCCCAACGCAAACGGGCTAATCCGTACCTAATTAAAGCAACTCAGCCTAGCACCCTTTGGAAGTCTCCTGATGCGGGGGGGGGGGGAACTTGCAAACTATTTTTTTCCATTTTTATTAGTGTCATCATCTTTTCACCATGCGTGACTGGTCGGGGCACACCTGACCTCCAATAAACCCCACTATGCAAAATACCTGGTCTTCTATCAAAAACGCGAGGGAGAAAGAAAAAACTTTTGGTAATTCAGAACATGTCCAAGACCAATTGCCTTTCGTAATGCCACGTTCATGTAAAAAAAGTGTTGCAAATCGGGCGCCGATTGATGTCCTTTTCCACCCACCCACGAATGCCGTGGGCGGCCACACCTCGAGATCAGGTACGAAGTCCACGAGACCAAACCCAACGCTAAACCAACCAGGCACCATCTGTCTCTCGCAAAGCTATCCATCGATAGAGCAACTCGTGATCTCTCCATCTTTTTTGCATTTTATTTTATTCCCTCAATCCTTCTCTGCTTTCCTAGCAATCAGTACTCCGTAGTTCTTTCTTCATCCCATTTCCTCATCATTCATACGTGGACCAAAGCTAAAACCCAAGCCTCATTCCTGCATGCAAAGAATCTGGTGATGGGGGTGAGAGCTACTCCGTATGTTGTGCAGTGGGTCCCTGTCCATAAACTAGCAGAAAAGCAGCAAGTAAACTAATAAATCTACATTTTCCGTTCGCATTTCGTCATTCTTTGCACAAGATCGAACTCGAGAGAAGGTCTCATGGAAATGAGGACGCATGTGGAAATTTGGCCCGCCATACCGAGTAATGTCCTTCTCACCCGCTGCCAGTTTAGCTTCTAACATAAGTTACTCATCAGACGGGCTGGAGATTCTGACCAATACATACTTGATGTCTTGTTGCCAAGGCCTCCCCGGCTACCAAACTCTTTATTCTAAGTGCCGACTCCAGACGCATTCTCACCACCATCTCCCTACCAATGCCCTACCAATCCCTACCAATGGGCCTGCGACGCTGTAGTGCAAGCGACTCTATCACAAATAGCACCCCCTCACCCACCGGCCGTCTACTGTGAAGTTCTCGTAACGGAGGAAAGTCATTAAAATAAAAAAAAGAAGGCTCTACGTAGCTGGTTCCTCGTCGAAACCATGACTAAACCGAGCCTTGTCTGTAATCACGGTAGTGTACAGCCCCTCGTGAGAATAGAGGGGAGGACCTAATCAAGCAAAAGTTGTTTCCCATGCCCTCCTTCGACCAAATCATCATACACATATCTGGTTGAACAAAATGGACGGCCTCTCCATCGTCACTCCCTGCCACCCTCACATTCGCAACGCGGGCCTCCTCCACCCGGTTGCCGGTCATAGAGCTTGGTTCGGAGAGGCTCAAACAATGGCTAGCCAAACCTTCCATCCTTGAATGGGGCGTACGTAAAAGGGGCGGCGGCCGAGCTCCGTGAAACGCCTCTCTGGCTGAGCACAATAGGTCTCGCGTGTCTTGTTGTCTCTTCGGCTTGAAACCCTATACAATCATCTGGGCGACCCCTGCGCCGCCTAGTGTCTTGCTGCCAACAAAGGCCTGTCCCTTGATGCCGGCAAGTAGGTAGCAGATGGCTGTTAGGCCGAGGAAAACACCGGCGGCAACAAGCGACGAGGGGCGAGAGGCGATGCTGATGAAAGTGACGCCAGACATGACGGCATAGGCGGCGGCACGGGCGAAGTTGGTAGAAACCTTGCGAATGGTAGCATCGAAAGTGGACGATGTCGGGCAGATGCGTAAAAGCAGGGGAACTTCAATAAACAAAATGAGGAACGAGAAGACCCTGGATACCAACAAATTAGCGCTGTATTCCACATGTCGCAAAGCCGTACTGGAAAGGCTACGGAATGAAGCGCAAGGGCTCGTCGTTCATTGCCTGCAGAAAGTAAGAGGGGCGAGGGGCATGACGTACAATGTGACAGCTCCGATAATGATAAGGAGCAAGTTAAACGATAGAATTGCAGCAATTCCAAGAGCAAAACACAGAATCATGGACAAGACGCCAAGCCTAGGATCATGTTAGTTTCGTTGATGCGCAGGGAGACAGAAAAGCATGGGATATGTGCGCCTCTCCGCAGGAGGTTTGGCCTGCTTCGGAAGTAACAAATCGGGAGTTGCCAACCGAGAAAAGTAGCACAGATATCAAGTGGGTTGAAATATCCATCAGCGTAGAGGAAAGACGCATGCGTACCATTGTCCGTAGATACCTAAACGAGGAATCAAGGGTTAGCATCGAACTAGTAGCTCCATTGTGCTTCAAGGATAAAGGGCACCGTACTGAAGTTGCGGGTTTGAAATTCTTCCTTGAGAGTCATTGTAAATGAAGTATACTAGGCGCGGCCTAGGGGTAGTTAGACGTGTTGCTGTTCCTAGGGGTAGTTGGACGTGTTGTTGTTGGGGTAGTCCTCGGAGCGATCAAGTTCGGTCGTTGCGGCTCGTTCTCGATCCACCAAGCTTCGAAAGGCGAAGATGTCAACGGATGTCGGATTCGGGCGGGTCAGGCTATATGTTGCTTCGTATAGAATGGAAACTCGTTAACGCGTGAATTTGGAGCTCTATGGTGCTATTCCGGTATCGAAAGACGTTGTCAGGTGATGAAAATGTTGTGATGTTCTGTTTATGACGATGGATTGTATGGGTTCGTACGAGTACGAGTAAAAAAAAGGTTGAACGTAGCCTCTTATTTTTGGCTGCTTTGTTTCCTCCCTGGGCTTTCCTCCCTTCGCCTCGAGTGGGGATTGGTAGAAATAGAGGAGGCAGGTACCAAGCACTAAATTTAATGAGGTGGCCTGAAAATAAATACCTACCACGATGGGACGACGCTCAGAAACAGAAGTCAGCAATACAAGCGGAGGCTGCCTGCTCTGTTTCTTGTCCGCATTGCCATGTGTCGAGTTTCCTGGTTTCGTGTACTCCGTACTAGAACCTGAAAGAGGAGGGGTTAGACGCGGGAGTTAGGGTACAGGTACATGAGAGGTGGTAAGAATGCGGGATACGTGGACTTTGTGTGGCTTGGCGTCAAACATTTTGCGGTTGCCTTTGGCGGCCCTCTTTTTATTCCACTGTTATTACTCCGTAAACGATGCGACGTTCAGTTAGCGATGTCAGTGGTTCCTTTTGCTGAGATTACGTGTAGTGAGCTAGTGTGCTGCACTTAGTCCTAGTAGAGAAAATCTCTGGGGAAAGAGGACTACTGCTCCCGAGATTCTGGGATCCATTTCGATGCCAATTTGATAAAGGATCAAAGCCCACTCTCTTGCCCCCTGAGACTCTATTAGATGATAAACAGCCGAGATGGAAGTCCTTATGCAATTCAATTCAGTGCGGGCCATTTATTTGCGCGCTCTTGAAGAGGGAAAATTCCATTATGGCAGTACGACAGTGGCCTGCTGCATTTCGATATGCAGGGTTAAAGAACAGACGCCCAAAACTCGAGATCTTCAGTGCTTCTGGAACAGTGGTTGCATCCCCTGTCATAGGCTATTTGCAGGTACCTACAGTTGAAAAGGTGGCTGGTGGGTGAAAAGGATGGGGCTGATTAGCGCCTCACCCCCCTGGATTATGAAACAGTCTGTCCATCCCAGACGATGTGCAGATCAAAAAAGGCGCCTTGGCCACCTCTGCAAAAGAGTAGCAGTCGACAAAGTCCACGCGAAACGTTGACGGGGACCGATTTCGGCTGCCTTGCAGACTGCAGCAGAAGCAGGAGTTGATACAGCTGCTGTCCAGTCGGGATGGCGTACACCTTCACTAGCTACACGTAAATACAATTACTGTTGCCATCCACACGGCGTTAAGGCAGCCGAATACGGGGCAGCGAATATGGGGCAGACACGAGCTTTTCTCTACGTAAAGCGTTCATCAGACTTATTTATTCTTCTATCATGGCTATTGAGCTTTCTACTCTTTGTGGTATTTTACAGCGACTAATAGTCACGATGTACTCAGCCCTGAGGGTCGAAAGTACTAGTCAGGGTGAAACAGAAAACAGACCAGCAAATCGGGGATAAGCACTCACATGTGATGAACGCACCCTGGTGGCATTGATACCCTATTAAATCACAATCCGGGCCCCTTTTTAGCCCCCTCCGTCCGGATCTTCCGAGCGAAGCTCGATACTAGGGTCCGGTTGGCCGGGAGTACGTCGGAGGCTTATTTGCACTGTCTAAAATAGCATAAGCCAGCCCATTCACAGTGAGACTTTCTTCGCACCGTATCCCCCGGGTTTAGTGGCAAAGATCGTGTGCCCATAAATACTTCATAGACCTAGGTGCAATTTATTCTAGCCGTCGGTCGTGCACACAATATTGGTCATAGCACATCGGCCGATTGAAATTGTTTCTTCTCTCACGGGCAATCCCATTCTCTCCTCGTTCACACAATTTTTCTGACATTGCGCATTGCGCACATTATCAAACTCAAAGCCACTGCTTTGAGAACCAAACAATCATGGTGCTCACAGTCCTCTCGGACGAGCAGATTGCTTCTCTACTCGAGGACCTTACTCCCGAACAACTTGAAGAGTTTCACTTCACCCTCGCATCTGCTCTCCACGATTACTCTACCAACGCGCAGGACCTAGATGGCGAATCTCACCACCAGCCTCACCGGGTCGCCACCCACAACAAGCAAGCCAACACCACGACGCTATTCATACCCTCTCGCGGACTCTCCGGCCTAGGCGTCAAAGGTAAGATCAACCCCTCCAGGCCACACCGCCAACATCTTCACTTTCCAATCCCCTAACTTGAAATCAGTCGTAACCCTCCCAACCGACAACCCCCCCGCCTTCACAACCCCCCCCTCCCCAAACCCGCGCCCAAGACCCCAAGGCGCAATAACCCTATTCACCCCAGAAGGCCGCCCAAAAGCCCTCCTCCACTCCAGCACCCTAACGGCCTTCTGCACGGCCCTCGCCTCAACCCTCCTCCTCCGCCGCCGAACCCACGTCCACAAACTCACCGTCTTCGGCGCCGGAAACCAAGCCTACTGGCACATACGTCTCGCCCTCAAAGCCCGCGGCGCATCCATCACACACGTCAACCTCATCAGCCGCAGTTTCTCCGACACGGTATCTGGCCTCATGGCCAAATTTTACAAAATGTCTTCGCGGGTGAAGAGAGCCGAGGGTTGGGAAAACACTACTTTCTCGGTCCTTACGCCCACATACGCCGATTACGATCGTCTCCGCAGACAACAGTTACACGATGCCGATGTAATATTCTGCTGTACGCCTTCGAAAGAACCTCTTTTCCCCGCTGAAGACCTCACAGATGCAAACGGTCGCAAAAAAGGCAGACTTATCGTCGCAGTTGGGAGTTATGCGCCACACATGCGCGAACTACCAGAAGCTTTATTAAAAATCGCCACACGCTCGCACGAAAAAGGCCGTCGACACCACCACAAACACGCAGACGAAGGAGGCGTAATAGTAGTAGACACCTTAGAAGGTGTCCTAAAACAAGCAGGCGAAATAATTTCCTCGGGAATCGAGCCCTCAAAGCTCGTCGAGTAAGCCGGCACCCATGACGTACTTCTCCCCCCTCGAACACGACTAACGAGGAATGAATAGGTTGGGAGAACTAGTAATTTTAGACCGCGCAGGCGAAATCTGCACCGAACAAGCCCACCATTCTCCGCCGTCCTCTCCATCCCTCTCCCACGCAACGGCATCTAGCACACCCGTAAACTCAGACCTCAGCAGCAGCGTCGAAACCCTATCTCTCGCTGACGCAAAAAAGAACAATAAAAAGGACTCGTATGTGCGGTGGTTACGCAATGGCACAGTCGTGTATAAGAGTGTTGGGCTTGGACTCATGGATCTTGTTGTTGCTGGTGTTGTTGTCAAGGTTGCTGATGAGCTTGGTGTTGGGACGCGGGTGCCGGGGTTCTAAGTTGACATGAAAAGTATTAGCATTGGAAAAATGCTGGACATTTCAAGGGGAACATTCATAATAAAGTCCTCAGAAAAGAGATGTCTCAAAAGAAAAAAAAAAGTTACTACGGAGTATGTTTTTACAATCCAAAAGGTCCTAACGCCATGATTATCTCGTACATGTTCAAGATACCCCCGCTGTGTTCCTTTCCTTCGACAAGACAGCTCATATCGTCTCTAGACATTGGCCTCGAAGGAATAATGTAGTTATAGACGAAGAAAAGAAATCGTCTAAGTCATTCCAAATTGTTTTTCCCTAGTTCGTCATTTTGAAAATATGGCCAAGAACCCATTTATTCGGCAACCCAGACAGCGCTCATACCCATACCGGTGCCAATACACATGGATGTGTTGCCAATCTTCTTGCCGGTGCGCTTAAGCTCATAGAGAAGTGTCGAGACCTGGCGCGCGCCGGTACAACCGAGAGGGTGACCAAAGGCGATGGCACCGCCCTTGGGGTTGATCTTCTCCTGTGGAATACCGAGTTCGTTTGCGCACCAGAGGCACTGGCTGGCGAAAGCCTCGTTGATCTCGTAGATGTCGACATCGTTGATGCCGATTCCGGCGAGCTCAAGGGCCTTGGGGATGGCCTTCCAGGGTCCCTGGCCCATGAGAAGAGGGGGGATACCGACGATGGAGGCGCAAACGTATTTGCCGAGGATGGTCTGGCCGAGAGCCTCGGCTGTGCTGCGGCGCATGAGGAGGACGGCGGCGGCACCGTCGGAGACTTGACTGGCGTTACCAGCGTGAATGGAACCGTTCTTGGCGAAGGAGGCGCGGATCTTGGAGAGAGACTCGACAGTCGTGCCGGGTCGGACGCCATCATCCCGGTCAACGACGATCTCCGAGACCTGGTCCGTCTTGGGGTCCTCGAACTTGACCTTGAGAGGGACAATCTCATCTTTGAAGAGACCCTCCTTCTGGGCCTTCTCAGCCTTTTGGTACGAAGCAGCGGCGAAGGCGTCTTGGGCAGCACGAGTGACGCCGAGATCGTGGGCCATGGCTTCCGAGAGGACGCCCATGGACACCTTACAGTCGGCGGCCAGTTTGACGCTCTCAAGGAGAGGAGAGAACTCGGAAACAGCTTGGGGACTAAAAGCGCATGTTTGTGATTAGCATCTTGTGGCTTTGGTCCGTTCTTGAGGAAGGGGGGATGGTGCTCACCCGTAGTTCTGGCTCATGCTCTCAACACCAGCACCAATACCAATGTCAATCATGCCGGCCTTGATCTGGTTGGCAACGTCGACACAGGCCTGGAGACCAGAAGAGCACTGTCGATTGAGTGTGCGGACAGCAGTGGTGTCGGGGAAACCAGCGACCAAGCTGGCGGCGCGCATCTCGGTAGCGCCACCGCCGGGAGCGAGCACGGTTCCGACGCAGATGTCCTCGACGAGGTTAGGGTTGATCTTGGAGCGCTCGATGATAGCTCTCAAGACGCCGGCCATGAGGTCGGCGGCATGTGTGTCCTTGAAACCTCCCTTGCCACCACGTGTGAAGGCCGAGCGGCAGCATGCAGTTACGACAATCTAAGGGAAAGCAAGGAGCTGTTAGTTTGGGCTCTCGTGGCCGCGGATTGGGAGCAACCGGTGTTTTCTTACGTCGTCGGGGTTCTTCTCGAGGATCTTGGAGACGCCACCGGCGGAGCGCTTGCCGGTGAGCTGTCCGGAGATTTGGGATAGTCTATCTGCGGCTGGTTCAAGGTCAGTTTCCAAGTGTAGGCTTGTAGGAAACAAAGAGGGTAACTCACCACCCATTTTGCTAGTTGTGTGATGTGATCGGAAGGATTGGTATGGTCGAAGGATTTGTACAAAGATGAGGTGAGATGAGATGGCAGTGAGAGAGAGTTGAAGGGATGACGGAAGGAGAAAAGTAGTAGAGAATCGTCGACAGGATATTTAAAGGTTACAGAGCTAGTTTTCACTTGAGCCTCGGCCAGACAGATGGTGGAGATTCGTAAACGACTTTCTTGGGGTGATGGAGGGGAAAGGAGGTGAAAAGTGCCAGCCAGGGCCGAAGGTGAATCCATCCGGTTATGCTGCCTGGCTTGGCTTATGACATATGGTTCCCATGGCCAGTTGCTGGGTTAGGGAAAGCTTGGGGGTTGGTGGGGTGTACATGTGATTTACACTGACAATTGCTGGGGAGTTGGGGTACTTTTTTTTTCTTGGGGGAGCTCAGACCGAGGCAAGTAAATACGTATCAATACCGTCTTAAGCACCTGTGGGGGAGTAGTAATAGGCTTTGCTTACCCCACACCCCGGTTGTATTTCCTCTTTTGATGATTATATCAAGTCTGAATAAGAGGGAGAAATAGAAGAATGACCACGGTTCAAAACTCTACACATGTTCAATTGTACTTGGGCCATAAACCACAATCTCTATTACTACTAAGTAAACTTTTACCTTCTGTTTTCACTGGTGAGTTGATGAAATCTGGGGGAACTGGATTAGTCAGTTTTTCCTTTCACATGTGAACGAAACCTAGCCCCACTCGCGCCTTCTCCAGAGCTTGGTTGATATGTAACCCACTTTGGCCTGTGATCTGAAGAACGTCGGCTTATTAATAAGTAAGATTCACTTCACAGTCAACTGACCTCATCGGCCACCCTTCCTACACTTTCTTAAATACAGAAGACAGTCTGAAATTGTGGAAGATATCAAATCTTTTTCTCTGGTAGAGAAACCACAAGGTTTCTGGACAGATGACTTGATCTAACTTAAGGCTGCTCGGGTTCACGATCTCTGGGCTTGTTCTCACCAAACACATCGAGTAAAAAACCAGTAAAATCACATGTCAATTTTCGTCCCGCAGATTGATACATGTTCATAAGCGATTGACCCCGGTGGCGAGTTGAGAAACTTCATCTGCATGGTATCGATTGCTTTTGCGATTTGTCTGGCAATTGGTGACGACTAATGAGAAACCAGCATTCCCCAACATTTCTCTACCGTAGACCCAGGAATATAGTCCACCACGAAACAAAAATCCTTGCGAGGTTGGTGACCCGTCTCAGGCATGCGTCGTGGTATCAAACGCGCGATGCCCTAAGGGGACAGGGGGTCCCAGTGTCTCACGAGAGCAAAGATCATATTTTCGCTTCACTTGAGAAGACAGCCGGCCCACCCTTGACTACCCATTATCTTGAAACCCGTGCAACCTTAAAAATTTCTAGAGTCGTGCAGTTTTGGTGAGGTATGGAAAGCTTCTGCTAGTTCCTGGTCGGAGATGGATGAAAGGTCCCGGCCGTCAAGGGGAAAACAAGATGGCTCATCCTGAGCTCCTGGCTGTGGGATGCGCGTATGCTGAGCCTCATGTTCCCTTACTTCTGGGAGTATACGGTTTTTATAAGAGCTTCTTGGATCCGCAGGTTTGGAATCTCGAGAGCCCATCGTGTATCCAACGGTTCATAGAGGCAGGCGAATGGGGTTCGTGTATCCAACGGTTCATAGAGGCAGGCGAATGGGGTTCGAGCTTTCGGCTTTCAGCATGCCAACATACAAGTACAGTCGCCGGCGGCATGTGTGAAACTTGGAAGGAGATCATTGGGCATTGTAAGCCAAGCCATACGCATACACAATATCCCAAAGCCCAATCTCAATATTTAGTCTTCTCAAAAATCGACTGCCTTGCTCCTAATCGAGAAACCTGTTTGAAGTCGGTCCCCAACAAGCTTCCTTCAGTAACTCTTCAGTGGACTAGTCACGTGTTCTACAGGCGGGGAATCTTCTAAAACACCCCGAAACAGGCAATGCGAAAACGCACTGACAGAACAAAGAAACGCCCTGGAACAGCTCAACAGCTCAAGCTACCCACTCCCAAAAACTGCCGGAAATGGACGACAAACGCACTTTTTTTTTTTCTAGCCACATAGCAACCACCTTTCCAACAACCTCCATCACCATTTAATCCAACACATCCCGTTGAACGCCCTCAACCCACGCTCTTTTAACCATCTAATCCCACGTTCTCTTTCTTCACACACGACATCATGTCCTCTCAAGGCAGCCTTCTCGACTACCTCGACTTCAGCCAACGGAGCTTATTCGGTACGCTTGGGAAACCCCTCATCCGAAACCCTGTTGCATCATCGACACCCCGCCTTCAAACTTCCCCCGTATTATTCTTGTTCCCGGGATTTTAACATTGAGCTGTACTAGTGTCCGCTGGATCGATTATTTTCAACCCTCTCTTCTGGAAGTACGTTGTTCTTTTTCCCCACAGCTCCCCGTTGCACCAACATGAGCTACCTACTAGTTTCGGGGGTCGCGTGCCCTTTTTTAAGCCTTGTGCTAACGAATAGTCCAGTATCATCGCTAGACAAGGTGCGTAACACCATTTTTACCGAACTCCTCGATGCCAAGTCTGTTATTCGGGTTTCGAACTTAACGCAATACATATATCTAACCCTCAATGCTCGCCAACAGAATACCACAACAAGCTCCTCACCAACATCTTTGGTGGCAACTCGCGTGTTGCCTGCTATGCCCTCGCCGCCACCATCTTCTCCCTCGGCATGGTCCGCGATTTCCTCTACAAGAGCGCCATCCAGGAACAGCCTACGCTCCCGCTTCTTGACACACTGCCTGTCAAGGCCGTCGCAGTGGCCCTCTTCCTCGCCGGCAACGTGCTCGTCATTTCATCGACCTGGGCCCTAGGAATCACCGGTACTTTCCTCGGCGACTACTTTGGTATTCTCATGGACGACATGGTGACTGGCTTCCCCTTCAACGTCACCGATGCGCCCATGTACTACGGTTCCACCATGAGCTTCCTCGCTACCGCCCTCTACTTTGCCAAGCCTGCTGGCTTTCTCCTTACCGCCGTTGTCCTCGTCGTTTACCTCGTCGCCCTCCGCTACGAGAACCCCTTCACGGCGGAAATCTACGCAAAGCGCGCACGCGAGGCTACACGAAAGCAGCCCTCGCGCAAGGCCAAGAAGACCCAGTAAATGGGCTTCTTGCTTCTCTGCATATCTTCTTTCCAAAATTTTGACGATGCTGTCTACCCCCAAGGGGTCTGGTCTACTTTCGGAGGATATGCAAGAAGTCGGAATTGTCAGGTACACTTCACTTTACAGGAACAGGGATATCCGCTTCTTAACAAAGTTGGCTGTCTTAGATTGCGCATCGTCTTGGATTATTCTGTTTCCCTACCTGACTTGTTTCTTCTGTAAAAAGATGGAAACAACACAAGGGTTGAAAACTTGGTGATGGTTTTTTTTTTCTTCTTCTCCACACCCCTTCTGTACATACTGTACGACATCGATCTATGTGCAACTCGATTATGGCGGTGGCTTTAATGGTTTGACACGGCCGGGTCCATGATAGATTTTGGGGTTTGTGCAATGACGGAATTGGCGGATTCGGGCGCATATTGGGTAATGGTCTTCAACAGGCCGGCGAGCCGGTTCATAAGCGCGGGTTTCCCCCCTCGTTTGCTTTCCTTCTTGTCTTTTTTCTCTCCATTTCAATTAAAATTATGTTTTTCAATCTCTGTGGCCTGGAGAGGGCTACTACCTCTACAAAATATCAGACTACATCCAAGAGCAAGGTGCCAATTAATGTGAATGGAACGGGGAGCAAGGCAAGCTTACCTCGGCAGCGTTACGGCTCCGCAAGAAAAAAAGTCTTGGCAACTTGCGTTTGGGGTTCTTTCCTATCTCTGAATCTAGTCAGGTCGATGGAACGCCGGTCGGGGCGGTTGCGCCGCTTGGAGTGAAACCCCTTGCTGTGGAAGTGATGGGAGAGACGAGGGGGGAGTTAACTGCTCCACTCCTTTTTGCAGCTGACGTCGAACTTGTTGGAGACACCACAAGGCTCTTTCTTTCTGCAAAGGAGAGGCGCCTAGCATCCGAGCTAGACCCTCTATTCGTGCTGGACAGACGCTTACCAATACCAGCAGATTGATTCGCAAACTCTGCATCTGCGGCCAAGAAAGCAGTATCGTTGGACATAAGGACTTGGCCATGAAGTATGACCCTCCCACCCATGCATATGCAAGGGAATAAGTCCACTATGGGAGTCCCAGATGATGGCTCGCCGCTTGGCTTTGGGCTGGGACGTGCGCCAGGAGCCGTTCCAATCTCCTCGTGATTGTTGTATTCTGAGAGACCCCCCTTCCATGGAAGCTTCTTGCTGTCGCTAGTCGCAAGACGCCACCATGGACCATCTGTGTGGCACTGCAGAATTTTCCATTTCTCAACCACTGGCCCCAAGAGCTCTGAGAGCTTGTTCCTGAATTCCTCTGAATCATCTAGCCAGCGGTTTAGATGCTCCGCGATATTAGCTACAGTATCATCTACGATATCCTCTGTAGGCACATCGGTTCCGGATTTGATGATTTGCCAACGCATTATCTCGAGGGCCTCTGAAAATCTGTTATCGGTACGGGGCAGGCTTTCGAGGGCCTCCTCGGCTTCAGTAAAGTAGGTTGCAAGGAAGACGTGTTCCGTGAGTTCTTGGCACACAATATGCTCCGCAATGGCACATCGCATCTTCCGTATCGCTGGCGAATTTGAGGACATTTTGGCAAAT
Source organism: Graphium sp. VPRI43844 (assembly GCA_019925285.1). Lineage (NCBI taxonomy): Eukaryota > Fungi > Ascomycota > Sordariomycetes > Microascales > Graphiaceae > Graphium > Graphium sp. VPRI43844. Next base: position 117,554 of record JADHKT010000033.1, on the reverse strand, counting down.
TTACCCAAAAATTCGTTCTCGGAAACCCTGCCAGTGCTTCCGGCCTATGGGGAACAAAGACGATTAGCACTGCCAGTATCGGACGAGTAAAAGTAATGCGGCAGGATACAACTTTACCTGTGAAAAACGCGACTTGAACGCAAGATTTTTGTCGAAATGTTGGCATATCAACTTCCTCAGGTCGCCATCAAACTGGCGAAAAAATCTTGCACTGGATTTTGCGTTAGCGAGTATGATAGGAGGGATGGCTATAAATTGTTCCCCTCACGTGTTTTGTAGCTCGGTGTCGTCCATTGCCGGAAACCAGTTGCTGAGACTTTGGCGGCAACGCTTGTGGGCATCCTCAGCGTTTTGCCGTTGGATCTTTGCAAGATCGAGCTCGGACTTGAGGGATTGAATCTCACGAGAGTTCTCGTCGATCTTCCTCATCTGTTGTGTATTGTCTTCCTTCAATTTTTTCTTTTCCTCTTCCGCACGTTTCAGAGAGTCATTTTTGGCCTTTATCTGGTGCAGTTCCTGGTCAAGCTTGGCGTTTTCTTGTAACAAATCCTCATAATTCTGAATATCTTCCTCATAGCCAGCCAAAACAGTTCGAAACGCTCTCTTTTCCGCGTCTTGTTCCTCTTTAATTCTCATGCATTCGGCATCTTTCTCTATAATCCTGTTTTCGAGACTTTCAATCTGTTCATTGGCAGAGGTGATGGCAAATATTCCTTTCTTAAGCGCATCCGCGTCTTTTGCCAGAACTGAACAAGTATCTAGAACGGCCTTGAGGTTGTCGTAAAAGCGATTTTCTGGACCAGTGTTTTTTCCTCCACCATTTGGCTGCGGCTGGCCACCCTTCCTCCCTTGCCTGTTATTTTTATCATTCATTGTGAGCAAATCGAAATGAGAGGCCTGATGCGAAGGTGTTTTTATGTGCCGCACAGAGGATACGGTATATCTCAGAAGCCGTGTTCTGAAATTAAAAATTAATGTCGAAGTGAATGAAAGTAGATGAATGATGAATGATGAGAGGGGACCATGGAAAGGGGGGGGGGGGACTATATAAGCGCTCCGTCCTTCTACTTACTCTTGCCTGGTTTTTGCTTAGCCATATTATACATCTTTCAATATATCAGTATCCCAATCTGACTAACAAGATTTCGGGTGTCTTCTGTGAGGTTTGATTAGGTGCCACTCATACCGGCCTGGTGAGAGAGGGGTCGAGGGAAGGGTGGGCATGGGCGGCCTTACCTGAGGCCAGCCAACCAACAAACGAATCAAATATCGACACGACGGAAGGGAAGATCGCCAACCATTGTGACATCGGATTCAGAGTGGGTCGCCTTTACTTTCGCGCCGGGCCGCGTGGTCAACAAGAAACTCGTGGATGGGTCTGCTCAGCCTGGTCTCTTCCGGATGGGAGTTAGATTGATTAAGTCTCTTCAAGGTTCTCCTATCAAAATTTCATGCCACATCTTGCATAATTCTATCTTTCAAGTTGTAAAAAAACAAGTTTCTCGAGTTGGGTCTGGCGAATGAGCCGTCTTCATGTAAAGCGCTCTAGTGGCAATCCGTTGAATGCGCAGACGAAACTGAGTGAGCGTGGTAGAAACAAGGCGGGCAGACAACCACCGTAGTCACATCCTGTACGTTTGCGGGGTAAATAACTTTCTCTCGCTTCTAGCGATTGCCACGCCTAACATTGCTGTGAGGCCACTATGCCAATAGCCAATGAGAATTTAGGAATTGCCCGAATCCAAGCGAGTCTTGCATTGTGCTTGGGGACCATCAATGTATTTCTAAATCTGGAAAGGCTATCAGTATGTATATGCAAGTTGTCTGAACAAGAGCCAATGAATCTGAGAGGCTTGGCTGCAACTTGACAGCCTGGTGAAACCGGTCAAGGGGAGGTGGGGGTGTCTATGTCTTCTGGGTTGCTTTCTTGGTTATCCTTATCTGCTGGTTTCTTTCCTATTCCTGTATGTTTCGTCTGGTCGGAGAATCGGAGAGAAAGAGAACCGATAGTCTAGCGAACATGCTTGGAGTATTCTCAATGTGCAGACTCGCAGAGGTTCATATCCCATGGTTTTGATGGGAATGGCGATGAGCATATACTTGTCTCTGGTACGGAGTAGAGCGGGTGGGAAAAGAGAAAAGAAAGGATAGAAGGAGAAACACCAAAACGCAAAAATTATGTAAGATTGAAAATATTCCCGAACCCTAAGAAGTAATGATTGCAAGGGATGGGGTATAAATCTAATACTCCGTAGACTCTTTAAAGGGAAAGAGGCCTGAGGTCTCCTCTGTGTTACAGTCGCACAGAAGCGACTTCCTGATCCAGAGCTAAACTCCTAAGGAAAAATTAGGCAGTGTTCCATATTCCAAGCTGGTAAGAATTTCCACCTCGATTATATTTGGTTACATATATCCGAAAGAAAATGCATTTGTCTACTCACCAACACACAGTGCTGAACGTTCTCTGAACTGCGCTGGCGATATTTATGTACATTTTCCCTCAATTAAATCATAGCCTGTCACTGGCTGGCTGGTTGGCCAGCCAGGCCAGTGAATACTGGCAAGTACTGGAAATGATGTTTCAGTCGCTGACTAAGGTGGCTGGCCAACTTTACAGCGGGCCGTGGCGCCCCATCCCTTGACCCCTTATCGTCTTATCGGCCATGTTCACCTCAAAGTCAAGCTCGCGGGGTGGCGTAATCGCTGCGCTAACTTCACTAATTCGATCCACACGACTCAATAAGTGAAACCAACAATCCCGATTTCACCCATCAACACTTTCGAGATCTCCTATTTTCTCTTCCGTCGCTCCTGCCCTCGTCTCCTCGCCAGAGCAACTCTACTGGGACATAGGCTTAAATTGCGTGTGGTACCTTGTCACCTTGCTGCTGGCTCCGTGTTCCCGCCTCCGGGAGACACTCTAAACCATGCGCCCCCCGGCGCAGACCGGGGCCGTCTTTCGAGGCAATTCTTCTTCCCGTGCCGAGGACTTGGATTCCAGAGACGAGCGTAGCCAACTCCTTCCTTCCCGGCGTGAAGCCCAGGAGAGAGGTGTAACCACCGCGTACGGGACGCACGGCCCCGAAACCGGAAGCCAGTCGCGTGACCGGTTTGGTCCCAATGGAACCGGCCGTGATGGCAGTAACGATTCTGTACTTGCCCCCCGGCGAGTTACGAATAGCAAGTCGCAGTTTCTTTCATCACTCAAACTCTCGTCAGTCACACATGAGATTGCCACCTTTGGGAGATTCGTCGGCCCGGGCTTCATGGTAGCTGTCGCATACAGTGCGCTTCACTCCCCCTCCTCCCCCCCCCCCCCCATGTGAATTATGTATTGCGAGAGTGGTTGATGGGGGAGGCATACATATCACTGGTCCCCTTTTCTCTCTTGGTACTTTTAAACTAATCTTGGCTCCCTATTTCTTCCGGCTAACACCAGTCGATCCTGGAAACTATTCGACTGATATCACTGCTGGCGCCACCTACCGTTTCCGTCTCCTATTCGTCGTTTTGCTCAGTAACATCTTTGCCATTCTCCTCCAGGCCCTCGCTATTAAGCTCGGCACTGTCACGGGCCTCGATTTGTCTTCTGCATGTCGTGCTTTTTTGCCGCGATGGCTGAACTATCTGCTCTATGGCCTGGCTGAAATTGCCATCATTGCTACTGACGTAGCCGAGGTATGTATTTTCGGAACTGTGTGGTGGTTGTGATAGACTTGTCAAGATTCAACGTGGCAATCTAACCTGATGTTTCTCATAGGTAATTGGTACTGCGATTGCCATCAACCTCCTCATTCCACAGATTCCTCTTGTTGCTGGGTGTGTCCTCTCGATCCTCGATGTCATGGTGATCTTACTCTTTTACCGACCAGAGGGCCCCATTCAGAGCCTGCGTGCCTTTGAGTTCTTCGTGTCTCTTCTCGTGCTTGGTGTTGTTGTCTGCTTTGGCATTCAACTCTCGCTGCTTAAAGATGCGCCGATTGGCGAGATTGCTCGAGGATATTTGCCTTCGTCGGCGCTGTTGGAATCGCAGGGGTAAGTCAGAACAGTTCTTTTTTTTTTCCCTCACCGCTTGATTGTATCTCTTATTTCTCATATGAACAACTGGCTGTCTTGTGCATTCACTAATATTATCTACACTAGATTGTACCAAGCATGTGGTATTCTTGGAGCAACTGTCATGCCGCATAGCTTGTTTCTCGGCTCGGGCCTCGTACAGCCACGCCTGAAAGAGTACGACGAAAACAAGGGCCTCCTGCCGGCGAGTCCACATACCGGTGATTCGGCTCACATTCAAAGCGGGGGCAAGGTGTTCTACATACCGTCGCTCGAAGCCATTCGCCACTGTCTCAAGTACTCCATCGCCGAGCTAGCCGTGTCACTCCTCACATTTGCCATGTTTGTCAACTCGGCTATCCTCATCGTTGCCGGTGCGGCGCTGTACAACAACCCAGAAGCCGTCGATGCCGATATCTTTAGCATCCATGACTTACTATCGAGGAGCATTTCCCCTGCAGTAGGCACCGTGTTTGCCCTTGCACTCCTCTTGTCCGGCGTCTCGGCGGGCATTGTGTGTACGATTTCCGGCCAGATGGTGAGCGAGGGTGCTCTGCGCTGGAGGGTAAAGATGTGGGTGCGGCGACTCATCACTCGACTCATCAGCATCACCCCATCCGTCATCATCGCGGCCCTCGTCGGCAGTTCGGGCCTCAACGATGCGCTCAATGCCTCGCAAGTTGTCCTCTCGTCGGTTTTACCGTTCGTCACCGCACCGCTTCTGTACTTTACTGCGCGAGACAAGTACATGACAGTACGGAAGGGTAAGGCACAGTTTCGTGTAGAATCGGACGACGAGTGGCCGACTCATGAGGACACCGAGGACGACAGTCACAACGATGGGGTGAAGATGGCTAACTCGTGGCTCACAACCATCCTTGCGGTTGCGGTGTGGTTTTCCATTGTCTTGCTAAACGTTTCCATGGTGGTTACCCTCTGTATGGAAGGCATTGGAAACTAAGGATAAAGCCATGATTACTGGAGTTTTTTGAAGTTTTTCTTATACATCTTTTTTCCGATTCTACTTGTCTTTTTCTTTTTCTTCTTTTATTCTTTCACTAGCTACTCGGGATGAGGAGTGGTGTAAAAACAAGACAGATGCATAGTGGCGATTGGTCGCCTTGGGCAATTGAGGGAGTCACCATATAGAGAGGGGAAACTTGGTGTCTAGAGGTTAGTTTTACAGATGGAATTATGAGTTATCGATTTGGAGAGGTGAATAAAAAGCAATAGTTTTTTTCAACTTTGTGTTATCCGATTGACTTGGAACTGGAGGCAAGTCTCTCTGACCAAATAAGCCAACACACTATTTCGAAATTATGCATCGATGTAATGCCGATGAGCGTGGGACTCTTCATTTGCCCCTGGAGCACTGCATAAGCGGTGAATGCAAAGTTGTTTCATTGCAGATGTGCGATCTGAGGCTTGTCACAGGAGACCTCGGGGACTTTGTAAGCTGCAACTAAGGCTGCAGGTCGGGCACCTCGGACAAGCAGACAGGACCCTTCCTTTAAAAGCACGTGGAAGTTGTACATACTGACCGATTCACCGCAACATTTTCGGTGTTTTCGCATTGAAGTCTATAAAGTAGCAAATTGCTTCAAAAGAGCAGGGCACTGGATAGAGGCAATATAAATCTGAGGAGAAAGAATCATGTGCATGAATACAAGTAAGGTTCTCCGTACGGAGTACAGAGCACAGCATATATTCAATATCCAATAACGAATATTCCGTGTATTAATAAGTGGACGTTCAAGTGAACCAATCCAACTACCTGCTAGCTATACGAAGATTGCAATATTGTTGTGAGACGCGAGGTACTTTCCTTCAGTTATTAACTATACATAGGTACTATTGATAACTCGCGCCAACCGAGAGTAAATTTCCTTTCATTTTCTTGGAAATTATTTTCTCTTTCTGAGTTTTACTCCGTACAGTGGTGTACATCTCACATGGTGTAAAAATAAAAGAGAGGAAGGTCAGGTCAGGTCAGGATGAGGATACCCATGCTTCACCAAGGTGCCCCAGATTGAATATGCATTCCATCTACTCCGTAGCAAAGACTAACTAATGACAAGCCTTTCCTTGTCATAAGAGCTAATGAAAAGAAGGAAAAAAGAAGAAATTCCAAGGAAGCTAGAGCTACATTACAGGTTTAAGATGAAAGCTGTGGATTCCATTTATGCATAACATACAGAGTAATACTCACGTATCCTGCTTACTATGTAGTACTCCGTACAGCCGACATGAATCTTTCCACTACTCCGCAAATCGAATTTCCTTATGTTTTCTTTTTTTAGGTAAATTTGGTGGGGATTTCTGGAAATTGAGGGCTTCGGGCGTTTGATGCCTTGTGCTTTTTGGATAGGGGAATCTACTGTGTCTTTCACGATAACTTCAACAGAACACCAAGAAGGTATTCTTTCCTTCTTTCCTTCTATACTCCGTATTTGTACTCCGTGATTCGCTACAAAGATATCTAGTTTAACTAACAAATTCAGCTTCTCTAGGGGAAATAGCTCCCCAAACCCCCTGACATTACTCCTGAAGCTTACTTCAACTCCGTATTAGCCTAGTCCTCCTAGCTAGTTACACGACATACGTGTACGAGTAATGACGACGCTACTCCTTCTACACCCTGCGCTAGAAAAAGAGAAGCGAGGAAAAAGAAATGAAGAATTAAGCCCTTGCCAGCCAGCCACGTTTTTTGGAATCCTCAAGCTTCTGCTGCTGCTGCTTTCTTTTCTTTTCTTTTTTTTTTTTTTTGAGAATACTCCGTAGAGCCGCATGATAGGACCCTCTGCGCATGTGCCCAAGTTTGGGGAGATGGGATGAAAAGATCAAATGATTTGAAATAAAAAGATAACGGAAAAAAGAAATCAAAAAAAAAAAAAAAAAAACTCGTTGGGCCTATGCACACACACTTCTATGCAACGAAAGGCAGCCGAAAGGGGCCCAAGCGACAGTAAACAGTGAAACGATTCGCACGAAAAAAAAAAAAAAAACGCTCAAGAGCTACTACTTCGTAAAATGTCGCAAGGAAGTCAAGCGTGAACACACTCCCCGCCTTCTCCTCATTTATTCATGGCTCAAGCGTCCGTGTCAGTCAGTGAGCTCTGCATGCGCAGAGGCTCGTTCGCAGAGGCGTTCGCATCAACATCAACGGGAGAGAAAAAAAAAAAAAAAAAAAAAAAAAAAAAAAGGAGGTCCGAGTTACAGATGGCTGGCTCTTCCAGCCAAACGGAACTCATTGCCAGAATAGAATGGTGGCTCGCTCTCGGACGCTCGTTTCCTACCACGCCTTTCCCCAACTCTCTCTGCCAAGCCCGGCTGGGAGTGGAGGGAGTGGAGGGGATATGCAAAGTCGGTATCGTGAACCGCATGCGTTTTGAATAAGCATGTACTCCGTACTCCGTACTCCGTACAAAACAGAGAGCGTGGATAGAGTACGGAGTAGTCATGCACGCTTTGTTGCTGTGCTTTGGCTTTCTGAATTTATCAGTGCAATCGCGCGGGCGATCTCTTCTCATTCCCGTTGGCCTTGAGGGGATCTGAGCCATTTTTGTGATTGTTCCGTCTTGTTTACAGTTCCTTCCTCCTGTTTTCACTCTGGAGACTGTACAAGTAGGGCACAATTATCATACCCTCTACTCCGTATTAGTCGTTGCCATGAACCGAGAGGGTTGGATGACCGGAGAGGGTGGCTTTCCTCTACCGTGTCCTGTCCACAGTTGGTGCTACGTATCACCTCGATCTCGCCGATCAAATCGGAACTCTGCGAAGCTCTATTTTTTTCCCTTTCTTTCTTGCTCGTCATTCTTATTGAGAGTTCCTATTTGTAAACTAGTGTCTTTTCTTAGTGGGCAGGGGTTTTGTGAGTCTCGTCCAATAGGAAAGCGGTTTATTAAAGATGTATCCACTAATTACCCAGAATAGCTTAGGTTACAGTAATTCTTTACAGTACAAATAGGAACTCTCTTCTTATTTCGGTTGAGCAGAATAATCTTCAGCTTGGCAGATCTTCAGCCTCTTCGATCTTGGGCTGAGTGATGAAGATGGGCTTAATACCTCGTAAAATCCTTAGCAATTAGTAGTAAACTACTCCATACTCCGTAGACTAGGCTTTACTCGTAAACTACTTGTAGTAGTAGTAGATGATCCCAAGGTTAATGGCAGGGATCTTTGGTCAATCACTCCTATTTACGAAGTACACCACGTATCCGTAGACAGGGCTAAATCTCGATAGCTTCTTCTTTTGACTACTTTGTCCCCGCTTGGTTTTTGAGCCAGTCCAGATCAGCAAACAGGACTTGTTAATAGTAATCGCGGTAGGGGCGTCCTGCAGGCATCTGCCAGGGCCTTTTTCCCTTGCCAAATGTGACGACCTGCATCTTTAGTATTTGGACGGAGGGGGGGGGGGGGGGATATCAGAGTTCGAAGGTGGGTACGTGTACGGAGGTATTGAAATGCGACCAAGCAGAAGGAATTGATACGGTGCACGAAGTACGGAGTAGGGATGTCGTGTTTCTCAATCTGATGGAAGAAAAACTCTTTCTCTGTGTGAGGTCGAGATTGTTGTGGCACAGCAGAAATACTCCGTAGGCCGACGTGTGGAGAAGTCAATTTCCACCACCACAAGCACCACAAGGAGAAACCCCGATTTCTAATATTTGCTTTTTGTGTTCGATTATCTTGCTCATTCCTTTTTCTCCCATTAGTATTACCATTAGTTTAGTGGGTTTCAAAAGATTTTCGATGGAAGCGCCGAAGAAGGAAAGCGAAGACAAAAATCCGCCTGCAGGAAAAAAAAAAAGGGGCTGAAAAGAAGCAAAAAAAAACACAAAAAGAACGAAGGTGGATCTCACGAGTGTCAGAATCGAAAAAAGAAAGAAAAGAAAGTGCTGGGGAGAGATTCAGGTGGGTGAAAAGCCGCGGGGCGCATGAATTATTTAGCCAGGGCATGGGTAGGGGACCTGGCTACTGGCTACAGGGGAGTGGTAATGTATCCGTAGTTTATCTTGTACTCCGTATTGCAGGCAGTACGGAGGTTTACTTCCCGGCTTGTCCCCCACTTGCTCTCTAGAAAAGATTTACAGGGCTTCACCGGCCAGGCCCATCCATCTACTGAGCTACTGAGAGGGCCGAATAACGAACCTGAAGAACTCTAGCACCTAAACTACAAGAGAACAGTCAAGCGAAGATGCTCCAGCTGCAATAATACCATGCCATGCATCTACTCCGTATTTTGCACTGCGTAATACCACCTGGAAAGAGAGTACGGAGTACGGGGCATTTAACTTTGTATGTACTTGTAAATATGGATAGACCTTTGTGCCAGTCCGGGTGGATTTCTGCAAGCTAGAAGGATCGTCGCTCGCAATGTTAAACTCGAATTTGCACAGAGTCATCGGCGCTTTCCTTCTCTTCCTTCCCGGCCTTGCCTTTGGGATCAACTTACCAAGTCTATATTCTCCGCAAAAACGGTCCATACGGAGGTACGGAGTATCCTCAACAAATCATGGTAGACTCAAGGGAGCTGGGGCTACCATTCGAGAACCAGAGAACTCGTTGCTCTACTACCTGAACACGGATCGTGAATTGATGGATGGGGGTTGGATGTGTTTGTCATTCAACTTCCCGCAGAGAAATGCTACTCCGCCCAGCGGGAGCATCATAGTTTACTCCGTACGCGTTGCGAGCCATCCCTTTCCCACTCTATTATCTCTTCCCATTCCCTTTGATACTTGTTTTCTCCCTGTGGGTGGATTTGCCGAACGGATGGATCCCTTTGCTGACCGTCCATTGCAACATAATACTCCGTAGCAATGAGAAGGAGGCGTTGTCGGCTGAGCCGACGCGACCTTGGATATTATAGATATGGGTAGTGGAATATGACTCTTTCGACATCCTCTGTGTTGCCCCATTTAGGAGGGATACAACGTTGACGCTATTTGATTTCCCTCTCAACCTCTCAACCGTAGCACGTCCACGTGTCAAATGAGCACCAGAATTGAGGGCGATGATAGAGGGCTCTCTCGCCAGGAAGAGCCTTAGCGCGGAAAATATTGCTTCGGAGTGCTCCGTACAAATTGTTCTTGGGGCCGTAAAAATGTGCACTCTAGTTTAATGCATTGTTAGTGCATGCATTTCTCCGACTTTCTGCTTGACCGTTCGTCCCATTCGTCCCATCAAATAACATGGTCCCAGGCATTCAGGCACCCAGGCAGGGTTCGCTCTTCTCGATGGCGTGGAAAATGACGCCAGTGAGCATCAGCCTGTGCTAGTTTGGATTAGGGTTACGCGGTTGGCCCGATACTGACAGTTGGTTGACAAGAGTGACATCTCCTGGCCCCCCACGAGAGCACCAAACATATCTCTGTTAAATTCGCATGTTCCCCCCAAATGTCTCAGTCCATGTTCAGCCGTTTGTCGACTTGCAGGAACATGAAACATTGCTATCGAGAGGCGGTGTGCCCCTCTTCCAGTTCTCCGTAGTTTCAATTTCCTAACGAGAACATGATGGGGGCTCACCTTCTATGACATCCTCTGCTCCTTGGCACTCGCTGAGGAAGGAGAAAAAAAACTGGCATGATAATAGGGAATGCATCTTTGTTTTGTTGCTTTGGTCCTCGCGTCGTCACGGTCCCCAGCAGGACGGCTAAACATCTTTAAAGCAAACCACAACGAGGGCGGAAAAGGATCAGTGCTATTGAGGGACGGAACGAACATAACAGAGCACCAAGATCACTGAGCGATTGGGGGTCAGATGGGGTTACATAAGCCCGTTAGCGGGGTGCGTGATACCTACGGAGTAGAGAGTTGCGCCGTTATGGTTTTATGGTCCTACCTTAAACTACTCCGTAGTTTAAAAAACCCGTCCCCTCTTCGGTTTTTGGTGATCAATGCAACCGTCACTGTCCTTTTTGAACTATTTGCCGATCCTACAGCACCGGAAAAGACAATGGACGAAATGCCAAGGGGAATTTGATGAAACACAATAGGATGATTCAGAGTTGGGAGCTCATTGTTGCCCTATTGCCCGTTCCAGCAGTCGACAAGACGACGACTTAATATGGAGCTACTCCGTAGTTTACAACCGAGAGGGGTTTGTGTCAGGAAGCAGTTATTAATACGGGGAAAGGTCCACCTCGATTGTCCGTTGTTCGACTAATAAATTGCAAACCGCGCTTGCGCTACCCCTGAACACGGAGGGTGAGGTGAGGCCAGCCAAATCACGGAGAAGAGCGAGAAAGAGAATGAGGATGGAGAAGAGAAGCTGGGCAGCTGAATGGAACGGCTTGATTCAAAGAGGTTGAGATGAAATGGACAAAAGCACACAACCAACAGGGTCATTGCTGGCTTCCATGCTGCCCGACACCTTCTGGAAGTGAGGATAGCGCGATGCAATCGGAGTCGGATGCAGACTTGACCTGCCGTCTTCGGTTCCTCGTGAGACATGCAATTTGCCAAGCTACGAAGAGGAAGTCCTCCAGTCACCCAGACAATCCCAACAACGGCCATAACTCACAGACTTGCGGTGTGAAGAGAATTGAATTGTGCATGAGCGTCAAGGGTATGATATTGAGCCAAGTTTTAAAGAGTTACAAAGGACGTGATCATTTTTGCTTTTTCCTCTTCTTTCTCTCGTTGCTTTTTATCTGTCGATGCTCGCATGTTTTTTTTTTCCTTCTCGAATGGAAGGAGAGCGATCCCATCCACCCCATCCACCCCATCCACCCCTGCTGCTAATGTCGACAGCCCCTGCAGCGATTCTTCCAGTTAGTACTACTCCGTAGAATGTGGTCATTTAGTAAACTAAACTAGTAGTGGCCCCATGTCAGGCTCCACAACTCTTGTTCTTCTCTCTCTTCCAAAACCGCAAGTCAGCTCCCATTTTCTCTCCAGCCCAGGCCCACAGCCATCCCTGTGTGCCTGGAAAAGCAACCGGAGACTAACCCGTTCAGTGCGAGTGCGAACCGAAAGAGAAGCTCTTTACTCGGCATCATATGAAATTTCCCCTACAATCCTGTTACGATAGCGCTGGCATTGCCTCTTCGACCTGCAGAACTTGCGGAAAGCTCCTCATTTTATACATAGAAGCTCGAAAAGGGAACGATGGCGAGATGGATAGAATAAAAAGAAACAGGGGATACCATAATCTACTCCCTACATTCGCCATGGCCCTGGCCGGCTTCTTGGCTCCATCCTAGCCTTCTCTCTGTACACGCCCCCTTTCTTCTACGCTCGCACCCCCTCAACTTGGATTATGCTTGGTGCAAGGGTTGCTGTCCCAGCCCACAAGACGGATGCCAGACGACTGAGGGGGTGAATGCAGTACTCAATTGGGCCTGCTATTAGTACGAAGTAGTATGTCGTCCATACTCCGTATGACAATTAGGGCCCTCAGAATGCCCACCGTCGCTGCGCTTCGACCAAAATATCCCTGTGCTAAGGATTAGTATTGTACCTGGGCTGGCTGGCCATGAGGTCTTGTGGAAGGTGGGGTCAGTTCCTTGACACCTCTGTGCTTTGTGAGCCTGTCCATATCAGGGCCTTCTCTCCCGTTGACGATGAAAGTGGGAAAAGGAGGGAGCTTCGGTCACCACACACTTCCCATCGACTACTATTCTTTTCAACAACCCTCTTTCAATCCGACGATCGCTACCTTTTTTCTCTTTGACGACCTGATATGATTTGATCACACCGAGTTCGCGAGCGCTGTAATTTGGTGGTGACTGTTCTCTCACCGTTCGGTGCCCTTCGAGTGTTGTCCGAAAGTAACCTGTCAGTACGGCACCCCCCGGGGAAACCTACGAAGAGGAACCGCGAAGCTTTCTTCTGTGGCCTGCGGTTAAGAACGTGGCTCATGTGGAAAAGCATCTCGGTTCTTCACGCGAGCTTCTCGATTCAGCAACGGTCATTTCCTATCGCATCACGACGTCAATTGCGCCAGCAGGCCTGCCTCGTGGCCTGTGCAATATTTTGACAACGATCCGAGCCAATTGGTACCAATATTCGCCGCATGAGACTTTCTTTTTTACGCTATTATTTCTTCCACCTCCGACAACCCGACCGATCGATTCATGACCTCCCACACAAACCGACACGCTAAATATTGACCTGCGTCGGCTCGCCAAACCTAGAATTGGAGTCCGTGTACCAGGCAACCTAACTATCGCCATGGCACGAACCTCAAAGTTCACCTTTCCCATCCCTGGGCGTAGACACAGTCAGGCCCCTTCAAATCTATCCATTGAGCAATCCCATGTATCTGTTGGGAACACCATTCCCGAAACTGGGACTTCCCGTCATCAATGGGACAATGCTTCCACCTCTGGAATCAGCATTTGCATTTCTGAGAGCACCGTGAGCCACCACCAAACCGAAGCTGGCTTTAGAATGGGTAATGGCTACATCCCAGACGTGCCTCATCTGACAGGCGCACGCAAGTCTATCTCGGCTGGTGGCTTGCCAACCGGCAGATGGGAGCAGGAATCCGAGATTGTGCCCTTCCATCTACGCCACGGCCTTCACCCCGCGCACCCAAACGCAACCACCCTCGGGCCGGGAGCGAGGGACAACCATGATATTTCCGACGCTTCAAGTGTACGCAGGAGACGCCAATCGGGGTCGACTATCACTTCGTACTACGACAAGTCCAGTGTACCCTTAGCCATCTCCCAACAGACATCGGCATCGGCAATGGCAAAGGGTCTTCCAACCAAGGCAAGCAGCCTCCTCGATATTAATGGCATAATGTCGCCTCCTGACCTGGACAAGAAAAAGAAGAAGCCAGCGCGACTGAACTTCTCGCATCTTTTGCCCCGTCATCGTCGCAACGTCCCGCCGCCCGCACCTCGGACTCAGAACAGTCTCGCTAGCCCCGAATACTTGACCAAGTCGCCCTCGCTCATGTCGCTGTCGTCGCACAATGCCGAGACGCCATCACCCCCAACCCACAAGCTGGACCGGAAGTTTAGTTGGCGTTCGGCCAAGGAAAAGCTGGTCTGGAGCGACACCTCGAGCGCCCGGGTCAGACCCAACACGAGCGCGAGTACCTCCTCACAAAGAGCTGGTACAGACATGGGCCGTCTCCAAAGTCTCTATGAGCACTATGAGCAGATGAGCTTTCGCGAGGTCATGGGTGATGAGTACGATGTTGAGGACCCTGTTTCGCAGCGGCGCAATTTTGATGCTACCGATGAGGTCGCCATCACCCCTGATACTGCGCGGCTAGGCCAAGCACATGACTACTCATCGCGCCCACCTACCATGCCTTCAATCCAAGAGCCCCAGTCAGAGACCGAGGAGGATGCGATCGCAGTTCCAACCAGCCCTTTGACGCCAACGACGACGACCACCGGCCTGCCATCTCTTGATGCTGATTGCGGAGCAAGCATCTCGAGTCGCTACACGAGGACATCGCGGGCGTCCAAACGTACATCTCAAAGTTTCGTGGAGACGGACCTCAACCAGAGGAGCATCCTCTCACTCTCCTCCGACTCGGAAGACGACGCCTATCCGGATGCGCAACCGCCGCCGCCGAAATCTACCCATTCCGGCCGTCTTCGTGCATTTGATGAGACCAGATTTGCTTCCAATGCCGAGAAGCGACAATCGCTTGGCGCCCTGAGTGTCAGCGTGAATAGCACAAAGTCGGGCAAGTCGACAAAGTCTGGAAAGTCGGCAAAGAGAGCCAGCTTTGACCCTGTTCCTCAATACCTTACGGTTCCCGTTCCAAGTTCGTCAAGTGCCCATGGCATTCCAAGTGAGCCGGCCTCACCCGTGCAATCTAAATTGGTCTCTCGACCTAGCCTGCGGTCTACACCCCCCCGTCAAGCGACGATTAACGAAGTCTGCCCAGCCATGACGGCTTCCCAAAGCGCAGCGACCCAGCCCGTCACCCTCTACCATCCTCCTCCGTCCGCCCCTCCATCGCAACCTGTCCCACCACCACCCACCCGACGCGATTCGTTTGGCGTTCACCAAGCGCGCATTGTGACCCTTGTTCAGGGCAAAGTGATGACGCCCGACACTTCAACGCGATCATCTTCTCTGCGTTCCACTGACCAGCCGACTCCGCCGCTGAGCCCTGCCTCGACCACTTTCTCCAATTATCCTGCTACTAGCGAAACTGCGAACGATGCTTCGAACCCCCGCCTTATGGCAGTCACACGACAGGAAGAGATGCTGCTAGCTGCTCTTCGCTTGAAGCGTGCTCGTATGCGTGAAAACGCCATATCGGAGATTGATGAAGAAATGCCAATGGACGACTCCTACCGTTCTTTTGAATTGCGGGGCCCCTCGTCGGATATCTCTTCTCGTTCTAGCTCCGGCCCACGGTCCAGACACTCCTCGGGCCCGGCGGTTGTCGGGGCCAATTCAAGTCTTACAATGGTGGCCCCAGCACCTCAGCCACGTTCCAGCTCGCTTGCCAGCAATACGAGGTCTCCGAATCAGGACCAATCAATCACCTCGACGCTGCCAGCCAGCTCCTTTTCCGAGCCGACCGCTTTGCAGCCACGGGGCCGCCCAAGCCAGAATCTCTCTATCGAGACGACCCGACCCGAGATGTCCCAATCCAAGGTAACACGTGATCGGATTCTCCTATTCCTCCACCAGCGGGAAGAGAGGGTCTCCTCTGAGGGCCGCCACGAAGCTCACGGCGCAAACATGCCCCCCCTTGCCATCGAGGCATCTGAACCAAGCCCAGTCTCAAGCGACTTTATGGTCTTCGACAATGGCGCCGAAGATAGCCAGTCGCTCTTCCCCTTCCCTCCCACCAACAGGGCTCTTCAAACCGGCAGGACGAACTCCAAGTCCTCAACGGCAACAAGCACTCCCCGAATTAGCACAGTCTACTCTCCCAGTCCTCGCAATGGCCGAACACCCCCCTCACCGCCAACGCCTGTCGACACACCGATCGACAAGACGAACGCCTTCAGACTCGATGCTACCGCAGGCCACTCCGACGTTCTCACAACGGATAATATTCTCAGCGCCGCGGCATCCAAGGCCGAGAAGCTCCGACGGAACAAGGCGGCGCGCCTTAGTGCTGTGGGAAACTTGAACGCTGAATCCCCTTGGTGGGGAGACGACGATTAAAGGAAAAAAAAAATCCAGCGCTCCTCGTCCATGACCTATTTTTTGTTTTGTGGTCTCTCTTTCTATTATTTTACTTTCGTCATTTTGGATATAACACTTAATACTTTATGAAGGCAAGGGGTAGAAGGTTTTTTGGCTTACGGAGTTTTAAAGAACAACCCTTTGGTTTCCTGGTCCTGGCGGCTTTTTTTGTATCGGCACGACGTTTTACGGACATTTTTCTCATGTTTACCTCTCCTCATACTCGCCGTCTATCTCTCGGACGCTCTGCTATCCATTTCTTTTGTTCTCTCGCCGACCCTCCTTTATTTTTTTTCCTAAAATTTCAACCCTGGATGCTTTCAGTTGCATACCACTGAATCATGAATGCTCAATGACACAAAATACAAGTTGAAACTACGTACTCTTTGAGCTGGTGCGCCATGCCTGACCTGAGTGATACAATGTAGATGGATAAGTATGGAAGGCGGTAACCCTCGAAGCCTGGACAAAGAAAATGGAGGTAGAGAGGTAAACATGTACTGCAAGACGCTATCTTTTGTGGTGACTAACTGAAATATTCTGTCCCCTCCAATCCTTCTTCATCGTGTGTGTGCGTGGACTTAGACTTTCACTGGAGGTTTTACCCTCGTGCACGTTTCTTAAACACCCTCGTAAACTGAGCCCTCTGGAGGTTGGGGAATCTTCTTGTTCGCGGGAGCGGCCATGTACCTGTATCATACAACGATCAACTCTTGGGATCTCTCATGACGACAAAATCGAGGTTCGCGTGACGGGAAGCGAGGGGAGTATATGTTTGTCACTCACCGTCTGAGCTCTATCAGGACAGTCTCCATAGTGTTGTTCCTCTGCCAGTTGGCGAGGCAGGGAAGCTGCTTGGGATCGACGATGCCGTTTCGGGGGTTGACGCAGGGGAGGTTGACCTGGGAAACGAACTGGATTGCTGGGGGCTCGTCTGGGTATCGGGGGCCGCAGTGCATTTTGACTGAGTAGATGCGGTTTTCGTGTACGCTCTGTTAATTAACCCATGTTAGCCAACCCCTTCGTTTGATATCTTGAGAAATATCTAGTTTCCGGGAGCGCCGCTCGATTTAAAGGGGAAAATTGGTGACACACATGGGGAGGACCGAGAATCGTGCCGTTCCAATTGGACATGAGGAGATCCTCGGGATCTTCGAGGCCATAAGAGCATGCTTCTGTTGTAATTTGAGAATATGACTGGTATATATCCTGTTCACGCCGAGGTCGGCCCGACAAGGAACCAGTCATGGGCTTGGGTCAGCACATCCGAGTTTGCTTGTAGAGGAGACGAAGAAGGCAAATGAGGATTCATATGACTGGAGGGGGTACGAACCAGCTCCTAGACCCTTCTCGCCCTTCTCAAGCTCCTCTAGGAGCCGGAAATTCCGAGGAACCTTGGCTGCCATTTTATCTGGTGTCCTCTTGGAAGCCTCGTTACGGCGAGGTGTAGACTGTGGTATTCAGTTGGTTATTTGAATTAACAAGACGATACTGTTACTTGAGCAAGGATGTGTCTGGTTTGTCAAGAGGGAGGAGTTACTTGTAAAAAGATCTCTCCGCAAAGCGAGGTGCTGCTCTGAGTCTGGGAAAGAATGGTGGGGTTATTGTGGTGGGGTAAGGCAGCGTGGCTACTACGTATGTATGGACAAAGGAAGGAGATAATGCCTGTTGGAATATGTCTGGAAAAAAAAATGTTTGAATCGAAATTGAAAGATACTATTGAACAAAGGAATTTATTTCCTCCAAATTAAGCACTGTGTCTGAATTATTCCATCTAATTCATACAAACTGCATGTATAGGTCTTGGTGCATGCAGCAGTATCCAGCTTGACACAGTGCAAAGTAAATGTTGTGGCTATGCACTGTGTCTAAGCACAATCAACCAATCATCACTCTGTAATCCCAATTATTTCCCCAGGCAGCTAAGGAGCTCCATCATCCGGTTGTGGGAAGCAGCTTGTTCCGTCATAACCAACTTTTCGCACTCTCAGCAAACAGAATCCAGCAACCCCTGACACTGAAAGACACTTCTCCTCTCCTGTCCGACGAGAATCCCCCGCGGATGCCCTCAAGATGTCTGCACGATTAGTGCGATTCGCAGCCTCGCGACCTCTCCGCCATGTCCCCCAAGCCATCTGTTCCCAGGCGCGAGCCTTGCACACATCGCCGAGGCTCCACGCCATACCCGGGGGCTTCGGTTCCGGCCGCCCGACTACTTATTTTCAAAAGTCTCTACTTCCGGTGAATACGGTGATTCGATTTGTGCCGCAGCAGACGGCGTGGATTGTGGAGCGCATGGGCAAGTTTAATCGGATATTGCAACCTGGACTTGCTATTTTGGTGCCGTTCCTTGATCGGATTGCCTATGTTAAGTCGTTGAAGGAATCTGCGATTGAAATTCCTAGCCAAAGCGCTATTACGGCGGATAACGTTACTCTGGAGTTGGATGGTGTTTTATATACCCGGGTTGTCGATGCTTACAAGGCAAGGTACGTGGAATTGATTCGCTCTTGCGACCCGCCATTGCATGGTGAAGCATTCTGACTCGGGAACAATAGTTATGGTGTCGAGGATGCCGAGTATGCCATCTCCCAACTTGCCCAAACGACGATGCGCTCCGAAATTGGCCAGCTCTCTCTCG
Organism: Graphium sp. VPRI43844; assembly: GCA_019925285.1. Lineage (NCBI taxonomy): Eukaryota > Fungi > Ascomycota > Sordariomycetes > Microascales > Graphiaceae > Graphium > Graphium sp. VPRI43844. The sequence goes on along the minus strand of JADHKT010000033.1, from coordinate 98,731 downwards.
ACCACGTGCTCAAGGAGCGGGCTGCTCTCAACACCAACATCACTGCCGCCATCAACGAAGCCGCACAGGCCTGGGGTGTTGTCTGCTTGCGTTACGAAATTCGCGATATCCACGCCCCCGCAGGCGTCGTCGAGGCCATGCACCGCCAAGTGACGGCCGAACGATCCAAGCGAGCCGATATTCTCGATTCCGAGGGTCAGCGTCAGTCTGCCATCAACATTGCCGAGGGTAAGAAGCAGAGTGTGATCTTGGCATCCGAGGCTCTACGCGCAGAGCAGATCAACCGCGCGTCTGGTGAAGCCGAGGCCATCCTTCTCCGTGCCAAGGCGACTGCGGACGGTATCGATGCGATTGCCAAGAGTATCACTGAAGGCCGCGAGGCTGCTCATGGAGCCATTAGCCTGTCGGTTGCAGAGAAGTACGTGGACGCTTTTGCCAAACTCGCCAAGGAGAGCACGGCGGTTGTTGTGCCCGGAAACGTTGGCGATATCAGCGGCATGATTGCAACGGGCTTGAGTGTATACGGAAAGGTGGGCGAGGCACAGTCGCGAACCATGGCTAGCCAATTGTCGGCCAAGACCAGTGAGGCTACCACGACGCAAGAAGGTGAGACTTCGGCGACCGAGACCCAACAAACCTTGAAACAAACGGTTCTCGAAGGCTTCGACCAGGCTGCGAAGAAGGAGTAAGGAATGAGCGAATGAGGAACCGTGGCGATTTTCCTTTGTTATTTCCAGCGAGGCAGCCAAGAGACTCTCTTAGGCTACATGATTGGAGGCACCCAACATCCAAAAGTGAAGATTAGATGGAGATTCGAAGGTCATCATAAAAAAGGACAGGTCAAAAATCAAGTGGTGGATTATCCACAGCAAAGATCCCTGTGTAACTATTTGTATCATTACGGCACTCATCTCACTTTCGAGGACAACCAAAGTTGTAGCTACTATATTATCAAGGCGTATGAAACTTTTTACTCTTTATAATTTTGAGGCTTATATGCGAGCAGTTGTGGCTGGCTTGGCTGCTCAACAGGCTGTCCTGTGTGCTGTAGTGTGGCGGGCGCTCTAAACCATAGGCATCCTAAAGAGGGTACCAGGAGACCTGGATCATCCTCTATTCAATCCAAACACATTTTTTATTTTATTATTTTCTTCCTTTTCTATTCCCCTCCCCCTTTTTCCTGTAGTTGAATGTGAGCAAACTGCGCATTGTGAGGGGAAGTGAAAGGGCTGGCTGGCCAAAGTCGAAGACATCGCAGAAGGCGGTGAGAATTCTGCCATAAGCTTTACATAGCTTTCCTACCACCCCTGAAGAACGTCCAGTAAACCTAGACCCCCCACTGCTGCTGCCTCAACGACGTGTATCGTGTCAAAGTATTCGCAATTCGCCCAGCTTGCCCCCAAACGGCAGAATATTCCATTGCAACGTCTAAGCAGATCGACAGGTTCCCATAAAACGGCTGCTCCACGAACAGGAGGCTTCGGTTTCACCACCTGAGTTCTTGGGGGGTTCGCGATTTTAGGGTCCCGCGTGTCCACTGGAGAAGGCTCAGGGGCAGGACATGGATTAAGCTTCGGTTATATACTCCGTACACCATGACGACACAGCTTTTAGCGACGGAGCTCGCCAATTTAATCCAGGAGAGCAAGCGCAAACATAATGACCTTAGACAGGTACGATTTATCTTTTTTTTTAGTTTCCTTTGGTTGGTTTCTGGGGGGAAAAATGTTATTTCGCGTGATACAGTAAGTGAGGGCGCTAATCGGATCGGTTCACCCAACGTAGGCTGCTGAGAAGTCCCTGGAGGAACTCAAGACGATCAAGGCAACGTCGGAAAGCCAGGCGGCAGCAGGTAAGATACGCCAGACGTCGAGAACTGGATCTGCGATATCTTTTTCGCCAAAGACTTCTCGTTTTCTCTCTCTCGTCTTCCCCTCCTAACTTGACACCTGGCCATTGTCTCACACCCCCGCTCTCTCATCGCAGAATTGTCGCAAAGACCCAATTTCGTCAACCCTTTCGTAATCGCTTGCGGCACTAAGAACTTCAAGTTCACAAGCATAGCTATTGTATGCCTGCAAAGACTGATTGTTGTTCGGGCTCTGCCACATAGCAAATTGAGCCATGTTCTCGAAGCGCTCCGCGAGGCTACGTCGGCAGGCCTTGATGTTCAACTCAAGATTCTTCAAGCTTTACCCTCCCTGCTGCAGAATTACGCTACTGATGTGCAAGGAAACTTGTTGGTAACTGCACTTAATACATGCTTTATTTTACAAACGAGCAAAAATGCCATTGTCAATAACACTTCCGCTGCGACCTTGCAGCAGCTTGTTGTGAGTGTGTTTGACAAGGTGGTCGCTGAAGATAGTATGATCCCTATATATAACCACCTCTTTTGCAACGGGGAAGTGCGTTCCGGATTGTTGGCTAATGAGCGCGACTTTTCCAGGATCCCAAACTGAGGAGCCTCCCGCCGGCGAAGCGCCAACCTCTGACGGAACAATCAAGTTGCGAATCGCAGCTCTTGATGCCTATCGAGTAAGTCCGCTTGTGTCCTCGTACACCACCCAGACATATCGTGAACGCGTCTTTAATCGATAGTGTCTCAGGTCTTCAATGATCTCTGCCTTATGACAGAAAACCAACGTCCAGAGTACTTAGGATTTACGGGATTAGCGCAAACATTTGGTCTCGAGCTGATAGAGTCTGTCCTGACAAACCATGCCGCCGTCTTCTTAAATCACCCAGAGCAATCGCATATCCTTCGCAGTCGCGTTATGCCATTCATCATTAGCTCGCTTAAAGGGAAACCTAGTTTCGCCATCTCTGTCCGCCTCTTCCGGATCCTGTATACCCTTCTGCGACGCCATTTGTCCATACTACCTTCGGAGAGTGGACAGGCCCTCGAAATTCTCATCCATCTCCTCGACCAGGATACTGTGCTCTGGAAGCGGGCACTTTGCATGGAAGTTTTCCGTGGAATTTTCACCGAGCATGCTCTCGTCAGACGCATCTTCATGATGTACGACGCAGACAAGGACGAGCGGGACATTGTCAAGTCCTTGACAGCAATGTTCGTAAAGCTGAGCACAGAGAAGCCATCCGCTATTGGTCTGGGTCACCAATCTACAATCCCGGTGTCCAGTCCGTATGGAAATTCGGGGAGCGACCCTGTGATGTTGGATTCCGGCGGGATGACCGGCATTATTAGCAGTTCTGTCGCAGACGGCGGTTCCCACACAGGTATTAGCACCCAATGGAGCTTGGTTCGAGTGCCCTGTATCGACCAACTTGACAAAACCGAGCCGCCTACTATTCCGGAGACATACATTTACAGTCTCACACTGGCGTGTATCTCGTCGTTGTCCGAGGGGCTAGCCAAGTTCATTCTCCCACTCACAGTCCCGACTGATAGGGGCAGTCGCAAGAGGGGTGCTCAACATGAATCGGGACACGAGTCCCCCAGCCCTGCCCGCGATGACATTCTCGAACCGCCGGCCACGGCAAAATCAGCCGTTCAGCGAACGCCCTCCTTCAAAAAGAACCCCGTTCCCTTGAATCCTTTGGCATTGGAAGAGCACCCTCTTTTCTCAGACATCAAAACATGCGCGGCGATAATAGATGAGTGCTGGCCTGCGATTCTGGCCACCTGTTCAACTTTCCTGAATGCAGCACTCGACTCAGAGTACTATCACAGCTTGGTAAGGGCGTTTCAGAAATTTGCACATGTAGCTGGCCTTCTCCAGCTAGCAACTCCTCGAGATGCTTTCCTCACAACACTCGGCAAGGCAGCTGTTCCGCCAAATGTCTTTACAGCTTGCCTTAACGCCGGCTCTGCACGCCCTACAACCCCAACGGCAACACCTGATACACCGACCGGTGGCATTTTGAGCAACGCTCGTGGTCTTCTCAGCCGAGAAAACTTGACACAGGGCGCTTCACAAAATATTGACAAACCGCGACCACATGCTTCGGAATCACAACCTCTCCCTCTTAATACTCGTAATCTTCTCTGTCTCAGGGCTCTTCTTAACTTGGGCATTGCCTTAGGGCCTACCCTTTCTAGCTCCTGGAGAATTGTCCTGGAAACATTGCAACAGGCAGACTTTGTGCTCTTTTCCTCGGGTAAGACGCCGGGAAGGACGCCGACAGTCATCAAAGGCCAAGACCCGCAAGCCGAGAACGAGTCCAACTCATCTGTCTCCAACTTTGCCGTCGAGGCTCGTGCGGTAGAGACCGCTGCTTATCGCCTGATTGAAAGTACGATCGACTTTCCCAATCCAGCCTTCGCCGATGTTGTTGTCGCTATTTGCAACCTGCTCTCGAGCGATGACTCGAGCGCCGATGCTGCTTCGACGACCAAACCCCTCCTTTCACCAGCATTAACCACCCCAACGGCGGGCCTGATGCCACCCGTTACCCATAGAAGGGTTCTCAGCATTTCAACTGGTTCATCAACAGGACCAAACCAAGAGGACCAGTTTGCCCTTGCCAAGCTTGGGGAAATTGCCAGTATCAATATCGAGCGACTTCTCACATACCCCCCAGAAGAGTCTGGCTGGAATCTGTTGATTTCTGAGCTCATACGCTCTTGCAGTTCTACTACTATGAACTCGTCGGTCCGCACGCGATCATCCGACATTCTAGTCCGTACTATTTTGGACGCTTCAAAGGCAGCTACTGGTCTGGAAGAGGACAATGGGCGTGGCATTGTCCAACTTCGCCTCCTGGGAGCGTTCCGCGATACCCTACGACCCCTTGAAGCCACCGATCGGAATTCTTCTTCAACGGTTTTGTCAGCCGATATCGAAATTCATAAGACGATTCTAGAGGGGCTACATACGATCTTGGAGAACTGTGGTGAGACGCTGGTTGCTGGCTGGGAGACGTGCTTCGAGATCATGGGTTCCATCTTCATCGATCGGAGTTTGACACCTGACGATAAGACCGGCGGGCAAAAACAGACATCGATTCTTCAGACTAGGTCACCGAAACTGATTCGCTCTGCTTTCAGCTCGCTTGAGCTGATATGCTCTGATTTCCTGGCGTCCCTGCCAAACTCGTGTTTTCTTTTGCTTGTGGATACTCTGTATAAGTTCTGCTCACAGGCCGAGGACTTGAATATCGCGTTAACGGTAAGCAAGAAAGAGCGCACGCAAACAGCGGACTCGGTTTTTTTTTTTTCTTTTTTTGGATATATTGGACTAACTGTATGGGCAGACTGTGACGTTCTTTTGGGCGCTTTCTGACTTCCTTTCGAGTAAGAACAAGCCACTTGACATCTCATCGAGCTTTATGCAAAATGCAGATGTGGCTAAGCTCTCTGAGATGGCGTCTGACCCCGACCACGGTGCCTCTGATGCCGCGCTGTGGATGCTCCTGCTTTTGCGATTGACAGGTGTTACGGCGGACGATCGGCTTGAGTTGCGAAATAGTAAGTGTTGCCCGGGGACGATACCTCATTACCTTAGCACCCCTCCCTCATTCTCTTCACAACTGACCAATTGGCCAAATAGCTGCCATTCAAACCCTTCTTCGCATCTTTGATGCATACGGCGATAAACTCAATACCGAGGCCTGGTATATCTGTATCAAATCTGTCGTCTTCCAGCTACTCTCATCCATCGAGGATGAGGTACGGGCGGCGAGTGAGGGCGACGATGCGGACGAAAAAAAGCAAAGCGAATGGAACGATACTGTAGTTGTTGTTATGCAGGGAATATCCGAACTGGTGTCGAATTATCTTGAAGTGTTGACTCAACATTCGTCATTTGATGATCTCTGGTGCCAACTATTGGAGCATTTTGCTACACTGCTGGACTTGAATATCCTGGATGTCAACGCAGCCACATTCAAGGCCCTTGGCCTGATTCTATCCCAAGGAGTTGGCAGAAAATCCCGCTTGTTTAACAAGTCGACAGTGAATTCTGCATGGGACCTGTGGTCTCGGGATGTTCCAGGATCGAAAGAGGAGACGGCACCAAACGCTGACAACCAAGAATGCCTTGGAGCTTACGTGTCAGCATTCCATCAATTGTACCTGCTGGTTCAAGGCGATCTTGATGTAGAGCGCGTGTCCCGCATCCTGACTCTTCTCCGCAAGGCGACTGAACAAGCAACTGTTGGCTCCTACTCGATGGATGTCGAATACACCACGCCCCTCCAGGGGAACATCCTGGATGCCGTGAAGATGATTCGCACTGATATTCCCGGGGTACCGGCAGTCATGATATCACAGGTGGCGGAACTGGCCAAGCTTGCTTTTACCGACGATGCCCTGAGTCGTATTGCACAGGATGTCAACGGGTCTGGCCGCGGGACGCCCAAGAGGACGTTTGTCGCCATGGCCAAGGCGAGTATGGGCATCCTCCGTTCCTTGATCATTTCGCACTCTGAAGACCAAGACATTTACTCCAGTGGTGCTTTTACTGCTGGCCTCAATGCACTGGGGCGACCAATTGTTCTCAAATACGGGTTCCCCATTGAGACCAAGTCAGTTCCTGCTTGGCGCCTAGCCACTTCGTGTGCACTCGATATTCTGGACGCGACGCTTGGTCAGCTCTTCTCGTTTCATTCAACGCCTCGGCCTGTCGTACACGCCATCTGGCATGAGATCGTAGTCATCGCAGATGGGATCCTTCATGCGGATTGCGACCGCGCTACGGCGGACACCAACATTGCTGACGATCAAGACTTTGACATTTCGTGTTTCCTGCGGCTCAGTGGGCTCGTCCTCCCGGCACTCGGTTCAGAGGCTGTCCCAGAGAAGACGCGTCGAGCTTATGCAGAATCACTCTTCAGAACTTCCATCGTCCACGCTCCACCACACACTGAGCCCATCCATGCTCTTACCAGCCCCAACATGAATGGGAGTGGGAGTGCGGCGGAACTCCTTTCTACCCTGAACGGTGCCCGCCCCGGTCGCACTGTCGCTGTGCGGCCCGCACAACGAGCTAAAATAAGTTATGTCTGTCTCGATCAGCTCTTCTCCCTCGTTTCCTCTCGAGACGAACCGCCCAGTACAGAGGGTCACAACGCAGCCTCGTCAACCCCCAAACTCCTCCGCACACCCTCCATCACGGTCCAGCCCCCGACACCAGGCTTCCCTCCGCCCACGAACCCAGAATCACCCCACACGCTCCACACGAGAATTGCTCGCACGACAAGCCCGTACCTCATTCTCCGCGCAGCCCTTCCCCTTCGAAGCTACATTGCCGACAGACCCCTACAGGGCCGCGCACCACAGCCGCTTTCGCAACGGCGCGAGTTGGTGCGTGTTCTGACGGGTCTGTCAGACCTTCACTCGGACGCCGCCGCCATCCCCGAGTCGCCGAATGTAGAAAGTCGCTCAAGGAAGCACCTCCTCCGCCTTTACCCCCTTCTCGTCTCGGCGGTCCGTGTGGCGGGTGCAGCTGGGGACCAGGAAATTCTACAGCCTATTGTTCGGATTCTTGATATTGTAGGTGGCGAGTTTGGAGGTTAGAATCATATGGAGGTGGTGCTAGAGAAAAGAGCGATTCCCCGTCATGTTATGTATATTTTGGTCTATCGACGAACTAGAAACTGGGCACATTGATGTTAATTATCATGTTTTTTTTGCAATTAAAGCGTGCTTATTTTAATCTATCATGATCAATACTCCAGCAATTCATTTGTCTGCTTGGGAAGGGATGAAAGCATTCGGATCGACACGTGATTTCCAAAGTTGATGAAGTAGCAACCGAGAAGCTCATCGGGGCAGGTGCTATAATCGTACCACTACTTCCTGTCTCGGCACAATGCTATGACTATGCTAGGGAAAGGGCGACCCCTTGCCGAAGAACCATGGCAGCCATGGTGTTGCTTCACCCGTCCTTTCCGTTGGTAGATGTAGGAAACACTCTGTTAGGGTTTAGGGTTTGAAGCACCACGCCTTTTCTGGGTGGTGAAGTAGGACATTGCTTTCGTAGTCCAGTCATTGCTGCCCTGCTATCCACGGCCTCAATCAATTCCACCAACATGACATCCCAAGGATCTGTCCAGAGGCTGCCGCCTACACCAACATATAACCATAATCCTGGTAGCAATGACCAGAGCTCCAAAGCACCCGTCCCTCCTGAGTTTCAAGGCTTGTCAGCCCGTTACGGCCTTAGCTATGCCACTATCAACTGTCTTATTACTCTTCCCAGGGGCGCAACTACTCAACAGGTGCTGCAGAAGGCTGCCTCGACGCACAACTTGTACCGTTACAATATGCCGGCCAACGAACGGAACATTTACAAAGCAATTAACTCGGACCCTCATATTCGCTGGCCTATCGAGGCAGAAATGAGATCAACCTGGCACAAGGTCTATTTACTGGCACAAATGGCATTGTCATGCGAGAATGTGGCATTACCCATGAGTGGCCAGCGTCGAAAAGAATTCTATGGAGAGATGAAGACGATTTTTAAGGAGCTGTGCAAAATTTTACGAGGGTTGGTGGAAATTTTTAGTATCCGTAGAGATGCGGTTGGGGTGAGAAGCACATTCGAGGTTCTTCGAAGTTTGGAATCGGGCGTTTGGGATGAAGAGAAGCTTGAACTTCTCCAGATCCGAAATGTAGGAAGAGTCTCGGCACAAAAACTCATGGGGGCAGGAATTCACACAGTCAAGGATCTCGCTCGGGCGGAGGCTTGGGACATTGAACGCATCGTTTCCCGCCAACCACCGTATGGTGAGGGGCTACGTCGGACTCTTAAGCAGTTTCCTATGCTCGTGCTGGAGCTGCAGCAGGAAGGACGGCTGCGAGTCGATAATAAAAGAGCGGTTCTGACAGCACGTATGAGGTTAGAAAACGAGAGCCTGCCAACCTGGAAAGGTCTCAGGCTTCATGTCGACTTTTGGGTGGAACGAGTCAAGGATGGCGAACTCCTTTTTCTGTGGAGAGGGCCAATGTCAAGTCTTCTGGCCCAAGAAGGTGGCTTGAAGAAATCGTTTGTCGTTGATGAATTGGTCGTCGGCGATGACTTCACTTGCCATTTGGCTTGCGAGGAGGTTGTGGGGACAATGATTCGTTGCACATTGACAGCGGCGTAGTTCAACCAATATTATCGAGGCTTGTTTCTGATTTGGGATCATCAGTTTGTCCAAGAATTCATCAGCATGCGGAGTATCGCTTTTCGTCGGTTGGTGATCGGCGGAGTGACAGGGCGGAGATTTATTGGGGATGAGGCGATTGTCCGGATCTGCGACGATGCGAGTGTAAGTCATTTACGTACAACTCATTTACGGATATGAAGATAGGCGACTTACAGCAACTGGCACAAAATGTCATGCAGTGACCAGGAGACGGAAGAGGTGCGAAAATGAGGGTATGGCGAATCTGAACCGTATCTTAATGCTGTTGAGACAGTTGCAAAGGTCATCCATTTACAAGTACACCTTTCTGTTTCCATCATCTGTTCCCTTTCCCACGTGGGGGTTTCAACTCCTTTCTTTTTTTTTTCATTTTCTCGCTGCAGAGTACGAAGTATTGATGTATTGAGATTTGTTTAGAATGGAGCCTGGCTGCATGCTTCAGGGTGAACTGACAGGACAGACAGCCGCACGGGGTTTATTGCATGCGGTTGAGCATGTCCCCGTCTCTCACTGCATTCAATTTAGGTGCTCGACCAGGGGGACCAAGCAAAAGCTAACCAGGGATGTTATCTTGGCTTCGTGGGACAAGATGATAAATGAGGACTAATAAGTGGGCAATGGCTGCAATGGTTGGCTGCGGAAATCAGGATGCAATGCAACCCTCCAAATTGTTCGCAAACGTTGCCAACTCGAGAGAGCTGATACGCACCCTTGGCGCAATGGCACATTAAAATGTGTGGCGTTCTGTAAATGGACAATCTATTGAGAGCTAATTTCCTATGGTGCACTGAGAACATACGGAGTAGGCTCAGGCTCGGGTTGTCGAGGCCAAGTGGCTGACCTTGCATTACTACTACACCCTTAGTACACGAGAAAAGGGAGAGGGGGCGTCGCGCATTTACGAGATGCAACAGCACAGAAGGCGATTGGAGGGAAATTCTAGTAACTAGACTTTATTTAGAGGCTCACGATGGTATGATCAAGTTGGGGTATCGGCATTCCGTGAGGGTCTCACTTAAGCGGCCACCGACACGCATGCTCTATCCGTTTTATGGAAGAGGCAGGATTAAGTCGAGTCGTAGGTACTTCTTGTACGGCGGTCGATGCTGGTGTTATGGAGGCCCTGGAGACATAATATTTACTCGGTGCTCACCTGGATCGCCACGACCAAGCTGAATCCCTGTCTTCGGCATGTCTCAGTGTAGCGCCAACAGCCAACACGCGCGCGCTCTCTCTTGGAAAATGGGTGCGCGGGGCGGGGCGGAGAATCACATTGTCCTGCAGGTCTCGGTGAAAGGCGCAAGGGAACGCAGGGGGAGAAAACGATGAGGAAAAGGGAAAGGCAGATAGATTGGAGGCGAGGGACGAGACCTGGGCTGTCAATCCAAAGAATCGGGTTCGGTGCAAGGGAGCAGGGAGCAGGGAGCGGTTCGTGGGAAGGCGGGCTGGGGAACACGGTATTCGGCACCCAATCCTTCTCGCGGGATTCGCTTGAACTGGAACATGGATGTCCGGCCGCATGACACCTTTTTTTAGAGGAATACGGAGTATTTGCGAGTTTATTTGAAGGGTATGGGGAATGGGGAAGGGTAAGGGGGAGACGGAAATGAGCCTGCGCCAAATCACGCCTATCCCCGGCTCTCGTATGCACTCTCAAGTACTACTCCGTATGCAATCATGTTTTTAGGTAGGGGAGGGGAGGATCATGCATGGTGGTGTGGTGGTGTGGTGGTGTGGCTTGCTCAGCCTTGGCAAGGGTTTGCTGGCGTTTGCTGGCGTTTGCTGGTTGCTTGGGAGCTGAGATGGTGTGTGGGTGAGATTTAAAACCGGATGTCTGTCCATTCTTTTTATTCTTTTTCTTCGTTTCTCACATTTCACTCGTTCCAGTATTCCATTCGTTTTTTCGAATCCGTCATTCGTTGATTTCGTCCGATACACTTTGTATCATTTCTTTCGTTTTAAAAACACAGCCGCCTTCTCTCACCCGAACGTTTTTCTTCATCTCGACCATATACTTTATACTTGTATAAAAGCCAGATTCGAAAATGCGTTTCAACTTGATCTCTGCCGGCCTTGTTGCCCTTCTCGCCCCCAGCGTCTTCGCCAGCACGCTAGGCATTCGTGGCAAGCCAGAAGACAAGCCCGAGAAGCCCCCCTGTGGCTGCCTCACGAAGTCGGCTGTCGATGAGATCACCCAGGCTTACACACGCCTTATCGGTGCCTTTGACGAAGCCGACATCCCCTACCTCGCCGAGAACTTCACCGACTGGTCGCAGTCCATCAACACCTTTATCCGCCATACCGAGCCCTACGACGGTGAGACTTTCAACCGCGAGGCCTTCATCCAGGCCCAGTCCCACCCTCAGGGACCCCCTTCGCCCATCACCATCACCAGCAAGCCCATCCACGATTGCCTCAACATTGCCTTTGTCTGGGAGACCACGTTCACCGTCATCCCCGGCGGCACCGGCCGTCCCGTTCGCGGCATCACCATTCTGGAAACGACCAAGGAGACGGGCAAGTGGCAGATTGCGCGTATCGACGTCGAGTTCAACTCGCTCACCTGGGCGTACAACCTCGGCGGTTACTACTGCTTCTTCGGCGCCGTGGCTCAGGGTAATGCGCAGAGCTGCCCTGTTGCCAACAACCCTCGACGATTGTTCCATGGCCGGAATTAGGTTTTGAAAGGGAAAAAGGATTGGGGGGAGCTTGAGGGTGAAGGGTGAAGGGTTCGGTTTGACTGGTTACCTTGCTTGTAATCATAACATTCTTACTTTTGGCCCTGACCTCTTCCCTCTTCTGACCTCTTGTTTCTCATCTTCTTCACGAGTTTTGTTTCGGCGCGCGATTTTCTTCTTTTGGGAACAAACGTACACCTAACATGGTATTTTAAGGGAGATTTTTAATTATCTTTTCTTTTTTATCTTTGCTTTTCTTCTCTTCTAATATAACGAGGGACATGAAATTCCACCTTTGCTTCCCTCTTCACTTCTCCCATGCCACGCACCCACCGTGAACCAACCTTGACAACGCAATACAATACGATACAAGTACTCCGTAGATTGAGAGTTCAAAGGAATGGCAAAAAAAAAAAAGAAGAGTACTCGGTAGATCTGCGCGCATTAATTGAAAATCTTCACCTCCCAAGTTATCTTGCTTTTTTGTTCCAAGGAAGCAGAAGAAATAAACAACAAGACATTGCATCTCAAACACATCTTACCCACGTCATTGGAATGTACGGAGTACGTGTAGGCGTTCGTTTACCCCTTTTTCACGTTACCGGGGATGGGGATGCACGACTAAGACATGTAATTATCCTGTGGCGTTGCCCCTGCATTGGTTTTCATCGTGACAGGGATTTTTTTTTCTTTTTTCTTCTTCTTTAAGAATTTGGAATTTGTATGATTTACAAGTATCACTGGCAATTGGGACGTATGCGTGTTTTAACGTGTTTCTTTTGTCTTCTTTTTTTTCTAGATTTTCAATGTCATTTCCAAACCCTCCCTTTTATAATCCATAAGTAACCAAAAGAAAACCGCGGGCCAGATGGGGATGATACATTCATTGAACCCATACCCTACGGAGTACTTTCAAAAGAGCCATAATACCCCAGTCTCCTGTGTAAACTGTGGTATTACACTGTGACCGAAAAAGGGATTGTCTGACGCTTTTTGAAGCCAAGGGTTTTCTAACAAGAAAGCAATGGGGGGGGCCCGGCTTCTTGCCTCGGAGATCCCCATGTTTTGAGCCCGGTTTTGCCAAGACGACTTTTTGGCGGCGGCGGAGGGCTTCAGACCCAATCTCGCCCTGTATACGTGTAAAAAGACGAAAAAGGGAGCAAACTGAGAGACCGGAATGCCCAAACTATCCTTAATAGTCTGGTCTGGCGAGTTTCTCCTTTTATGACGGGAAATTCGCGGGGGGGAAACGTGAAGGATTTCCACCCTCTTTTTTATTGGGGGTTAGCCGATGCTGACTAGGAGACTAGACCGAAAACACCTCTGCGATGCTTTCAAGACAGGCGCTTGATGCTGCGTCTTTGCGTCTTTCGCCCTTCTGCTCCGTAGATCCCTCCCTCATTGGCGGGAGGAATCAATCCATTCCACGGCCCTGTGTGAAAAACGCCCTGTGGTGCTTGTCGAAAGGGCGGCACCTATCGGATGAGTTGTTGGTGTCGTCGATGCAAAGACGAGTCATCTATGCCGATCGGTCGAGTCTCCTGCTGTGTTTTTCTCCATCTCTCGCTACAGAGTTTTTCAGACTCCGTAGCCTCTTTCCGTCATTTCAGCTAGGTACTCCGAGGGCTAGTGAGCACCAGCGCGGAAACGATGGTGGTTCTCGCAGAGGGCTCCCTAGGAGCCACAGTCGAATAAATTGAATTGATGAAAAATTTCTTCGCCGGCGGGGAATTCTGGTGCTGGCGGTGGTATATATAAACAAAGGAAATTTGAGCCGACCTCCCAGCTCAAGGCTGGGAGCTGATGGTGGGATTGCCGACTGCTGGAGAGAAGGAGAAATCCGAGCACAAGAGAAGGGGGGAGGCCAGAGTATTTATCTTTTCTTTTTCTCCCTCTCTTTTTCCATTCTCGTGTCACCCTTGCTTTTATCACGTCTTGGCCACTCTTCTTTCTTTCGGACCGACGATGGCTGCGTGTAAGGTGGGCTGATACTCGTGTGGCAGCACAGGATCAAGTCTGGCTGGACCTATAATCTCGCGACAATAACTGTGCGAGGTTGCACACTTACATTTTATATTGAACGACTCTCGAATACGAGCCTTCTTGCATCGTGAGGCGTGGCCATGTTAGCATCGAGGAATGCAGTGTAGCCAATATTTTCATCATCATGTCGTCGAAAAGGGGCTCGTGGTACCTCCATCTTTCCGAGATCGGTCGGTTTTCTCTCTTTACCTGAGTTGCTGCTGTATAAGGGCTCAGGTAAAAGTCCTCGGCTAATGGGTCAACTCACTGCCACAAGACGAGCATGTGGCCGTTGCATTCTGAGGGGCAGTGACAGCATCGGGTTATCAGCCATCTGCCAAAGCATCATGGCTGCATGCAAACGCATACTGGAAGGTTTAGGTGCAAAGTACATCATGCAAAAGATATGCCTCAATGAAATGAATGCATAAAAACACCAGTGTGTAAAACACCGGTGCATAAGTGTACCAAGATGGGAAGGCGCCACCCCGAGAATACAAGCATTGCTTGTGCCACCATCACGAGGTCTTGCCCTAAGCCTCCCGTTTGCACACACACACACAAAGGACATGACTAATTCAAAAAGACGTTTTGGCGAACTAAGATTGGCATTAAAAACTCTCTTCTTGATTCTCCGTCCAAGCGTGGTGACACCTTCATCCTCCGCGCCATTCCTTGCGGGCCGAAAGTCCTACACGAAAACCTACCAGACACGCCTGTGAACTTGAACTTTGTTAGTGTACCCTCTGTCGTCTTCCTTGTCTAATCATCCGGATCATGGCCACTACAAGTACGGAAAGCCTGCTAGTCGGGGAAAAGATGAGAACGAGATAGAGAGAAGAAGAGGATGAACACAGAGCTTTAGCATAAACAATCCACGAGACAATGAATATCCCGGACCCTACTTACCGAAATGAATCACATTGTTAACCTTGTATATCTAGGCAAGATCTGGGTTTTCTGTGGTGACAAGTTACTCGAATTAGAGTTTCTTAACCGCAGATTTTAAGAAGCCCTCGTCAAGCGAAAGAAGAAGCCAGATTCCCTTGGAAATCCGGTCAATTATATATCTCAGTCCTGCTTCGAAATTTCTTCTCCGTGCCCTCGTTTTGGTTTTCTCTTCCTTCCCAACTGACGCAGTTGGGTGCACGGATACACGTTACGCTCGGCACATCATGTCTGTGGCCAACTTTTCTTGCCCACCGAACCTGAAGTGGTACCCGGACTTTCGAGATGTGAACACTCCTCGAAGAGCCTTCTTTATCGGCGCTTTCTTTTACGTCGATAGACAAGGATGCCGTAGTCATCAAGTCGCCCTGGCCAACTACCTGGCCGCGAATAACGCCATTCCCCAAGGTTATGAGTTGACCATTGCCCCTCTTCCATTCAAGTCGCAACGAGTTCCCACAGCGCTCAAGGAATGGACCATTGAAGTCACAGTAAGTTTTCACTTCTGCCTGTAATTTTCACCCGTTTTTCTCACACACAGAATCTACGTACTAGCTCTGTATCGAGAAAGCGGTTGTCACCCCAGAAGAGGATACTGAATTGGTCCGTGATCATGATCTCGACACCGTTTGGTATAAAATCGTGCCGGCTTTAAGGTCAATAAATGGCTTGTCCACAAGGGATCGACAGAGGCAAGAGAGCATCAAATGGGCCTTTAAACCAAACTCGTTTGTGCATCTCACCATCACTTCGACTCGACGGCTATCGAGCCTCAAACATAGATATGGATACCTTCAAAACCGAGCACCAATGCCTCTCAGATGTTGCACCCGCGTCGCCGATATCATGGTTTCGGAGATTGAATCGGTTTGAACCCCCCCCCCCCCCCCCCAGTACTTTCTTTTTTCGCTCTCTTTTAGACTCCAAGGACTTAGACCACTAACAAGTTGTCCTCCGTTGTAGATGGTACCTAGCAAAAAGCTTCTTCAGCTTTGGCATATCTCGTACAACAAATTCCACCCACGGAGCTTCAGGTACAATGTGAGCCAAGCGCTACAACAAAAGGTCGAGAACAGGTTTTCTTCGATTAAGGCACTAGTTTGCGATGAAAATAGTGCGTACTTCAAACCCCTCGCACCTCTTTTACGCCGTCATGGATAGTTTCCAACCGAAGCTACAGCCAGCTGATGTGTTCTTTTTACAACTTTAGTGATTCCAAAAAATGATTTGGTGGTAGACCACGCTGTGCAAGATATCTATTGGTTGATAAACCACTCTCACTTCATGGATTCTATTGCAGACAAGCTATGCACAACCCTCAAGGAAAACCAAACCCTTCTGCCAACCATCATGCAGAGGCTGGCCAAGGATGAAAAGCGCCAATGTGACAAGCTTGATGAGATGATCCGGAAAATCTCTGAACATGAAGACCTCCCAAAGAACCCGATATTGCAACAGAGATTGCAAGATCTCTACCTCTACAAGAAAACATGGTCCCACGGTATCTCTACTCAACTCGAGAAGAGAAGATGGACGAACGAAGAAGTATTTGCAGCCGTGAAAGAATGTAAGTGCCGAGCCACCAGCATCGCAAAGTTTATCTGATTTTTTTCTTTTCTTTTCTTTTGCCATACTGAGTGAAACCCCATATCTCTAGTCAAACGAGCCAATTCCAATTTACGCGGCCGTATTTCCATTGCCTTGACAAGAACCTGTTTCATCAAGCATCACGACCGCCTTTTGCGCAGAGTGATTCCACTCAATGCCGAGGAGCGTGAGGATCTATTCGCCGCCAAACTGTACGGGCTTGAGCTGGGCCCCGAATGCCAGGAAATCATGGTCGCCAACCCTAAGGGCGTGCGCTACGACATGGAAGCACATCGGCTCCGCACCGAGCCCATCAAGCGCTCTGTTAATTGGGCATACGTCGCTTGGGAAGACGCAAAAGAATACGAGAAGCAGCTTTGCGACGTGTTTGATATTCTCAGCTACGGAAAGAGTGTTGCCAATAACGAGGTGGAGAATTCGGAGTTGCAGCAGGTAAAATGTCGCGTCCAACGGCTTCTGAAGCGTGCGGATTGCACAGCAGACGCCAACATTCCCAAGTCCAAGGGAGAAAAGCGTGCGTTGGTGAATAGGGTTGTACGATCGCTTCTCTGCTTCCAGGATGCAGAGCCGGAGAAAGACGATGCTCGTAGCATTTCGAGCGAGACTACGCTCTGCGAAAAGCAGTCGTATGGAATCGAGAAGAATTATTAAGATGTCTCTTTCTCTACAGAGGTGGTTTCCCTATTACAGATTGAATTGCCAGACCAGGGGTCACCAAAACAGGCACATGGAAACGGGTATCAGTCTATTGCCAATGGGTAACACTATGAGAATTGTCGCATAGTTCTTTGACTCTCATGATTTAATGTTGAACAAAAAGAACTGAATTTCTTTCCCCAAAAGAGTATTGATAAAAGAAATAAAGGGCGGAATGACGGAATGACGGAATGGTTAACCCCCAGATGAACTCATTACTGTGCCTGATGGCTTTCCAGATGATGTTATTAATAGATGCCAGATGCCCTGAATGAGGGGAAAGGAGATTTGAAGATGCCGACAAATGACCACGAGCCCCGAAAATGCATGTGTGAATGGAGGCAACGGTCGGGAGGGACAAAGTCCGTTACACACATGCATGAGTCCTTCCCCTTATGGCGCATACGGAAGCCAAATGCGGATAACCAGTTCCTCTTTCGAGTCCTATGCAATCTCATGTACGTCCTGTGACACTGTTACTTTCCAACACTCCCCCCTCCCTACCCCCATAATGGGCAATTACAGAGTACATTTGTGATATGCGTGCTCAGCGGGGTTGAGGATACAAGAGGGGTTGTAAAAGGAGGGTTTTCTGACATGGGTATTTATTTCACCTGCCATTCGCTTCGCTCACTTTCTATTTTCGTCCCCTTATTTTTCATTTTTTATTTTTATTTTGTATACGGAGTAGAGACGTGCATTCTTCAGAAGGGGGGCTGGATATGCTGGAGGGACGGCCGCGGGAGAGAGAGAGAGACGGCATAGATCTCGCTTGTTGGCAATATTCCCCTTAAATATGCATTGGAATAGATAGTTTAGGAGGCTGGAGGAGGGACGGGAAGTGGGAGCGCAAGGTTCTTTGCTCAACATCATGCTAGACCTTGGGCAAAAAGCCTGTTGCCTGCACCTCTGTTGGCCAGGCTGGCCACACAATTTGTCTTCCCATCAAGGCCCCTCCCTGTACTAAGACCGCCTGACTTTTCAGCACCGAAAGGCTTCATATCAAGCCGTCTGGTATATGCTGACAGACAGGCTGGTCATGCTTCAATTGTCCATCCCAAAAGTATCCCAAAATAGCTAAGCCATGCTCTTTATTTATTTATTTCTTTTCTTTCCCGCCCTTGCACATGTAATATATGAAAGGCACATACTCCGTACTGCGTATTCCCATTCAATATTGAAAAAGCATAACCAAAAACCAAGTAAAGCTGGTGTTCCGCTCCCACATTTTCATCCCGCACCCGACCCTCCGGCCACAAAGCAAGTCCCAGAATTGTTTGTGCCCCAATCCGCGAAGCCGTCTTGGAAGCCAAATATGAGAGTTTACGGAACAGGCATGACATAACCTCAAGGGCTCGCCATGTAAATAAATGGACTTACAAAAAGGAACTCTCTCTCTTTTTTTTTTTTTTTTTTCGCTTTCGGTATTCGGTATTCGGACAGTTCGGTACCAAAGACAGCTCAGGGGATCACGAAACATGGCTTACATTGGGAAAAAGGCGTTTGATTTTGTTTCCTGCGGGAAATCAATTTACTTTTATATGGTAGGGTAGGTGAAAGCCCGGAGCCACATCATGCCAGAGTAAGCAAAAGGCCAGTCGAGGCGTGTGGCTTGTTTAAGGGCACCTGAACATGTCACGAGGCTGACACTGGAATTTTCTTTCTAAGATACAGGCTCGGTCTCGTGATTACTTCATTACTTTAATATATACTCCGTATACGATGAATAAGGTAAGAATACGGAGTACTCCGTAGTTGATGTCCTTTTTGAAATGAGAGGTGACGAGTTTTCGGAAGAACGATTCTCCCTTTTTCGATGAACGCGATGGGAAAAAAGTGCCCAATAATTGGCCATTATTCACCGTTTATCAGCACAGACACATGGTCACAAATACCATCACTATCTTCGCAATAGTAATAATACACGTACGGAGTACATCTACTCAAACAAATCCCACACCCCCTCTATCAACCAGCCCCTCCAGATTTCAAAGTAGTACGTACGTGTATTCCCTGCTCAACGACAAACCTGACCGGTCACCTAGCGCAAACCCCATCTGGATCTTTTCGTCCCCCCCCTCCCCCCCCTTCCTCGATTCCTCACCCCTGTACACGTACTAAAAGAAGGCTCGAGACAGACCCTTTCCAAACACGGCTGTCCAGCGTATAAATTTACTCTACTCCGTACAATTCACAGCTTTCAATTCCCCAAAAAGGAGGAAAAAAAGTGTTTTCGGTATACTCCGTAGCAATTAAAGTCTTCTCGTTTAAAACTCCAGAATGAGAAAGAGAGGGGCGCCCGCTAAGAGATGCCGGCCGGGCTTCAGGAACACGACATTTCAAATGGGAATTTAAAAAGGTACGTATGTACTTTATTAGTTGCGAGATCCAGCCCTAGTTATGCAAGTTCTCCCGAATCGAATCGATGCAAGCAACATCTTCTTTCCCCCCTTTGATTTCCCTCCTATCATCCAAAGACATAGCCCCCCAAACCCATTCCTTCTTTGGCACAGAGATGAGATCAATAGGACAATGAGGAGCTTTAATTGCAAAGTACTTGTAGAAAAGTCTAAGGAACGGCCGACGCCGACGAAACGAAAACGAAGGAAACAAAAAAAGAAAAAAAAAGAAACGTCTTGTTACGATCGGCCACTGCCAGTGCGTCAAGCGATGTAACCACGGCACGATGCCACGCTGCGGTCTCATCGGTCATGAAGCCGGTTCGTCTGTCGGGGCGAGAGGGGGGGAGAGGGGGGGGGAGGGGAGGGGCCATGGAGTAGGGAAACTGGGCCGAGTGCAACAGCGCCAATCCATAGTACTATCAATCCAGGGACAGACAGTGTACTACAGAGGAATAGGACTTCTGTTTGCGTCGATTGAACAGTGAGCAAGTCGAGCGAGACGGACTTTTTAGGTCATCAGGTCTGATTTTGTAGTCCAACTTTTGGGTACAAAGTCGAGGAATTTTTATGCATTTTTTGCTTTTACGCATTGCTCCAGCTCTCCAGCTCTCCAGCTCCATGCCCCATACCATGTCCATCCATCCCTAAAATACTACGGAGTACTCCGTACGGAATATTAGAGTGCGTGTGCATATCTTCACATACGGAGTATAATTCCCACTTTATGACCCACTGGGGAGCAGCACCCCGGGTTTCCTCTCTCAGTGTACGTAAACCAACAATACTCTGTAAATACAAATACTCTGTAAATCCCCCCCCAAATGACAACTTCTTCAACAGTCCATCCAGTCTCCCACACCCCCCCCCTCTCCCCCCCAATATCCCGTCTTCGTCACGACTCAAGTCCAACAAGGTAACATGGCGTACGTCCTCAGACTTTGTTTCCCACTTTGCGCTCACATGACTGTAGAAAAAAAAAACAGCTTAGTATAATACTCCGTAGGTATGAGAAAAGAAGGTACGTACTCCGTACTCCGTAATTTCGTACTTGTAGTGGCTGGCTGGCTGGCCAAGCCAGGCGTTCAGGTGTTTCCGTCCCCAGTTTTAAAATTATTAGAATGCCATGTCAGCCTGCCTAGTTCGAGCCCAGACTACCACCTTGCAGTTCTTCCCATCCCCCCTCCCCTTGACAGGCTCATGCTCTGTACTCCGTACTAGTAGTTTAGAACTTTTTACAGCATTCCTGAACCCTCCGTAATCTTGTTTCCTTTCTCACTCAAGCCGTCCATGTTCCGCCCAACATTTCCCTCCGCGAGTCTCCTTGATTGGCTTGATAACGCGACGCGCGCGGCAACTCGTCGCCTCGTTTCCGCTCAATGACATATGCGAGCATTGCCGTGTCAGTGTCCTCCTTTAATCAGCAACGCCTCGCTATGACGGCAAGGAAATGACCTGAAATGAAAAGGAAAACAAGGATACGAGTATTGCCTACTCGCCATGTGCTTGCGAAATGAAACGAATGGCAACGTCTCATCGCCTCCAAAGCAGAGCGAAAGAAGAAAGGACGGCGATTAATCTCATTTCCGCAAACTTGTGTGTAGTATAAATTGCAACTCAACCAGATCTTGATCAGCGTAGAGAGATTAACACCATCACAATCAAACCCAACCCCGCCCCGAGAGAGAGAGAGAGAGCGATCTCCTCCCTTATCAGGGTACGAGTACTAGTATTATTACTACTCCATACTCCCACCAGTTCGTATACCCCCGTCTCTTTGCTCTCCAAGTTACAGGCGTTCTTACTCCCTACAGTGGCAAAGTAGCATCCTCTTCTCAGGTGAACACTGTACTCCGTATTAATATTGCCCACTGCTACTCCCTAGACTGAGCCCGCTTTGTTTCGACGTAACCATAAACACAATCTCATTGCGCGATATTGTTTGGGGGCCCGTCTATCTCGGTAGCGGCGGGTACAGCTGCAAATCATAAGACCAGTGAATATTGACGAAACCCAAGAGGACAGGCCGAAATAAGAAGAGAAAAGAAGCGGTTACGTGAACGAGTCCAGTACCCAGTATTACGGAGTACAGGACAGAGCAAACCTTGCCTTTTTGCTTGAAGGAACACTGTACTCCGTACTCCGTATTTGGCTGAGTGCACGGGTGCGCATGTAATACTCCATACCAAGCCAAATCTGTCCACCAGACTTGACAATCGTGGCACGGCCCTTTTTGTCCGTCATCCGCCCCTTCTATTTTTTTTCTTCACCTTACTCGGTAGACGGCAACATGCATGCCCAAACGAAAGAAATAGGGGAATAAAGCAAAAGAAAATGCCCCGATCTCTCTTTGGTGGGGAAATATCTGTTCCGACTCGACTAGTAGTACATGCCGAGTGCCTTTTCTCCGAACACCCAGGGGCTGGCTGGCCAGCCATCTTGCTGGTGAAGCTTGTTCTACTCCCTAGTACGTAGCCAGTACCCAGAAGGAGAGGGGGCGTGCGCTGGGTCTGAAGCTTGGGTACTACGTAGCTTCATAGGGGGGCCAGCATCCCGACTGAGGTTCCAGCCCAGCTTCAGAAGCCGGGCTGGCCAACCTTGGCATTTCGCCACTCTTCCTCAGACCGTGACTGAAGAAGGAGCTACGTCATGCCATTGGCCGAAGCAACATGAATTGAAAGATACAGTCAGTGCGTTGTATCCAAGTTGCATGGTTTGCCTATCAGGCTATCATGGGTGTGTGAGCTCAACTACTATTTCAATCCGAGACACAATATCGGTTTTTTTTCAAGACACAAAATTCAAGGGGCCTACGTTAGAATAGAAAAATGTAAAGACGAAAACACCAACCATGTGGCCTTCAACCTCCTTTCCACCTCATGATGGGTCGGTGATTGGTGGCTGTCCATTAACCAAATAATAATACTTGGAACTCTTCCCCTTGTTCATTCTCTTCTTGATACTCGGCGTTACCATCTTGGCCCCGCGCCTATCGAATGAGGTGCAAATTGTAGTCGCACGATGGAAAGACCATGTTCCCAAAGTGTAGAAGAATGGAAAGGATATGGTTTTAGACCGTGAACCCGTTTTCTTCTGGCCAGCCATAGAGTATGGATAGAGTTGCACTGTACTTTTGTAAGGCCATGGCAATGTGTCGTCTAGGAAGCGTCTTCTGCACAGACCGATGGTTCATTATCTAGCTTGTTTTTCACACCCCTTGTTGAATATTAGCCAATGTTGCTGGCTACTCTTCAGTACCGTGAGTGCAGGGTGATTCTATTTTGATCGAACCGATTTTGAATCTTCAACAGGTCCTAGTCAATGTGGCTGGGGACGATGAACTTGAGGGATATGCCAGGTGCGGGCGCGATTCTTGGCCGATATCCAAAGATCCTACTTCCTTGCAGATGTTGTCAGTCTTTTCCTACCCGACGTTTAGTTTTACACTCGATACTATGTTCATTCACAGTCAATCCACTGGAATTACTGATGCCATAGGGCGTTGTGCCAGTACAATGGATAGCTTGAAGAAGAGAGGCGGCCGCCTGTGTCGAAATTAGCTGAAGGCAATTCCTGGGCTCCAATTAGCTTTTACACTGCCATTTGTCTCTGTGTCAGTTCACGGTAAGTAACTGTAACGCTGTCGGTGCATTCGGGACGGGAATCCAACATATTTTCTTGATGGGGAGGGTAGTGCTGACACCTGGATACTGCATCCTTTCGCGGGTAAGACCCTTCTTTGCTCCAGACATCCATTCCCAGCAGAATCCATAACTTCTTGGACAACGGTTCGATACTGGAGACGCAGTTCCCATGTAACTGGAAGAGGTGCCGTTGGCGACCGACCTTTTCTGTGCGCAGCATGGAAGAACCGGCCCCCTGGACCAGAAAAGCCATCTTTTCGGGTTGCGTGACATTGTCGCAACTGTGTGAATGTCGGAATCGCCCAATGGGCCCCGTAGAGCAAAGCATATTCGGAAAGGGATCGAAGAGAATATATGGAAATAAATGGTCATCAACCTAGTAAGTCTAGTACGTAGATATGGCTGGCGCTCCCGATTAACATCTAAGTGACACTGCCTTGACGCTCGGGAAGACAAACGGAACTCTGAAAGCCCCCTACCTTTTTGTGGTGGTATATCTAGAAGTTCCAATAACAATACAGGATTGTCTGGTACCGAACTTTGATAATTTGCTCATAATTAGGGGCTGGACAGTCACAACCATTGGTAACCGGGAGGTAGGGACTTTCGAGCAAGCTTGGCTCCCCTGAACTGGAAAAAAGTACTAAGGCCTAATGGCTTAAAGTTGGATGATATGAAAAAAAAAATTTATCACCCGGAGTGTCGATGCCGATCATTTCCAGCGAATCGCTTATAGCCTGGAGACTTTTGGTGAAATATGGCTTATTGGGAGAAAGACCCTCGTTTTGATTCCCGTGATCTCCGACAAACCTTGTTCTAGAAAAGAACAGAACCATAATCCGAGCTGCTTTGGGAACGGCCGTTTGATAGTTGTGCCTATTAAAGAAACTTCACTTGGATTAGAGTCAATTCTTCCGTTCTTCCATGGTTGAATATGCTCCAACTGGACTACTCCAAAACTTCCTGCTTTTAGGTCGAAGATAGTTCCATACCAAGAGAGCTCCGTACTTCAAATTTCATTGTTTGGAGGGCAGTGTACTTGGTACGAAAGTCACACTGGTACGGAGTAGTTTGTAGTAGATTGGTTTGGCGATGCGGGCATAGCAATTCCGTGTGCTCGGCCGAAGCAAGTGTTGGCGACTTCAATATAGTCCGCATAGGTTCGTTTTGAGGCAGCATATTTAAGAAATAATGCGCTAAATGCCACTACTACCCTCTCAAAGATAGAAACATTTTGTCCCTGTGATAGACCGGGTTGTTCTGGGGTGTCTTGTCGGGGTAGTGCGAAGCTGCATTTTCCGTGCTCTGCATTTCATCTATCTGGGTTGAAGAGAAGGAGAATTTCGTTTTCCCTCATCGTCCCTTCTTTCTCTCCTACGCCGTCGCTCCTTCCTTGACATGCACTCAGCACTCTACTTTCAGACCAGCTTAGGCAGGTGCAACCCTTGGCGCAATTCGATTGCATTGGCAGCGAAAGAGGCAGCCACAACAGTCCAACATTTCTGCTCTCTTCCAAGTTTTCAGTATTTCCAATCGCTGTCTCCTTTCTCGGAGAGACAACTTCACCTTACTAGCCAAAAATGTTGTCAAAACCAATACTAATAGTCTTAGTCGTTCGACTTCTCCACACCGCTCCTTCGCGATTATTTGATTTCTCCAGCCCGGAACTGGCAACCGACTCTTCCACTAAGAAAGCATACCTGGGCTGCAGCTACCAAATGAAGAAAGGGATACTGTCGACGATTAATGGTAGACTTACAGAGCGAGATGAAACAGGCGCCTCATCCGAGAGGCGCGGGTTCGAAATGTTGACCAGGAAAGTGATTAGTTTTACGGATTAGGCATTAAATGCTGATGTTATATCGTAGCCTTCACTATTGAACAGTTCGCCAAGATTACTTTTTTGTTTGGTACAAGTAGTAATACGCACTCAGAATAGACAATGCTAAACCAATTCGGTCATCCCAACCAAGCTTCTCGACAGCTAGGAGTACTTCGCTGACGTTTGTTGGACCAGAATCCCGACGAAACCGGTAATCGCCACGCGTTGGATGCAGGAGCCGCCTGGTAGATGATGATACATTACCACACCTTTTCATATGCACAACAATGCGACGGTAATACGAAAGAAGCACTTTTTTTTCTGCTAGCTTCGATCGATAGTCAGCTAAGCAGCTTCTTTGAGACTTGTCTCGACCACCTTAATTGAACATCGTGAGACAGTTTCAGATTATTTACACATGACGGAGCGCCATCAACTCATTAGCAAAGCGGAGACGCTAATGCAGTTCAATCAACTTAAGCTCGGGACTTAGTACGCTTGTCTTCTCAATTGTATGGCATTGAATGAGTCCGACAGCGCATTTGCAATTTCACGGAGATATCAGGAGAGTGAGAATGCAACGACTGTTCAAGCGGGATCCTCGGGAGTTCCCCATTGATGTCGTACTTGCGAGGCCTTGACTGACCTGGAGAACTATCCCAACAAAACAGTCCGCACTCAGCTCCATGCATAACGCCCTCTCAACATCGCCACCGAGTTTACCCATGCACACCCTCCGCACTATGACAGAATGGTTAGGTTTCCAATTTATCCAGAATGTTCACAGAGCAGGTGCGCCAATGTGGTGCCGACAGACTGGGTTGGTGGCTTAACAGGGCAGAAGGCGAGAAATGATGAAATAGTCAGCGATTGCGCGGATCATTTTTGCCTGAGCAATACGAACTGGGAGAAGATCAGGCAAGGAATCGACACAGCAGGCCTGCCTGCGTGCTTCTATTGGCATTCTAGATGTCGAGGTCCACAACTGGCAATCAAGCCGTCTGAGTACTTTGGACAAGTGGCCGAGACTGTCTTGTCACAGAATCTCTGTTACTTGCATGAAATTCATGTATCTGATCATCAAGGTGCAGACTTGCCATGTGGACAGCGCACTGTCCTTTTCGCGCGCCAGGTCTGGGAACCCGTACCCCGAAGAGTAGAGACGATTGTACGGAGTATTTGGCGTTTCACAATCGAGTATGGGCAAGCTCTAACATGTCATTTAAAAAACTCGGCTAGCTTGGCGACTTTTTGCCTTCCACCATACAAGGGCTTGATGACAGAAGTGCCCCACGATTCCTACCTACTCGAAGGTTCGAGCAGGAGAAGAGTCGAGAGGTTAAAAAGACGAAATGAGATGCTTAACAGAAGACGTTAAGGAAAGCAAGATGCGCCCTTAAGGCAAAGGTCAAGCTCCCTCCTACTTGTAAACTAGTTGGTGGAAAGGGGGGCGAAGGAATTCGTCATTCTCCACATGTTCCCTTCGCAAGACCTTTTAGCTCAGCGCGCGCCGGTCGGTCAAGCCGCAGAATCGTTATCCCTGTTCTTATCTGGCTGGCCACAACCCCAGCAGTACTCCAGAGTGCTTGCTCTCAAGCCACTAAGTTTTGTTAGGCTTTTTTTCTTTTGGCGGCGGCGGTTCCTTGCTATTTCCTCTCTCTGGATCCCGCAAAGCAAGACTACTAACACGGCACTAATTTTTGGGGCTAAGAACTGGCAGCTTATGGAGTATTACGGAGTACACTAATAAGAGCAATTAGGGCGCATTCACTGTGGCTAGTACTACTCCGTATTAACAAATGCTCCGTACTCCGCAATGGGCGCGGGAGGCTGGCCGGCCCAAAAAAAGTCCCACACCTGCATTAATAAGGCCTCGCATGTAAGCAACACACATCAATTTTATGCCTCCTTGCGGTCCGACTCATAACGATCAGTGCCAACCCGACCCGGGGAAATAAACACCAGCAGTTCGTATATTCATTGCATGTTGGCTTACAGGACTCTCTGCATATTATATAAGGGGCAATCCCTTTTTCATTTCTATTGACACAACAACAAAGATCCGAAACGACGGCATGCCCGAGCGGAGTGTATTCTGAGAACGGACGATGTGGTCACACATGGGACAAGATATGAGATGAAAAGGGCGAAGATCAAAATCACGGAAACCCGGATAAGAAAATCACAAGGCCTTGCGGATTATACCACATGGCAATGACTTTTGCAACTTTCCGATTCGATCACAAAGTTCCCTGTCTTCACTGCACAGACAAGAATCTCATCTCATGTTCCTCCTTTATGGGCATAAGGGTTTATTTCGCTCGAATTTGGTGATGGGAACAGACACAGACGTGGCGGTGGCGCACAGAGCTGAAGAAATGACGGATAGCAGGGGACTGGGATAGTTGCAATTGGCATCTGTTTCGTGTCCAAGTCGAGTTGCGCGCGCCTGGAGCCACATGTGGCTCCAAGGTCAACAGTGCAACACCAATCTTTTCTTTTTGAGAGGGCTGCAAGTGCTGGATGGTGCACCCCTCTCCGAAAAAAATAAAAATAAAAAAGTGCCCTCGAAGCTTGTAGCGCTTGGTTGTTTATCAAGACTTTGAACAAGGAGAATGGAGTACTCCGTACATTGATGCTTATCTGTGTTTGTTCAAGTAGTGGCATTAGCTTCCTGATCGAGAGGCTGACCATACAGCCTCAATCGTCTAGGTCCACTAACTGACAAAGGACACTCGAGCTTTTTGAGCTTCTTTCATTTCTATTCTGTCCCCTTATATTCCTTCTTTTTCTTTTTCTTTTTCTTTGATTTTTGCCGAGCTTTGATAGCATGTTGGAGAATCGACAAAAGTTACGGAGTACAGAACCCGACTTTGAATCTCTTCCCAATTTCTTAGACGGCGCTGCTCTTTTGGAGATGTTCAAGTACAAATACTTTGGCTGAGCATTCTTGTACCTTCGTACACGTACAGCACGCTGTGGACAGCCCACAATGCCTAAAAAGAGCACCTAACTACTCCGTACTTGGACTGACAGAGGCTTTGGCTCATTATAACGGAGTAGTTTTGCAGTTGCAGGCCAAAGCTAGCAAGCAAGTTAGGTAAAGGTACAGGTACATGGCACCAGACGAACAGGCTGACTTGGTGACAGGGGCCAGGGCTCTTCGAGACGGAAAGCGGAAGCCAGGCCAGCCATCCTGGCTTGACAACAGGGGGGCTGATTGGGCTGGGGTCTAAACTAGCATCATCGACAAGGCGTGTGGATTCCCAGTGCCCCTCTGAACAAAGTACTCCGTAATATAAGCTGTTGCCCCCCTTCTTTTCATATTGCTCATTACTGAAAGGTATTCTCAGATGACGCTGCGCGAGAGCATCAAGATGCACATCATGGATATCATTCCTGTGGGGTACAGAGTGGACTGAGAAGACAACATACGTGTGCTGTTCATGCCCATAGTCAGGTTGATAAGAGAGGAAAAAAAAAGCGGTGAGTCCATCAAAGCACACAGACAAGCTGTTGTCTCGCTTGCCATGAGCGAGGAGCGCTGAACTGAACACAGTGTATAACCTCACATTCAATTATTCAATTCGATAATATTATTTCTTCTTTCTGTACCGAGGCGCATGAAAATGTGCCCATGAAAATGTGCCCATGAAAATGTGCCCATACATGACTTGAACTAGCCTTACGGAGGATTTCTGCATTTGCTTTTTTTCCCTTTTTTGGCGCTTTTCTTTTTTTCTTAACTGGCACGGCACTGTTCGATTAATAAGTTGAATCTAGATTTTGACCCCTGCACCATACCCACCCCCTATCAGTTCGTCCCTGCTTCCGATCTCCTTCTCAACCGGCTACCAGCCCTAGCCTCTCCATAAACTCCGCCGGATGTACTTCGTACGGAGTATGGAGTAATCGTCTTCTCGGGTATACATGAGAATCGCTCTTCATATATTGTTCAAAGCAGAATTTGCCATCCAATACTCAGCATGACGGTACAATTTCCCGGGCGGGCAAGCTCCAGGCTGCCCCATCTTGGCTTGAGCGATTCCAGGATGGACTGGCGTGCGCTTTGCGTTGTGCCCTCTCCTGTTCCTTTGACAAGCAAATCATTAAATCTCAGTTGCCCCTTCATGTCGCCTACTGCTCATGTCTCGTGGCGTTTATCATTGAGCAAGGGTTCATATGTCATGAAGGGGGGGGGATCAGCCATAGAGAGACAATGTGTCACTTTTCTTTAGACAGAGAGCACGACTGAACCTGGCAGTCTCCGCTTCCACCATCTCTGTCGCTGAATGGTTGTTTGGTTGAGAACCTCATCCAAGGAGCCAATCTACCCTGAACCCTCCGTTGAGCAGCACCCCTCCACCCCTCTCCTCTTGGCTGTTCTTAATACCCAACTCTCTCATCCTCTCTCTCTGCGCTCATCCCATGCCCCTCCCCCTGCCCGTCCACTATTGGGGGGGCGCGAATTGCTACCAATGGGCCACCCCCCTCCCCCTTCCTCTTTCTCTCGGAGCGTATTCCCATCCGATCTGGTCAGTAAAATACGGAGTACGGAGTACCCACCCACCTCATAGCACCAGGCCTGAGGCGGGAAGTAGCTGTCGCCCTCCCCCCCATTCTTGCCTTTGATTCTTGTCTCAATGCGCCACGCCCCCCCCCCCCCCCCCCCTTCTTCTTTCCTTGTCAGTCCTCGAACCAGACAAATTCTTGGGGAACCTTTTCCCGGCCTGGTAAAGCCTCTTATTTTTGTAATACGTGCCAAAAACACACTGCTCATCGCCTATCGGACTCTCTCTGTAATAAATTTCCATAACCTGCACCCCCCCAGGTCAACCACTCTATGACCATCCACGCCTTGTCGGTTCATACTACTCTCTACTCCGTAATAGTCTAAAAGTACATTTAACAACCCCCCCCCCCTCCATCTTCTTTTTTCTCTGAAGCTCAAATCATTTTCCTGCTTTTGCTTTTACGTTGCTTTTATGTCGATACATTGGCTCTTTTTCTTGATCGTTAATTAGGACTCTTGTAAGCATTTCAGTCTGCAACCTTTCCTCGCTCCTTCATTTCCCTGATTTTCGCCCAGGTGCCTGCGTCGGTTTCTTCCAGCGCTGTTCTGGAACGGGGTTTCCGACTGATCCCCCCCTCTGTCAACCATCTCCACATCCGGTTTATACTCGATCGCAACGACTGATCTTCGCCGGGCCCCCTCACCAGTCCAATATACCCTCGCAATCCGCGTTTTGGCTTTGCCCATCATCCAGTTTCAGACACGGCATTGCCATATCGTCCCCCAGAACCCTTATCCCATTTCTCATTGGTGTTGGGCCCCGCGGACACCACTCATATCCGTCCTCCTGCGAAACCGGGTTCGACATTTCCCTCAACAAGTCCGATAAATTCTCCGTCTTTAAAACTTAGTCGATATCCTCATCTTTGCTTTTCCATCCAACTCTGCTTTGACCTTTGTCACTTACTCTCCTTTATCTATCTACCACTCCCCCCAAGAGGCCGGCCTACCACGACAGAGCATAGAGCGAGACTCTGCAACGTCCTGTCCATTTGTGCATTCGTTTAGTGTGTCTCGTTCCGTCTCGTCGCATTACGCATCCATTCGTTTTGGCAGGAGAAGAAGAGCTTGTTTTCGCCCCGGATTCGAAGACTCTCGTATCTCCTCTTAATCTTCATACTCGACCTAGCAACCCGTTTCAGCTTTGCCTACCAAGTTGTCACACCCCGGCTTTGAACTTCTGGCTCACTGCCCGCTCGCTCTTTTCATTGGACCTCTCCCTGAACCCATTACCATCTTGTAGCATTCAACTAGGCCATTTACGGCAGAGGCTTCGCGCTGGCAGATAATTTGGCTCAGGTATCTACATGACACGGAGTCGAAGCTTTGGTCAATCACTACGCTCTGCAACACATCTATTAGGTCGCCCCTTTGTCGCTTCTTTGCACTTCACCCCAGACGCGCCGACCAACACATCTTAGTTGGCCGAGCCAAAGCCTGGCAGTCAACTCCTCCATTAGCGATTCGCCAAACTTTCCAGTAATCGCTATTCAGTCTTCACAAATGAGTCATTCAACGCACGCCCATATTCCGTTACCGACACCCCACGCCGGGTATCCCAAAATAGAGCCACTCAGTGATGACTTCCGATCATACCAAGAAATTCCTGCTGGGTACGTAGGCTGAGACGACTTCTCCGTGTGCATATTCTGGCGCCTTTTCATTCGGCCGATCAAGGGTTTGGAAACGCGCTTGTCGAGATGAAAGAGCTGACCATATTGTTGTATGATAGCTCAGGGTACTCTATAACAGTACGTCAGCAGCCCCTCCATGCGAGGGTTGCTATGGGAAAAGAGAAAGGTTTGCCACACGGCTTCCTGGTGTTTCTACACGTTGTACTGATGGAATTGGATACCAGACCGCAAGCCAATAGACCCTCCGCCGATTCTTCAATTGACAGTCACACGAGAC
This sequence comes from Graphium sp. VPRI43844, assembly GCA_019925285.1. Classification (NCBI taxonomy): domain Eukaryota; kingdom Fungi; phylum Ascomycota; class Sordariomycetes; order Microascales; family Graphiaceae; genus Graphium; species Graphium sp. VPRI43844. Next base: position 67,331 of record JADHKT010000033.1, on the reverse strand, counting down.
CAAGATCCACAACAAAACTTTTTGCAAAGTAAGTTTGCGACAAGGCACCAATTTGACCACTCAATGGTTCTAATAGACTGTATAGGTCCTTACTTCTTTATGAAATGCGACTTGATCAACGCGGAGGAGTCGAGTAACAAAGAAATCCCACACAACAGCCTTTTCGGAACCCTCGTCTCTAGCTTACACAAGCTCAAGGATACAAACAACAATGATGGCGGATTCTTTGTCTTTGGTGATCTCTCGGTGAAGATGGAGGGGGAGTACAAGCTTTACTTTACTCTTTTTGAAATGAAGGGGATGGATTGCGAAGTAATCGCCACAGCCACATCAGACGGATTTCGAGTCTACTCGGCGAAGGCCTTCCCCGGTATGGCCGAGTCCACTTTCCTCACTCGGTCGTTTAGTGATCAAGGTGTTCGTCTCCGGTTACGCAAAGACTCGAGAACAATGTCGACAAGGAAACGCAACAGCCAGGCGGCCAAACTCCCCGAGGACTACCGAAGCACAACACGGGTTCGGACTACTTATGACATGGGAAATCAGATTGTCAACCGACAACACACGCACGAACTATCGCAGTCACCGCAACAAGACAGCCCGACGTCTAGATCAGCAACGTTTCAGACACCATATGGTGGCTATGAGCGTGCACTTCCCGATACTCGAGAAAGTGTCCAACCTCCCCCACCACCAGCCCACGGCCATAACCAGTACTTCTTTCCTGGACAATACACCTTGGGTGGTCTACCTCCCACGCATGCGTCTCCCATGCCCCACCACATACCGCAGGGAAGTGTGGCACCAAACATGAGCCCCTACATGCCTACGGTGGGAGCCCAGCACTACGGACAGGCACCACCCATGCCAGGTAGGCCTTCCATCTTTCCCCGAGAGCCCTACTCTATGAACCAGCCCATCATGTGACGAAACATGACACTAAAATCTCGAGGATAGATCGTTACGGGCGACATGTAGGCTAGTGAACCACACACTAATCAGTGCTCTAGTGGGAGAAAAACACCAATTTACAGCCTATGCAACTGTCGCATAGAGCGTCCCCGGTCAGCCCGGGCACCCCGTCCCTCGGCATTCGACTTTTCTTTCTTTCTTCTGGGCTTGGTATAATGTCTAAACTATGGCAGAGAAGAGAAAAACAAAATAGGCGGACTCTTGTTTTGGCGTACTGGAGTTGAGCATTTGGAGAGTTTGAATTGAGGCTTGATACCCCCATTCTGGTGGCGGTTTGGCGAATTACCAACCAACACATGCGAGAATGGCTTATAGAAGAGCGAGAGCGAATCTGGACGGAAATTTCTCTTTTGGCCTTTTATTTTGCATTCCCTCATACTCACTTTCTTCAACACATTATTCGTTTCTTTTCTCTTTTTTTTTTCTTTCCTTGGAATTTCTCAACGACGAAGATTTGGTGGGATTTGGGGGTATGAGCATTTGGGAAAGGCCTTTACACGATGATTGCATAGACCAGCATTATGATTTGATTACACATTTGTCGAGTTCACACTTCTCATTTTTGTGTTCATCTCTCTATCAATTCGTCTACTCCGTAGTCTGGCCAAAGATGGGGCTGTCACTGAGTTCCTGGGTTGGCTGCTCCAGATAACAGCTCAAGAAGCTTCTCCTCGTCCCGCCCCAGTGAAAGAGCCTATCCCTTTACCAGTCTGCAACTTGAATGGTAGAAGGGCAAGGCACGGTGACCCGGCTAGGGTGGCTAGGGTCGATGTACTCCGTAGATGGCTGGGTTTACTGTGTGAGTGTGTGAGTGGGCCTCGAGGAGTTGACTGGTGGGCATGCACATACTCCGTACTGAGGAATTGCCTATGAGTTTTTGGTTCGCCTGTTTGAAAAGAGAGGCTAGGGGGCGTGGAAGGTGTAAAGGTGCTAATATAGAGGGTGTTTGGATGGCATTCAATGCTCGGGATCCACGAGCGAGAATACACTTGGCCGTTCTTGGTAAACACGCCCCCTGTCGAGCATATTATTTTGAGCATACGGAGTATTATTTGCATCTCCCTGGGCAGGACAGAACACTCCAGAGCAGGCTGGGGACACCAGCCACTGAGGGATTAGAAGCATGCAGGACAGTTGGCAGGAGCACACGCGCCTGCACGCATCTGAACATCTGAAACCGAAGGTGGAGGACTGAGATGCGTGCGTGCAGATTTGCGTTTGCATTTGTGTGTGTGGTTGGTCCAGCGTGCCCTTAGATTTGGGGGGCAGCTTTCTTCTTTTTTTTCTTTTTTTCCTTCTTTTTTTCTCCGTCATGGTTCGATTTTTATTGAATGGGTTCCCTGTTCATAAGGTTGATTGTTAATACTATTCTGGAAAGGGTGTTTGGGATGCGGTCTACAGGTATTCTTTTTCTGACGTGATGAGGTTTGCTAATAAGATCTGTGGTTTACGGGTTTGGCGGTTTTGTTGTGGGTTGTTGGTTTGGACTTGTGATGCTTTGATAGGGACTGTACGGACTGTGGATTTTGGTTTTGGAGGGTGTCTTGAGGCATGTAAGTATGTAAGTAGGGTCTTTAAGTTCCGTTGGTGTTAGCTGGATGGGTTTGGAGGGGTGGGATATACGGTTTTGGTTGGGAGAGGGTTTAGCCGATGGGGAGGCTGATGGCGAGGTGATGGTGAAACGAGAGGGAAAGAAAGCGGTTGGTGTTTGGAAAACGGAGGGTTTACGGTGTAAGTTTACGGTGTAAGTTTATGGTGTAAGTTGTACGGTGCACGCAAGGAGATTGTGTATTACTGGAATGGAAGTGGCGATGAGGCATTCCAACCACACCTTCACGTTGTTCCATGGAAGCCTCCGTTTCGACTTATGAGAAAGTGACGTGGCTTAACAAACGCTCCTGCCCAGGTGGTTGCCCCGATCCCAGGCGATGATGCCTTGAAAGCGAAGATGACTGACGATTCTGGGAGTGAGGAAGAACATTGTCAATACTTTTCTAGCTAGTACCCGTGGTCGAACTGAGATCTCCGCTTTCGTGACGGAGAAATGAGCTCTGTAGTCACGAAGAAATCTACTATCTCAACGGATGCACCGACATGTTGTCCGCAGCAAGGCGTTGTCCACAGCAAGGCTCCAGGGACGGTCGCCATAACCCGCATTAATCATATGCTACAACAGATCTAGAATGCATTGCTGAGTGAACGCCTCCTGATTACAATTTGATCGCACCCTGATGACACATCACACAGCCTGCATTGCCAGTTTCTTCGAGAAGCTTTCTTTTTCTTCTTGAAACAGTATTGGGAGATCCCGTTACTGTCGTTGACTACATACCACACCGATTAAGTTCGCCCATTGTAGCCATCCATCCTGGAAGATCTCCGACATGCGACACTGGATGAACGATCAAAAGTTTGAGATTGACCTGTTCAAGCTATGTGACCTGACCCGTCCCACCTGCATGCCTGTCTGCATGCATGCGTGCGTCCTTTTTTCTTCTTTTTTCTTTTTCTTTTTTTGCAGGAAGGGCATTTTTGCACGCCTTCTGTTCGAATGATATTGGCTGAAGCGGTGTGTGGCTCATCAATTAATTAGCCTGCATTGGCTTCGAAAGAAGCGTGGCTCGAGGGAGAGATTATAGGTGTGTGTGGCCTGTTACTTGTCGCCTAATGCAGCTCGTCACACTTTTGTGCTGTGATTGGGGGAGGGGGGGGGGGTTGGGATGTGAGTTTAACGGCATCCCCGATTGAATACTGCAAGGGAATGGAAGGGAAGGGAAGCTGTTGATCTTGGTCTTGAGCGATGCTGGTGAGCTGGTGCTGGGGCTTGTATCAACTGTGGCGGTGTGGCTTGTTGGTGGAGTTTGTTACACCAGGTCTCGTAGGGCAGTTTGCATGCATGCATGTGGCTCCTGTTTTTCTCTTTGCCATCTTTGTCGTCGTTGCAGATTTGGCAGCAAAGAGGGCACTTGGTCTGCGAAAAAAACGGCAAACTGGTTTGGGAAGACGGAGACGAAATAATAAGGCGATTCGGCAGACGTTGCTGCATTCAATATATTTTGAGAGCTTCCGTTCCCGCAAATCACCCCTCTGCGTGAGGGTATGTACAAGTACAAAGTACACGTGGCCAACTAATAACCACGACGGTCGATTTCTTCAGTACGGACTCGAATGGAGGAAGCAGAAATCAAAAGGGAAATTTTCAGCTCTTCTTCATTATAGGGATTGATTTTGTGAAGATTCTCTTCGTGATCCCCATAAATTATTACCTGGTGACAGTGGCAAAGGGTGCCAAGCGACTTGAACTCAACCACTCATGATGAGCAGCCAAAGCATATCCTAAAGATGGGATTATTCTACGGAGTACACACTTTACTTGTTCTGTCTTACCAGGACACACTAGTGCTAGTGTGGTGAATGTCCCACCACGGGTTTCTAGTCTGAAAGAGAGAGGGAGGCAGGTGTCGGCAGCAGGACTTCTGCATGCCCTCGGCAACAGGCAATGTCCAAGTCTGGTACGGATCTTCGGTACCGAAGGAAAGCACGCCGAAGAAGCACTCCCGCACACCCCATCTGCAGTCTTACGAACCTGAAACCGCTATATTGTCAGTTACCCGCCATCGCCATCCCACATGTCGCTCCTCAGCGCAGCCGAGTGGTATGTCGTATGTCCTGCGCAAGCGAAGCGAATTGTCGGTGGGCGGGCGACTCTAGCGAGCCTCTGACCATCTACGCGAGAGCTTACGATCCAAGGAGGAGAGGCGTGCCAGGGAAATCTTTCGTGACACTCCCGCTTCGCTTCCGGATTTATCGCTCAAGTGGTTGTGGTTTGGTGGAAGGATTTGCGCATTACCAGACGAGTCTGCGTTGGGTACTGGTCGTCGAGCAGAACGACGACCTTCCCCTCACACGCCCTCGCAATAATGGGCTGCTGCTATACGTGGGTCATCTTCCCATCCTGTCAACTGAGCGAAGGGAATGATGACAAGTATTGGCCACCATGGGTAAGCACAAGGGGAGACGAATGAGGGCTGTCCCGTTGTTCTCTCCAGACGGGTACCCCGACGACAACTGGAAATGGGCCTCTACTGGAACTCAACCGGCCCTGGTGCATTCCAAATCTTTCTTCTGGCCTTCATGTTGGCTCTCATTACCTCGTCACTGTAGCGTGTCACAGTCTTTGTTCGCGGTTGATCGACAGCCTACCTACTCCTCTACGAACCCCCTTCTACCCCGAGAGCCAACTTTGGACTTGGAGTGGCTTACTCCGTACTTGTCGCCCTATTCCTCTCCTCTACGGTGCCCACCCCTTCCCTCCCGCGCATACACCAACCTTGGTAATAATATCGGCTCATTAACAGCAGGTGTCGAGGGAGAAAAGTCGCCTCCTGGTCCCACCTAACTGATTTGTGCGCCAGTGTAGCAGAGCTTTCCTGGACTATCATTTGCTGGTTCTGCCGTTCCGCTTCGTCAACCTCTTTTTCCCCGGTTTATGCCTAGACCCTCATCTATATGAGCCGGGAGCCTATGAATGAGTGATTGTGTATATATATGTGTGCGTGTGTTTGGGTGGTTTCGCGTGTTCGGCATATTTAGCGTGCATATTTGATACACCTGATACCTGATACGGGCGGTTCACCGAATGGGTCTATCCTCCTCTTTGGCGACCATGCGTCCGAGATGTCCCCCCATACGGAGTACTCCCAAGTCCTTTGATACACGGCTCTCCCGTTGCGGTCAGTTGCAGGCGTTGTGCAGCACAAACACCCTGCTCTGGGTGGAATACAAGTCAGTCGTCCTGATAAAGAACGGTAACCAGCCGTCCGAAACTTGAAACACGGCCTGCTTGGAAACAAGATTTTGCAGAGGAGCCGCCCGCTCCGGGGTGGTTTGCCTATCACATGGGGTGGTGTGCGCCTATTATCCCACTTTCGACATGAAACCAATCATTTCCTTCCAAGTCCTCCATACATGGCGAGGAGAGCAATGCATGTGCCCAGTCACGAGAGGCTGGATGCTGCAAAAATCCCTCCAAGTGGCATATGTGGCTAAAGGAGTGTGAGGAGCATGAGGAGCATGAGGAGCGTGCTTGGGCAAGGAGTACGTCTAGCCACATGGGGAAAACGATGTCGAGAGTCGCAGGATTGGAGGGAACGTGTTGACAAGTACTTGTACGTGGCAAGAGCATGGCTGCCCATTCTTGAAGTTTTTGGGCAACATGGGGTTTATTCGGCCGTCTTGAAAGAGCTGATCTTGTCTTGTTACCCAAGTGGGAAAATCTGGTAGCGGGCCATGGATGTCAACCCTTCATCCAAGGAGACTGGTTCGGCTCAGTTGGCAGTGCGGGGGAGTCCCCTCTCGACCCCAAGTCCCCTGTTCCTCTGTGGCTCCCTCTTCTCCCTCTTCTCTTTTCCCTGAGTATTTTTCTCTGAACTCGCCGGTTCTTAATGCTCGGACATATGGAACCTTGCAGAAGGGTACTCTGTATGGGATGTGTCTTGGGGTAGCAGAGCCATGTTGTTTCGTTTGGTGAACCGTGCAGGGCTTTGACGAGAGTGTCCTGGGGTTCTTGGGTCTTGTCTTGTGTGGCGCGCCCAGCCGGCAACGACCCGTTGTCCCGTTGTCTGTTTTGGGTGTGCTGCTCTGTGCTCGTTACAATCGAGATACAAGTACTGATTCGCCCCCGGAAAAATGGCAATAACACTGTTTTTTTATCTTGTCTTTTTATTGCTGTTGTTGGCTCGAAAATCTTAACAGAGGACCGAGAGAAACCACTCAATGGCGCGAACCATTCCGTTAGCCGGACTGGTAATGCTGGGTTCGAAACCCCGGGCGGCAGTCGAATGTATTCCCATGGATACTAGTCCGTAGTTCCGAGGGAATAGTTCATGGTAGTTTTCTTTTTGCTCTTCTTTCCGGGCGAGGATCGCCGAAAACTCGGTTGACGAGAAGATCAATATTTGAATTTGAATTGAGGTTTTCCTCTGGATATTTCTTTTGCTAGGAATACGGCCCAATCGTCATCGACACAGTCAACACCGTCATTCGTTTTCCGTTTTCACCGACGACGAGCCTCGACGTGAGATGAGACGCGCATCTCATGCCTGGACGACACACGATACACAAATATAATACCTGGGCGCGCCGCCTTGGCCTGTCCTTGTGGGCAGATGGCTTGGAAGGGTTCGCAACCTCGCGTCCCAACCACACTTGGTCAGTTTCACTAAAGTGTTCAAGCACTGGCTAGTATGTTCTCTGTGTGGCAGATGGCACAGGTTACGGGATGCTCCAAAACCTTCATTGGCATAAAGCATGATAATATTATACATTTATTGAATTGATACTTTTTTTCGCCTTTTCGCCTTTTCGCCTTCTATGATCAGGTGACTCTGCACAGGACCTCGCCTTCACTAGGTGGAAAGTTAAAGACGAGCCAGGTGGACAAGATTGACTTCTCCCAAAGCTATTGCACGTATCTCTTCTTGTGTTGTAGAGTGCCAAGGCCTTTTGCCACGTTGCCTCCCGCCGCTAGGATTCGAGTTGCCAATTCCTTGAGATTTCGGTAGTAGCCATACAAAAGTGCATCATCGAGACTTGCCGTCCGGTGATTTCTCCAAAAAAAAAAACAGCCAACCCCTTTCTTCGATATCGACACTTCAAGTCTCCCAAACACGAATCTAAACTCTTGTGGCCGAAACATGCCGGCTTTGGAGATGTGTACATACAAATGTTGGAATGGAGCTTTCCGACTCTGCCGCCATTATTCTTTTTTTTTTTTTTGGTCCTTTCATTTCGCGTAACGAGCCAGGTGATGTGAAAGTTGCCGTTCAGCGTGGCTACTACCCAATTCACAGTTCGACTACTCGCGGTCGTTCGTTGTCCACGAGCCAGGATGCTTCTTTGGCATGAATAGTACCGTCCGCCACGGTGGGAAATGTATTTAAAAACCGACTATTCCCAACACACCGAACCCATGGAAACAGTCCAGATCAGCACTCTTTTCTCTCGAGTACAATCTGCCCACAACACACCAAGTCCTCGCTCCAGAAAGAATACGTCATAATGCGCTTCTCAGCAATCGCCTTGCTCTTTATCACGGGCGTCCTCGGATACGGCCAGCCTCCACAGCCACAGAGGTGCGGAGGCAAGCTACCTCGCTGCCCTTCCCACCTGACGTGTGTCCTAGACGAGGGTTGTAAAACTATTGGTGGTGGTGGTGGTGGCTATGGCTATGGCCCGCCACCCGTCTGTCTTGGATTCTGCAAGCCCAAGAAGCCCGACGGTGGCAACGAAGGCGACGAGTGCGGCCTGCGCTTTCATGCTCCGTGCAAGCCCGGTCTGAAGTGCGACTCCTCCCACTGCAATCGCCCGGGATGCGCTGGAATCTGCAAGCCCGACCGTGACGATCACGACGACAAGTGCGACCACAATGATGGAGGGTATCATGATCTGAAGCCCGTTCCGGAGCCGTTCCCCTTTCCGGAGCCGTTCCCCCCCTTTCCTCCGGATTACGATGATGGTGGTTACCCTCCTGCGCCGATCCCGGATGACGGCGGCTATCCCGTGCCTGATCCAAAGCCACAACCCCCCTTCCCCGACCGTTGCAAATCCATTAAGGATTGCCCAAAGGGCTTCTACTGCGACGCTCCCAAGTGCGGCTCAATTTTCAACTACGGCTGTTTCGGCGTGTGTAAGCCTAAGAAGGACGAAGACGAAGGCCCAATCAAGTGTGGCTCGTACTTTGGCAAGTGCCCTCCTGGCTCTGTGTGCGATCGCTCCGGCTGTCCTAAAAAAGCCAAGGGATGCCCTGGAATTTGCAGGTACGTGCCCAAAAGAAATGCCAATCCGTTCCCCAAGTTTGAATCTTTTTTTTTGTCTAACGGCTTTCAGGCGGCCCGAAATCTACCCCATCCCCGGCGGATACTAAGCGTCGAGACGCTATTAGATGGTTGGTCTTGATATAATTTCAACAATTTGGAGAGAAGAATATGAGACGAAAAAAAACATACCGGAAGCCAGAGGGGTGGGAGATTTTACAACTGTTGCTACGAGGGCTGCCAGTGTTTGACGGGTCAAAATACGTATATCCAACATATCGTGTTAACATAGACGCACTTAAAAAAGCCATCTGGATGGCCATACTTTACAATTGATCATATTGGATTATAAGTTGCTCTGGATAGGCAAGCCTGTACGAAACGCTTTGAACTTAGGTGACAGAATTTCTTGAGGAGAATGGTAGAAATCTACCCTATCCTTCCAGTAACTTGTCTTCAGTGCATCCCGCTGGCTGTCTGATACGGAATGGTGGGCAAAACAATGGCTATAAACGCCCAACTAACTTGTCCGAATAAACAATGTCTATCGTACGCCTGATCCCAAGACACAAATCCTCCCTCCTTTCCTGGGGCCCCGATGAAGAACAAATTATAGGAAACCAGATAAGAAGAGATGCCAAGACAGAGAAAATCGAAATGAAATGGAGAAACCAAAACGCCTTCCTATGAAACTTTACACCCCCCCTTAAATTTGATGGCCCATGTACGATGTAGTTATGCCTTCCGTACTTGTACCTTCTGCGTCGACTCCTAGACGTCGTCGTCGAGGATTTACTTCGCCATAGTAGTATCTTCTCCCTAGTTCTTTAATGTACTTTGCTCTTTCTTCGCGGTTCATTCCTGATACGCCCTCGAAGTCGTTTAGCATTTTCGAGTCTGACACGTAGAAGAGGGAGCCTGCGATTGTGCGTGGGTCGACGGGCATGTAGGGCCATTTTATGAGGAGGGATGCTGTGAGGGTTGCCATCATTAGGCCGATTATGGTGAGGGATATTCGGGCGCAGACGGTGTGTGTCATTCGTGTTTGGGTTAGGTCGTATGGAATGTTTGCGAGGAGGATGGGGAGGAATTCTGAGAGGAGGGCCATGATGGCTGTGACGAAGAGGAAGGGATTGTCCTCCTTTATTGCGCTGTATATACCGTACAGCCCGTGCGTGGGGCGGGATAAGAGAACTGATTTCTCTGGAGGCTGCGTTTTGGTGGACATGGATTGGAAGGGCGCGATGATGGCCACGCTGACGAAGAAGGCTATCCAGAAAAATGTAATGGCTACACCTAGGGCGGCAAAGAGGAAGCGGATACCTAGTGTTTGACTGTTGATGAATCGCATAAATGGCGAGGTCGTGCCTATTTGGATATGGTGATAGAGAATGACGACGAAGAGGGCGGCGAGGAAGAGGATGAAGCCAATTCGCCAGGTATATGTGAGAGCTACGAAGGGGACGGAAGTTCTTCCTTTCTTCTGGACTTGCTTTCCTTGAACTGGTGCGAACCGAGGACGGCCCGTCCAAGCAGCCCTTGCTGCCGCCGCTGTTCCGGTGTGAATATCGTAGACAAACTCGTCGTTTGACTCCGAGTCGGAGTTTTCACCATGTTCATAAGATGTGCCGCCGATTACACGTTGAGGATTCTGTCCAGCATCATCCCACAAGACGATGCCGTACTCGTCGCGGCCTTGGTCATTTTGGTACCATCCAAAGCCGTATCTCCGGTCATCCATCTCGCGATGAATCGTTGCCTTTTTCGAGCTGTTTACACGAACATCCCGTGATCGAGCAAGGGCCGCCATACCTGCAAGACTCCAAGGGTTGGCATAAACGCCTGTCTCGAGGTTCCGGAGGAAGTAAATCACGATGAGCAGCATGGTAGCCATGAGGGCGAGAAGTGCGATTACAAAGTGAGTGACCCATTTGGTGATGCCCAGAGATATAGCACAATTATCTGGCGACTCATGTCTACATTGTCCTTGAAGCTTGACACCGATGGCTTCTGTGGCCAGTGGAGTCAGCAGCGCAGAGCACCAGACGATGAGGCCTGTGAGGAAAGTAACGGGCTGTCCCTGGGCGAGGATCGCGATGGGCTGCTTGATGGAATTTAGACCGTTGAAATGGAGCGTCATCGAGCCCCGTCCAAGGGCACCGGATTCACTGTTCAGGGCGTAAAACGGGTGGTATAGCTGTGCGTTGAGATCGATTACACGCAGCGGTATGGCCAAGATGATGGCCAAGAGTGGCGGAAGAAACTTGCCCAAAAAGTATTCAAAGGCTGAGATCTCGAAAACTTTCTCCTCGACGGACAATTTCGGCCCTGGTATTGCCGTCGGCGTAACATAGTCCATTGATGTGATAACCGTTGAGAGAGTCGACGTTTGCCCCATGCTGGTAGACAATACTGTGGTAGTTGGGGGTGTTGTCGTCAAAGTTATTAGGCTCCCAGACACTGTAGTGACTATGGTTGAGAGCTCTTGCGTGTCTACTACAATACCAGTAGTACCTCCGATTGTCGTGAGCAGAGTGGAAAGCAGAGGGCTACCTGGCGTGTCGGCATTGACCGTGAATACCATGTAAGTTTCCGTTCCACCTACGACAGTTTCATGGGTCACTGGGACAGGCGTCACGACAATAGTCTCGACCAAGTCGACCCGAGTGATGATTTCCTGCGCTGGTGGTACGTAAACGTTTGTGTAAACTTGATTCTTTTGAGTAAAGACTTCGTATTTTGTTTTCGGTATTGGCATGGGGACTAGCTCGGGGGGTTCGGGTTCTTCTGCCAAGGTGTATGTATATCGAATTGTCGTCTTTCCAATGTCGATAAATGTTTGCCCGGCGAAGATCGTTGTGACAACGGAACTTTGAGGAATTTCTGTGGGAACAGTTTGCGTTATGTCGCCGCTGGATATAGTACCATAAGCTATCCTCGTCGTGGTGATCTGACTTGGCGAGAAGACGGTCGAAATGATATTAGTGGGGAGTTCACTACCTGGAAATGTGATTGTATATGTTGTAGAGGACCATGTAGGGTCGCCAGTAGCAATCCCGGGCGGCATAACGAGGTTGCTCGAGACAACAACAGATTCTACAGGCGGCTGACTTATGAAAGTAGGGATTGTGAGAGTTGTTTGGGGCACATCAGTCGAAATGGTATCAACAACCTCCGACGCGCCGATGGTGACAGTTGTCGGTACTACTATCACTGTACTGGAAGGAATCATGAAGACAGTGGTGAAGATGGAAGTGCTTCCAGAGACGACTCTTGTAGTAGGGACATCGGACACAACCTCGCAAACGGATGAGCCACATGGTGAACCTGGGAATGAGTTTTTCTGGCGGGCAAGGAGCCTATGTTCGTCGGGTCCGAGAGGAGAAGAGGCATGCTCGGGGTGCCGTGACATGGCATCGCCCTTCGAGGCACCATCTTCTAATGAAGACTCGTGGAGCCCTTCTTCCGTAGTTTCAATCTTGGTAGAATCGGGTATCAGGAAAGACTTTTGCTGTTCTCCTATGTGTTCTCTTCTTTGTATAATGGCCGGCTTTTCGGGTTCCCCCAGGCTCCATCTTGCATAGGCCACGAGGCCGATCAGAATAGAAATTAGTACGACCTGGCATGCCAGAAATGGCCACTTCAAGGGGGTTGGCTTGTAATTTGGTCTTCGAGAAGCCGTCAAGGGTCGAAGTTTTTGGGAGAAATCGTCTCGATCCTCTGTGGACTGTAGATTGTATCGTGCTGTGTATTGGTATGCTGATTCATCTGCCAGAGCAGACGGGTGTGATGGCCGATACATTTCCCTGGTTAGCAGATGGTTGCCTTTTCCAAGGACAAAGTGTCGCTTTAAATGTTGTTTCATTAAACCAAGCTGAAGAATAGGTTGTGTGCAGTGGAGATGAAATAAGATGGGAGTAAAATTACAGAGGAAAGGAAAAGTGAGCTTGTGTGAAGAAAACCAGAGGCCGAAAATGAAAACAGACTTAAATTGCCACAAAGAGAAAACAAAAGGGAACACGGACGCATTAAAATGGATATGAGCTGAAGAACACCACCAGGAGGTCTGCTCGCTACCAAGAGCTAAGCTAGGGATGATATGATTCACCATGCACGGCATACAGAGCATCCTTAGACCCATGCCCATACCACAAAAATAGAGTGAGACGAGGGGACTTCTCCCAAAGAGGCCAAGCCATGATGGCGCACCATCAATATTGGCTTAGCCTACTTTGGGCTTCGCCTTTGAAGAAGACGGCTTTGGACTGTGGGGGGGGGGGGGGCGGCCCGGCCCGCGCCGGCGGGGGGGGCGGCGGGGGG
>JADHKT010000033.1:0-54215 GCA_019925285.1 Graphium sp. VPRI43844 | reverse complement strand
AAAGGGGCCAACCCATTTGGGGGCACAAAAAAATTTGGCTTTCCCTACTTTGGGCTTGGCCTTTTAACAACACGGCTTTGGACTGTGCCCCCCCCCCCCCCCCCCCCAAGCCAACTGTGTCACAAAACTAGGGACTGGGCTGCGTGGAGGGAGGGATGGGAGGAGACACCACGGCATGGCGTCTCTGGCTTTCAGACACCAATCCAGCCCTCAGATGCAAAGTGGAGGGAGACCCCCCATTCCAAGTCTTTGGGTCAGCCACTCAACACATTGGAGATTCGAAGGATGATTGGCAGGATGAATAAACTTAGCTGATGACTAGCGAATGGGTAATTAGTCGGTAAATTCCGAACTGGCTTTGACGTGGATTCTTTTGGGCCAATATCTTCCATGGCTGTACGGAGTACGTACTCTCCGTAGTTTACAGCAGAGGCTAGAAGATCTTGGCTAGGAGGAGAGGGGTTTCTCCTTGTAAGTGAGAGTACAGAGTACTCCGCCACCATACCCAAGGCGAAAAGAAATTGATGATGGCGACCATCTGATGATTACTTATCATCAGTATGGAAGAGAAAAGACTGCTATCTTTGGAGAGTGACAAAAATTAGGTTTAGGGCTTAGGGCCGGCGCGCAATGGGCAAAAAAGGGAGGAATCATGGGAAGTCGCTTCCCAGTGAAGCGTGCCTCCAGACTCCTTTCTCTTCTCGCAACAGGTCCACATAGGAGGCTTGATGAAAAGTCCCCTTGCTGTAATAACAGTCCAATTGAACAGGAAAAGGGAGACTTCTCAATACACCATTTCTATTGCAATGTGAAGACACTGAGTATATTCTCGACTTTTCCCTTACACTTCACTGTTCGTCTTCTCAAGCTCTGTCGTTCGACTAAGCTTGGCTGGCCCACCATTGAGAGGGGATAAAAAGCTAGTTTAGTATCGAAAATTAAGCACTATTAATAGGGCTGAACGTGCTCCCCCCACAACACCCCTCATGAGTGGCGTCCCACCAGAAAAGGGGGCAAGCTATCTCCAAATATCCATCTCTCCCTTCCATCGATCTGGTCTGCCTCGCTCAAGATAGTTTTGGCTTTAATGGATAGCGAGTAGACAAGGGCCATGAGCGACTGTCTAACCCTGACCTGACAAGCCAACAAAAAAGTACGGAGTACTTGTAAAAGCTTTTTTCTTTTTTTTCCCTGACCCTTGGAACGCACTCCATACCGGATTGGGAGACATGTTTCGACAGCCAATCGTCAATGTGCGACGGCTGAGAGGCGCAGATTGGTCTAAACTAAACTAGTAATAGGTCCTGCGTTTTTCTCCACCTTCGCCTAATGGCGTATTTCATTGGTGGCTTCTCGTAACCGAGAAAGTGGCTTTCAAGAGGTGTGGTTGTGGCTGTGTAAGCCAACACCAGGCAACTCTGGACAAGCGGTTTCTGGACGTCTTGATATTGTGTTATGCTGTTCGTGTTTTGTCTCGCGACTTTAAACCTAAAACCACATGGAATAATGTCCGGTATTGAATGATGTTACTCGAAGCTTGAACTCCTATTCGCACAGTGTGTATCTTACAGTGTAAATACTAAATAATACTGCCAAAAACAGTGGGACGCAACAGTGGGACGCAATCTACTCCGTACGTAAGCTCCGGAATGCAAAACCTTACCAACAGCCCGGTTCCGTTCGGCCTCCGGCCCTGCTCACCAACCCCACCGCCGTCAAGCCACCTAGTTCTCTGTTCCCTCCCGCCGTGGCCGACCGTATTATCCAAGAGCTGTCAAGGCGCTCCAATTGAAGACTTGAAACCATGTATGGCAGCCTTTTCGTCCCGGCAAAGTCCTCGCGACACAGGGCTTCTGTCCTGGCACTGTTCCGCGCCCTCTTACGCGCAGCGCGGAAAGCGCCGGTCAGCAAAGACAACCGGGGCTTGATTGGGAGGCAGATTCGACGACAGATTGATGCGAATAAAGGGCAGCAAAGCTTACGGCTTACATTTGTAGCGCTAAGCGCCGGATATAATGTTCGTGGATGGCAAGACGTACTCTAGGCCTTTACTTACTGATTTGTCGTGACAGTATCTCAACCTCCTCACAAACGCTAACAAAAAATGCCCCGAAGCCCACTCAACACTCCTCAACCTAATTTCCGATATCTCGAAATCAACCCCGAAAACCCAACCGAAGCCCCCCAAAGATTCCACCCGCCGCAAACAAAAACGAAATCCCTCCCGCGCATACAACAAAATCACCCAAGACATCCTCATCCGAACATCAAACCCAACAGACACCAATGCACAACCGACTTACACCCGCGCCCACCCCCCCAAACCCCTAACTCCATCCTCCCCGCGCCGCATCCCCCGCTTCTGCCTCACCTCAGGCGGAATATCCTTCCTCCGCACAACACCACGACAACCACACTCCCTCGCCATCAACATCCGCGACGAAACCCGTTTACGAATTCGTCTTCGCGACACGTTAGAACACCTAGAAGATCAAGCGCTCGAAGAAGCGCGCTCTGAAGATTTATGGGAGGCTATGGTTGATAAACTCCTTCTCGAAGGCGAAAACGCCGATTTAGCGACCGTCGTGTCGAAAAACGAGAGTTTGGATCCTGGACTTGTGGCGAAGGATAGTTATACTCGTGTCGTCGATGACGCCGCGTTGCTAATCGGTGGGAAAATTGAAAAGATGTTCCGGGAAGATATTGCGAGGAGCGATGCGCTTTTGGAGATTGTTAAAGAAGAGACTAGGCTTGCGGAGCAGGAGCGTGCTTTGAGTGGTAAGAATCGGCGGCGGAAGATGCAGAAGGTGGAGGATGAGACACCTGCTTTGGTTGATGCAACTAAGCGTAAGAGCGTTGGTATGAGGAAAAGTACGAAGAGGGAAAGGGTCATGAGGGCGAAGGCCGAGGTTGGGGGTTCGAAGGCTCGTCGGTTTGTGGTGAGGAGTAATTATCCTTACCCGCCTACGGTCGAGTTTGTTGGCGATCGGCCGATTACTCTATGACAATACTTGTCATGTTCCTAAGACGCTATGCTCGGTGTGAATTTACTAGTGTTGTACGGCCATGTAACTTTACTGTATTTGAGGGTCATAGAGAATGTAATATAAAATGTTGATGATAGGGTATCATAACGGTTCCCAAGAAAAAGTATGTATGTGTATGCAGGCGCTAATTTTCAGGGGAGAACAGACCTCCATGCCTCTCCGTCTCATGTAAATGCAATGACAAGATCTCCTAAACTTTTGGCTCGCTAAAAACATGAAAATAGAAATGGCTTGGAAAGAGGAGAAAGAGGAATAGAATTATCGGACAGGTTCCGGGGCTGTTCGACGCGAAGCCTGCGCAACCATCTTCTTAAGTTCGTGCGCATCGCTCGCCACAGCGGCATAGCTCCGGTGTCTCGAAAGTGATGGGACAGTAGGCATTGCCGAACGACGCGTGTTGTCATTGCCAGCTAGCTCGCTCTTGACAGTTTGGGGCGATGAGAATGTCGATGGGATAGATGGCACTTCGGATGGTGGATTGGACATGCTCGGGCTTGGCAGCAAAGGGACAATTTGGACGATAGCCTCTGGCTTTAGGGAGTCGGGGCGGCTTTCTGTGATGGCCACCTCAGAATCAGGAGGCCCAAATTGTTCGACTTGGACGGTGAGGTTCGATGACTTTGGAGCAGCCCTCTGTTGGGGGTTGAGAAGGGTGGGATTCGGTTCGGCAGGCTTGGGGAAATTGGACTGCCGAGGAGCTGGGCTCCCATTTGCTGGAGTGATGATTGTTTGGCTTGTATTCTTAGACCAGGTAGAATCAACACTGCGTTGGGTACTGCCAGTACTGCTATCGGCATTGAAGTAGGCGCCGCTTTGGGGTGTTGGAGCGGCGGTTGGGGTATTAGATCGTATCGGGGTGGCAAGGCCATTCACGGGCATTGGAATCTTGGATTTGCCACCAGATCCGCTCAAGCGCGGGCCCGTGAACCCACTGCCCGTCGGTGTAGGGAGAGGAGACGGGGTCGTGGGTGTGTTTTGCAGGGGGTGGGGTTTAGGGCGGTTTGGGAGAACGCCTGCCGGGTTCGAGGACACTTTAGGTGCCGGTATTGGCCTTGATTGGCTCTGGGTCGGGGCTTGAAGGCGCCGATATTGTATGGACACGGGTCCCGGCGCCGATATCTTGGCATTGCCATTGCCGGCTCCGTAGATGCCCAAGCCTGCGCCGCCGCCTCCTCCTGCGCCCCTCTTATTATTTGATTGTGCAGGTCTGGCATGCTCGCCAGCACTAGTGACTGACCCTCCGCCATTGACGGAAACCCCACTCCTCCCGGGGTCGCCCCTGTTATTCCCACGCCGGTTGCCCTTCGACTTTAACAGTTCTTCCTCTAGCTTCCTACACTTTTCCCTTTCTTTATCGAGAAGCTTTTGAAGGTGGTTTTGGCGCTCAGCAGCCAATGACCTTTCCTTCTCCAGCGCAAGGTTGTACTGGTCTTCAGCGCCTTCGAGTGTCTGCACCCGCTTGCTCAAGCGATCGACTTCCGTCTCCAGGTCGTGACGTTCCTGGATAGCGTGTGCGTGGCGCGAGTCGAGGGACATGATCACGTCACGATAGCCGCGGCGACAACAGGGGCCGTGGTAGACCTGCTCTACACCGCCAAGTTTGAAAAGCATTTGGTCCACACGGTTTGCATCGTAACGGGATTTGGGATTGGTTGATAGCATGCGCGTGATGAGGCCGACGGTGTGTTTTGGACCAAAGGTTGCTGCGCGTTCATGGGCAAACTTTTGCGTGGCCAAGGCATCGAGAACAAGCCGTTCGCAATGGTGCTTCAGCTTTTCCTCGCGCAAGTGTCTGGCATTGGTCGTATCGGCAAGGATCTTGTCGAACTTGGCAAGGTCTCCGCCGTAGATGGCGGTAGCGATATTCAGGAAGACGAGCCCAAGAGAATAGATGTCAGCGCACCCCATAGACCACTCGTCGTCTTCGTCACAGACTTCGGGAGCGGCCCATTTGCGCGTGCCCTGCTCGCCCATTGTGAAAGTGTGGTCGCGGTCATTGACATCGCGGGCGATGCCGAAGTCGGCAAGGTACACGCGGCCGGGGCTCAGAAGAATATTGCCAGGTTTGAGGTCTTTGTGGCGGATATTGGCACCGTGACAGTAGCGCACGGCGCGGGCGACACAGCCCATGATGCGCTGGAGAAAACGCAGGGGGCATGTAACGTCGTCGGAGACCGCGTGGGGCGACTTGACAGCGCTCAAGTCTCTCAATCCAAGGGCTTCCAGACGGTCCATGTCGACAAGGTCCATTTCACCTTGGCGTATGTAGTCAATATCGGCAATGAGGCGGTCGAGACTGCAGACGGCTGCGGGCCAGATCAAGAGGTACATCTCGTCGGGCCGCAGCGAATAAGTGCCGACAAGGCGAACAATGTGGATGTGCGAGAGTCGCTCCATGACACTGGCCTCTTCGCGTATGGCTTGTATAGACCGACCACGGCGCGGGTCGGCGCGCACGTATTTGCGGGCCATGTAGACCTGGCGAAAGCACACCTTGTCTACATAGCCGTATCCTCCATGTCCTAGAACACCGGTGTGGAGGAGCTTGGGGTGTATCCTTTTGGCTTCGGCGAATATTTTATTATCTTTGCCGCTGTTGCGAATAAACGGAAAGGATTAGCAATTGGGGCATCCAACAAGCGCTGTGTCTAGTGGCGAGATGAGGTGGGAAGGGGGAACAGGAGAACGGATGAGGTCAAAGGTAACGTCTTACACTCCACTCCAGTGTGTATCAGGGTTCGCCTCCCATTCATCTATCGTGCGGCTCTCTTTCAATTCGCGGTGTAGTTCTGGGAGTTTGTCGGTGTGTACGAGAGAGGCATGCTGGACCAGCTGCCAGTCGAGATTAACTTCCGCCATGGTGCACAAGCAGCAGCGGCAGCCACGTTTCGTCGGTGAGTCGAGGCAATTGGAAGGACAGCAAGAGCAGGAACAGTTATTAATTCAAGACCTTGCGCCAAAAAGTAGGCTCGTGAGCGGGCGAGGGGTAGGGGGAGCTTGTCGGCCCAGGATTAGAGGAGGGGCTTAGGAGGTCATGGCTTCTATTTCTCTTGAAGATGTTCAGGGTGTCGGACAGAGATGTAAGATATGACGTAAAATATCGAAGTGGAACAGCTTCAGGCGGGGTAAACAGCCTCTTGTCTTAATGATTTCCTATCTTTTCTTAATATTCTTTTGGCCACCAGAGGCTCATTAAGGACAAGAGCATTTTCAAGTCTTCTGGGGTTTTGGGGGCCAGCCACTCACTTTCAGTAGGGGAAGGCGAAGACACGCACAGCCACCATTGTGTGGAGTCGGGGCATCTTGAATATTTTCCCGTTCAGCTTCGATATGAACGTTACTAAGCCGTCTCACCACACCACCATCGCGTCAACAGGAGCAGTACAAGTAAAAATAAACTACGGAGTACAGAGTACACTCTTGTACGTACGGAGTATATTCCAGCGTTTTAGTGGTAGTGTTAGCGTCATGTAATTCCAGATTCGCTACTCCGTACTCCGTAGACTTTTGCGATTAGACGATTACCAATACGCCCATTAATCCCCCCTCAGCTCCCCTAAAAGTAGTCGGCATTGGCTCATTCCCAATTAAAGAGATTCAACCTGTGGGAGCGAGTTTGCGCGCCAGGCTGCCATATTTCTTCCTTCCTTCTACGGGTCAGCTATTGTACCCCTTTCCCTCTTCTTCCGTTTCTCTCCGAATACTGGAAAGATAGGCGTTTCTTCTTCCTCAACCCGGCTATCTACAGGAAACGCCTTTCGTCCATGGCCGATGTAGCACATCCCCAGCATCGCCTTCGAGGCGCCGCTGGAATGGATACTGGTCGCAGCCCTGTCTCGGGTGTCTCGAAGCCTAGACATGTCCATTCCATATCACCCAGTTCCCTTTACCCCGACGAATATGACAGACCGCCACCCCCTAAACGGCCAAAGCGATCCCGCGGCCACGAGAAGGCTACCGACGCCGACGCCGATGCCGATGCCGACGACAGCACCAAAAGGAGAACCAGAGGCCGTCCTCGCCTCTATGCAAAAGACGAAACCGCGGCAGATGTAAGTATTCGGGTTGAACAGCCTACGGGGTCGGAGGGGAGGAAGATACCTCCCCACGAGGCCCCTGCCATGCTTCGGTTGGTCCTGACTTGTTCCCTATAGCGTCGTCGAACCCAAATTCGTCTCGCCCAGCGCGCATACCGAAATCGCAAAGAGACAGCCATCCAATCACTCGAAAAACGGGTCCAGGATCTTCACAGGATGAACGAAGCGATGAGCACTTCTTTTATGAAACTCCATGATTCGGCAGTCATGAATGGCTTGCTCGATGTCTCTCCAGCTTTTGCTCGACAACTCCAAGAAACAACCCGGACATTTGTTCTTCTCGCCCAGAAATATTCCGACGACGAAGAAGGTGGCACCAGCGGGAGCAGCGCCGATATCGCCCTGGGAGAATGCGGCTCGATTGGCCTGACTGGCGACAGTGGCCTTGAATTTGCAGAGGCCAATCGTCCTTCCTCGAAGAACAGTTCGGAAATCGATTCCCACCCCCGAAACTGTAATGGGACGGCCTCTCCCCGACGCGAATTCAGACCGCCTGCCGAACCAGGGGCGCCCGACATCATCTCATCCCGTATCGCTCTCGATCTTGTTAATAACATTGCGGTACCGGACACTGCCCTCGGTCTACGCCACACCCCCTCGTTCTCGGTGCCCACCACCGTCTTTGGTCTTCAGACTCACTCCACCTACCCCGGCCAAGCCACAGAGCCCATCACCTCGCTGCCGTTGGATCTGGACAATACGCCTCTTCCCACTTTATCCAATGCCGGTTATTCATACGATTCCTTCGCCGCAGGCCCCAACAACACTACCCCTAGCTTCAACGCTCCAGGTCCGGTTGTTCCCGGCCTCCCTCGCGGTCTGAACCTCCTCACGTCAAGCCTCCCCGCGCCCTCGACATACTCGTACCAGGAGCGAACATTTGCCCGTCGCCTCCATCGCGCTGCATTGGAGGCCGGTCTCCAGCTAGCTCTCTTACCCAACCCCCCACCCCGCGTCTACGCCGCTGTGTTTGGCTTTTGCCTCCTATTTGAGCCCAAGGAAGCAATCATCAAAAGACTGAGGCGCCAGGCCGCCCGCTACAGCACCGAGGTCCTAGACTATTCGCGCTATCCGTTCTTTCATCTCGGCGGTGCCGGGACTTTCTTCCCGCAGGACCCTCAAAGCGATGCCCTGGCAGACCACAGGGGTCATGAGGACAAAAACTCGCTCGACCCGAAGGCAATACTGGGACAGACTCGCGGGCCGTGGGAGCAACCTATTGAGGATTGTTTAGATTTGCTGGACGATGATATGCGAATACAGGTTACGGGGTTCGAGGGCGACTTTTACGATTGTCGAGAAGTCGAGGTGTTTCTCAGTCAACGCGGCATTGTCATCCCACCCGCGGCGGATTTCGTCACGGCTGAAATTGACGAGACCAAGTTCGTAATCAGCGGGCTGCCAGTCTCCCCCTCGACCCAGCCACCTGGAACTGCAACAACCGCTCCATTTGAGATTGGCGCGTATCCCACCACGTTGCATAGGAGTGGTGAAGGTGGTACCAACATGATGCCGTGGGATACTGTGTCCCATGGCATGGCCACACAGCCTGGCATGGCTAAGCCCCGAACCAGGACTGTTGTCGTTAATGTCCAAAAGCTCGTCAGACGTAAGTATTAAGCAAACCTGCCAGCCTTCTGCAAGTTGTCCATGATCAAGTGCCACCCGCTAATTGTCTATGTGAAGAAATCATTGTCAGATCCGTCTGCTTGGGTCGAAGTCCGGGCATCCGACCAAAGGACCTTGTCAAGGCGTTCCGGAATGCAATCGTCGAATGATAATGAGCCGCTCACCATGTACAGCACACAAACACGGATGGCTGAATAGTACAATAGGGCCTGTATTATTCAATGCTCTATCTACGTGTAAAATGGGCAAACGCCCAACTCCCTTCTCCTCCCCCCCCTCCCCCCCTCCCCCCTGCCTCAATGTCTTCCGCCATATTTTCTGCCTATTATTCGTTTTTTTTTTTATCTTTGGAGCTGGACAACTCTTCTTGTTTACGGGCGTTTCGCCGTATGGCGACTGCAACAGAAATCATGAGATTGGGACCCCCCAACATGACCATCTACATGGCTTGAGATGTAGGGAGAGAATTTCGCCATATTTTGCATATGCAGAGGTATTTGAAAGCATCCTTCTCTAGCTTGGCTCGACTCATTCCGGACACTTCCTGAAGCGAATCGCTTTCCCATGGCCATCAACTGGTGAAGCCTGACAGGGGAATGAGCTGTATCGATCGACGCTAGCATACTATCAGTATCAGGGTAGATGTTCTGATGGCAAATAGGGTGGAAACCGGGAAATCACTACCCACCAATCGATTAATAGTCGCTGTCCTGTTTGCTATATTTGGCATAGTCTTTATATGGGCCGATATATTTGGCATAATCTTTAGACTGGCCAAACATTTTTTGAACCAACCTATAGATTGCCTGCTCAAATCCAGCCAACTTGGCTCCGCCGACAAGTCCAGAACCTCCGGCACCTCCAGCGTTGACATCACCGTAGACCTTACCATTCCCTCCAACGCCTTGGCCGTTCCATTCCTGCGGCGTCCAACGAGAACCGCTGGAGACACCCACAGAACGCTTCCTGTAATCGCTTGGGTAGTAGTGGGACTTGGACTCGGTCGCAGAGTACTCGCCGTAGCCTTCATCATTATCATCGCCGTAATGCTCAGTGGTATAGGGCTTGGGTTTGGGTTTGATCACGGGCTTGATGATAGGATGGTATGGCTTGGTGCTACCACCACCGATCTTGAAGATCTTGAGAATCCACCTGCCGAGTTTGGGTAGTCTAGGGATGAGGAATGACTTGAAAGCTTTGATCAAGGTTGGGAAAACTCCTCCCTTGAGGTTATAGCCGAATAACTTCAGAAAGGATGCGGGATTCTTGAGCATGCCACCGTCGGTGAGTACGTGGAGGATGTCGGTAAAGCCAGCCTCAAGTTGTTCGCCCTCGGCATCCATAATGGAACCAAAGGTCTCTTCGAGGTAGTCTTCGAAAGATGAGACAACCTCATCTTCATTGACAAAGAGGTCGGTACCCTCAAAGTAGATGCGCTTCTCGGGAACGATGTCGTCGAGGTGAAGGTTGTCGGCGCCAGAGCTGACTGCGTGAGCGTCGTTTACACGGTAAACGTTTATGCGGGCGTTGCAGAAGGCACGTCGGAGGAAGCTCGAGCCGATGTCGACAAAGATGCTGACGATATCGAAGAAAATCTTTTCAATAAACCTGAGGGGGTGATGAATCAGGCTGGAGATTTTGCCCTTGCCCTTGTGCAGGAGAAGCTTTCCGAAGCTGCGACGGTTGTTCTCGTCGCTGATGTACGAGGCGAGTGCCTCCATTTCCTCGCTCAAAGCCTCGTCAAAGACAGCGTTGGCAGCCTCGATATCTTCGGGCGGAGAAAGGATCTCGAGACCGGCATAGTTAACCGAAGGCTCGGCGGCACAGAGTTCACCTTGGCATTCCTCACGACGCATGTGCGGCACGGCGGTAGCGCAGGCGGCGAGGGCGGCGATGTTGAAAAGCGAGAAACGCATTTTGCAGTGATGCCCTTGATAAGGGTTTTTTTTTTATTTTTTATAACTGGACACTTGATCGCGAATGTGAGACGGAATTCTGGGTGGGAACCAGAAAACGAAGGGAATGCAAACTAGGGACTTGTCCGTTACCTATAACTTCTCTCTTTACGCCGTCAATGTCCAAGGTCACCGTCTTATATACAGACCTCTCTGTGGCTTCGGCTGCTCTCGGCCAAACCGACTATACATGGCTACACTACGAAGACTTCACGCCCTCCTCCCTCTGTGCAGTAGACTGTCTCGGGCTCTTCCCGCCAACATTCTTGTGTCCTAGAAGGTTCCTCTTCCACTCCGGCAAGGTTTTCTCCCCTCATTTCGCGAGCAAATGCAAGCCATGGCGACAGTTTATCGTAGTTTGGGCGGAGATGACGTGGAAGCTTACATTGGCCACGGTTCGCATTTGGACAGAAACTGAAATTGAGGTATATTTAGCTACAACGATTGAATTTCTTTTCTATTTTGGGGGTTTTTTTTTGGCTTGTTGTGATTATACGGACGGAATTTTCCTCAGCCTAACTTTTGGTTTGGGACATTTTGCACCTTATGGTGGAATGGGATGGGATTCCTGCTATGTTGGATGGCCAGTCTGCACATGTTGACGGGATACTCCTTTACTCTAGACATGCAGGTGTTTCCGTCTTTCTTTCTCTTTATTTTTCCCCCTTCCGTCGGAGACGCTCTATTACGGAGCAATGGATGCTACCAGATGGAAGAAACCTAATTATCGAAGGAACAGCTCTTCGTATAAATAACTGAATAGAATAGAATTGTCGTCTATCGAGTAACACTTTGAAACCCTAGCGCTTTACTTCTCCGTTCCATGTATGGTATTCACCTTGAACTAATGTAAACTGTATAATTGCGCAACCGTATATTCACAATTGAAGCCAAGTCTAGCATCTATCTCTATTCGCCATTGAGAATACAAGTACGGAATACAGGTCACTACCAGTCGAAGCCACTGAGTTGCTAATTCTTGAGAGATTTTAGCGTCCAGCCATGCATGCATGCATGCATGCATGTCTGTCCATCCATCCTCGAACCAGTTAGACTTATAGCCAAAAGTCCTATGCATCAGTCCCTAACCCTACTCCGTAGTCAAATTGAGTTTTGAGTTTGCGGGTTCCTACTTTATGGAAGGGGAAGTTCCGCTTTGTTGAGCAGAAACTCAATACGAGGTTTTTGTTCAACGGTGGAACGCATTTCCATATGTCAAGTATGCTCACCATCGACTTTCTCTTCTCACTTGACTAGATTCAATCTGATGGCTTTTTTTTTTTTCTTCTACACTCTAGTCTACTTGGTTGCTATTTCAACAAAAGGGAAGAGAGAACGTAGCTATTAATAGGAGGCAAAACTCAAGGCAAAAGGGCCCCTCAAAGGACATCAAAGCTTAGTGATTCCCAGTCTTCTTCTTCTTGCACTCGGGAGAAAAAGTGCTGCCAATCTCACCCCATTTAATGTTGCTAAAGGTAACGACGGGTCTCGGCTCAACCTTGACGATATTCGCGGGCGAACCCTCCTCATTGCCCTCTTCAAATCCGCAAGGACCGGCCGCGTCGGCGTCTAACCAGAGCATGTTGCCGCTCTCGTCCCACCAGATGGAGAAGGCGAGGACCATGCCGCGCGACATGGCGGCGCCCATTCCGGCTGTGGCTCCGAGGTCCATGTACCTCGTCGAACCCGTGGCATCGCAAAACTCGTCGTTGATGTAGTTGATGTGGGGAACATTGTCGACTTTGACCTTTGCGTTTTGGATAATCTTGCCGTCTTGGATGTACAGGCGGTGGATCTCGATGAGGTCGCCCTGTTGGTTGGCGGGGAATTGGGTGACGACGGTGAAGGGCTTGGATGTGTCGACTTTGAACTCGGTGGCGTTGGGGCCGTAGTAGTCGAAGTTGTCGAAGCGGTAGGGGTTGTAGCCGCAGCCGTTCTTGTCGCATACGCCGTCGAAGGCGCATTCGTCGCCTTCGCACAGGTAGAGGCCGGTTTGGTTGCAGGGGTGGGGGGCTAGGTGGGTTGCGCGGGAGTTGGCTTCCCAGATGTCGAGCTCGTTGCAGCAGGAGCCCTTGCCGTCGATGTTGCCGACGCCGTTTACAAAGGGGGTGGTGAAGCATTGGGCATCGCAGTATCCTCTAGATGTTGTTGGAAGAGATTGCTCTGTTAGTTTGATCTGTTCTGTGATTTGGGGGAAGTTTGGATGATAGGCAGTCGTCTTGTGTAGACTTACGTTCCCCAGGCCGGTCCAGCAGAGAGCTCATTCTTCGACTGACCGCCATCTTCCTCCATCTCCGAAAGGTAGAGAGCACCGTTCATTCCGCAAGGCAACTTGGAAACATCCACGTCGAAAGCAAACTCCTGGCCCGTGAGCTTAATCATCTCGTACTTCTCGCCACCCTCGGCAAGCAAGTACACACGGGGGCTCACGACACGACCATCATCGGAAATGTGGTTGAGAATGAGGCTACCCTCGTTCGTGACGATACCGTTCTGCGAGTAGTCGGTGTTTCCCTCCATGATGCAGTTCTCGTGGCACGACTCAACGTCCGGGCAGACAGTGGCGTTGGGACTGCTGCCCCAGTTACCGCAGCCGAGAGCCTGGTTGTCCTTCTGGTGCACCCAGTGGGAGAGCGAGTCGATGACGAGCGACGTGTCTTGCGGCTTGCAGCCGCCTTCGACAGTGCACTTCCATGTTGTGAGGTGCGGGTGGTTGTCTGGGGTGCTGCCTGGCTTTTGGGCGGCTGTGAGGGTGACGAGGAGGGCCGAGGCGAGGACAGAGAGTGAAGGTGCCATCTCGAAAACGGACCCCGATTGGATTGTTAACTAAGGAGGGTATAGGTAATGAACGAATGAAGTCCCAACGCCAGATGAGGCAGGCCAATGGAAAGCTAAGAGAGGGGTCGTGAGTACGCCTTTCTAGAAGAAAGAGGAAAGCCAGCAGTCTCCAGGACCTTCACCCGGGGTCTTTTCTGGCTTAAGTACGGAGTATTGCCACCGTCAACAGTGTCCTCTGAATTACATACACCAAGAGCAACGGAAACGGATCCCGGAACGACGTTGCATCCGGCTCGCCCCCTCCGCACGCAAACACGTTAAAAGACTAGTTCTAGTTAATGTTTACAACCCTCATGTTGAGTGACATATGGACGACCCTGGGTGGGTAGCGTGAGAAGGAGAATGCAGGACCGGAAAGAGATTGCTTTCGGATCCATGGATCTCCCAATTTAATTTACTTTTTGTCCTCTTGTGCTTTTCCTACCCCTCGCCTGATTTAAGCAATTGTATGGATCATTTAGTTATTTGAATTTCCGGGACGTGGTAAAAGGAGTGATCCAAAGTGTATGCAATATAAAGCGATCCATAGAAGGGGGCGGGTAACTAGCATAAAGATGAAAAAGCCACGATAGCTTCAAATTGGGGTCAGTCTTCTGTCTCGTGCCATTCGAAAAACTTTAGGGAAATAAAAACGGCACGAAAGAAAGAATCGAACTGCTGCATGTTTAAAAGGCCTCAAAACAAAATGAAAAAAGAAAAGTACGAAAAAAAAAAAGAAATTTAATCAGACAACCTTCAAACAAGACAGTCCAATTGAGCCACAACTCTCCAAGACGGGGCACAAATCGGCCAAAGACAACTGGTCATGTTCCCATTTTAACAGGGGTCGAAAAGAATTAGGCTGGCCAGGCCTTCCCCTTTAATTAACGCGCTGTGCACCGTACCATTTCACGGGGGAGCATGGTCCGGAGGATCGCATTTGATCTGCGATGCGCACTCCGTACTGTGGGGGGACGGATTGCATATGATTAGGTGCCATTTGCCAAGAGGGGGATTAGGCTCAGATGAGAACACCTACGGAGTAACAGTTTGATGTTGCCGGGTTTGGTTTTTTGTTCTTCTTCGATTCGTCCTTCTCTCCTGCTATCATGAGCCCATCTACTCCGTATACTTGTACGTGCGCCATTCATATAACAACACTTGGTAAATGGTTGAATATTTCGAATGGATTGCATATATCAAGCCTGACTCGCAGATCCTTGATGTCGGAGCCGGTCCAGGCTTTGTCTCCGCCGACTTTGCCACTCTTCCCCCGCGGGGTTAAGTAATACAAGTATGCCTTAAACTCAGCCACGTGGCGCTCGAGGCTGCGAAAAAAAGACATTTGCTCAAATACTTGTACTGCAAACATTGCAAACGTCGTCTTTGAGAGTGGTGATGTCACTGAGAGGCTACCCTTTGACGACGACACTTTTGACATTGTTTGTGCACACCAAGCCCTTGTTCACATTCCAGTTGCCCTAGCCGCCGTGCGTGAAAAATGTACCATGTCCTGAAACCTGGAAGCGTTCTTGGCTCCAAGGACATGTTTACACGTATGCCGACCAGACGATGGTATCCTCACGATCCTGGTCTAAAGCTCCGGGAGACGGGGATTTCCCAGACCATCGCTGTCACGGGAGCCGATCCCCATGTCGACATGTGGGCACGGCTGGGTCCTTTTAGTTTTGGAAGCCGGTTTTTTTTTTTGCCTACTCCGTAGTTTACAAAGATTAGATTTCGTTCGAGTTCTTGGTCGTTTGGGAACCCTTCAGATGTTAGATTTTGGGGCGAGAGCACAGCAGCACGGTTTGAGGGCAGTGAGCTGCGCGTGCCAAGATTCTTGGGCTCGGCAACGGTACGACGGGAGAGGATGTGGAGGGCGTGGATGGCCAAGGAGAAGGCTTGGTACGCAGTGATTAACGGGGAAGTGTTAGCGTGGAAATAGGCCGGCAAGCCGGGCAAAGCTTTTTCCACTCGTTCGTTTCTCATTCGTTTCTCGTTCGGTTCTGGTGGTTTCTTTTACACTTTTGATGATTTTTTCAGCTGCACTTTGTTTGGGGACGTGTGGGAGCTCTTTAGTGGTTCGGGCCACAAGCTCACTGCCCATTCGTTTCGTTTCGTTTCTTGATTGGATTAGGGTTGTCTTAGCCTCTCAGCCAATATTTTAGGCGCCACCTCCACCCTTGGAAACCCCTGAATGGAAAAAGCCAAACTGTCATAAACTACGCTAGCAGTGTGCTCCGTTTGCAAACCTGGTGGGTTTCATTCTGTCGAAGAATTCAATCAACGAAAGGAAATTATAAATAGCCAATATTGAGGAAAACCGGGATTGTCTCTGATCCTTCTTGGGGCCCGTTTACAAGTACTGAGTGCAATCCTAAACAAGCCAAACCCACCAAACGGAAGCAAAAAAGGGGATTGGGAGGGATCTGTGCCCTATCATGAGGCTTGCAGGGGCCGGAATCCTTTGTGGCTAGGGGGTCTTGGAGGCTGAGCTCGCAGGAAAGAAGCATTGCTTCAGTACTCCGTAATATTGGGAAGAACGACAGGATGATCACCACAATCTCTTTATGTTTCGTTTCCCGTTTCGTTTCCAATCCTTTTTTTTTTTTCCTCATCCCAAAGCCACATTACGACGAGCCCGAATCCCTCCTGATGAGTCGAAGCACAGAGTCGAAAGCCGAGAACGCGAAAACCATCATCCTTCGACCACCGCATTCGAGTATCCTTGCCTCTTCCAAACCCCTCTCCCCTCTTTGGAGGTTCACGCGTCTGGGTTCTGGAGGACGGGGTGCCAGTTCACGAAGCCAACCGAGAGCGCTGCCAAATTGGAGCCCAACGTCTTGCCGATGCTTCGAAGAGAGCCTCGACCATCCGAATCCGCACATAGCCATCTAAACCGAATCGATTGCACACTCGACATCCTATAAAGACCTCCTCCTGCTCCGAAACATAGCCGGCCTAAATAGCGTCGACGATAGCTTTTTCGACAAGCTCGCAGATACCATGGGCCAGGACAACTCAGAGCTCTACGTGGCCACTGTCGCCCTCATAATCTCCATCATTGCCCTTGTCGCGGCCCTTCTACAGCTGGCTCAACAGTATTTCGCGTCCGCCACAGGTTACGCCGAATGCAGCACGAATGTCATGGGCCATTGGGCCGATACCAGGAAAAGAAAAATGCGATGGTCAGAGCTTCGCTTTGAAGTCCACTTCGATACACCCGTCATCTTCCTCTGCCACCCGGACAATATCAAGGGACCGCTACCAGGCCCTCCCATCATCGTCACAGGCGAGGACGACTCGCTCAAGGCCACCTGCACCGAACTTAAAGAGAAGGAGAAGACGGACAAAGAACGGATTCAGACGGCCGACAACGAGAAGGCCACCTGGCTGAACCTCCTTCTGTCACTCCAACGGCTTGAACGCGAGTCCAACCGCTGGCAGCAATCCCAATTCGGCCACAAAATCAACCTCCCGCCGCCCTCGGGTCAGGTGCCGCTGGCCAGCGTAGCGCCGGGCCCCATGGAAAGACACACGCTGGCCGTCGCCATACAAAGAAAACGCCGGAGCTGGGACTCGATCCCGGATTCGGTCAAGAAGCCCTACGCAACCACAACCATCTGCCATCTCATCGAAATGGTGGCGGTGCTTGGCATTCACTGGGTCGAATTTGACCGCTCGCACGACCGGTACCGTGGCGAGGGCAACGGCTTCATGGTGACGTGCGAGAATGTGAGCAAGCTTGGACTCATGTTTTCCTTTCACATCTATGGCAAAAACCGCTTTGAAGACAACCGCGTGATCCCCGTCGACGAGGTCAAGGAGCTCTGCTTCGGCATCGTCCCCACAATCTACCGTGCCACGCTTGACCCACGCAAGCTGGATCTGCAGGCCGACGACACATCCAGCCTCAGTGTGTTGCGGCTCGGCAGCAAGACCGAGGTGGCCGAGACGCTCACAGTCATTGGATGCAACACAAACACAATCCGGAAATTTAATATGGACAATGCCAAGCATACGCATCTATTCCCAGGCATGTCTTTTCCTCTCCCCCCCAATCTCTCTCTTTACCTCGGTCACCCCCCCCCCCCCCCCTTTTTTTTTTTTTCTTTTTTGCCCGCAGAGACTTTTGCTAACCATGAGTTATCCTCGCCTCTAGTGATCTTTGAAGTCATTGGCATGCTCGGCCGCACACTCCGCCTCGAGAACAGCTGCTACCGCATGCTCCCCAATCCTACCATTTACCGCTGGGACCGCAAGTCTTTCTCCCTCCGCAAATTGATGCGAGCGTTCCGTGGCCAGTTCGACAAAGAGGCGACCAGGCGTTCCCAGTCGAGTGCCGCCTATAAAGTGATCGGGCACCATATCGCCAACGTTGTGCAGAAGCTAGACGAGCTACCTCCAAAGGGCACCTCGACCGGCGTCGTCTTCATCCCCTTGCTTGACGCTCTTCACAATGCTCTTAATGACATGGACGAGATTCTCACCGCCAAGAGCCGTATCAACGGCGACGGCGAACCGGTGCGGGAAAACACCGGCCTTACGGTTCCCAAGTTTAGCCGTGTCAACAGCAACATCAAGGTCGGCACAAGCTCGGAGACAGCCAAGGAATGCAGACGACGCGAGGTGGTACAGGATGTTCTCCGCAGCCACATGCAGGCCGTCATCCTACTACTCAACAAGAACATGCACGACGACACGAACGCCGGGCTTGGAGAGGCCGAGAAGAAACTCCTTTCGGCCAAGACCAACTTTGACGACATTGACGCCGCCGCCCCCGAGGACAGACAAGAAGTATTTTTGAAGGTTTACTTTGATGTTGTGCGTAAGTACGCCGTGCGCCGGGCCAACAACTCGGCGGCGCGACGCGGTTCCGTAGCGACGCCTCCCCCTCCAGCGTGGCAAGCGGAGCAGCGTGCAGCCGAGTCGATGGAAACTCCCGTCGTGACTGTCGAAGTCGAAGAAGCCGAGGATTTGTCCGAGTCGACGACGGCTGACGAGTTGGCGCACACGGCGCTTGCCGACATTGCTGTCAGCCACGAGGAGGTATGGCACGCCCTCGTGTTCCGGATGATCTGCTGGCTCATGCTGCACGATTTCCACCGCAAGGACGTGCAGCAACCCAAGAGCGAACTGTTTGGGAGCCGACTTCCCGTCTTCATTTCGTAGCCATTTTCATGTTCTCCTGTTTATCTCTCTCTCTCTCTTTTCTACGGGTAAAATACAAGGCGTGCGAGCATGTGACATGGTGCATACATCTTCAAGGTTATTTAGAATGAATCTCGGTCTCATCTTTTCATCAAATCCTGCAAATGTGTGACGTACATAGTTGTAGTAATTCATATATCACCATTGCAAAGAAGTGTCTCAGCTAAATAAACGGAGCGTACGCCAGTCTTTTATGAACGAAAGCTTGAACGAAGACAGTTGCCTAGAAGGAAATTTCGCACATCGTCATATCCAGTGTCAGTGCCTGGGCATGTGCTGGTGACCAAGAAATTAAAATTGTTGCAAATTTGACTTCAGAAAGGAAAAAAAAACCAATAACTAAGATTAAAAGGATAATACCATGTTTCTAGCCTGGGAAAGAGCGTGCTTTATATTTCCGTTCCCGTCTATGTGCATGTATGGTATATTAAGTTCAAATATGTACACTTACACCCTTCGTCACACCTTCAAGAGATCACTGCCAGTCCCAAGCCATGCCTAGCTATATTCCTCGTATCACAGATATGCCATCAGATCATTCGTGGCACCAAATTGTCATTTCAAGGAAGAGGACAAACCGAGAAGCCATTCGTGGCCCAACCTAAGAAGCATACGAATAGCAAAGATCGTTAATGTCCATGACCTCTCTGACCGTGATGTTTGCAGCAAGGCCAGGGTACTCGAGCACGAAGTTCAGGGTGATGTTATGGTATGGCACGTCTCCCCAGAAGTTGTAAGGGTAAGCCCACATGGTATCAGGGCCGCCGATATCACTCTTGCGAACTGCCCAGTCTAGTGCATAGCGAGTTAGTAAGGG
Source organism: Graphium sp. VPRI43844 (assembly GCA_019925285.1). NCBI lineage: Eukaryota > Fungi > Ascomycota > Sordariomycetes > Microascales > Graphiaceae > Graphium > Graphium sp. VPRI43844. The sequence continues at coordinate 34,639 of JADHKT010000033.1, read as the reverse complement.
AGGAAAAGAAAAAAAAATTAATTTCTGCTGCTAGATTGGGATGAGCTTACTCGCTCGCTGCCAGCGGTTCCACTCGTAGTCGAGCTTGGCATGGTGAAGGTAGAACAGAGGTTCACCAGGCGACGAGTACATGTCAGACAGCTCGCCGACCTCGCCGCCGACGCCAAAGTGGCCGCCTCCGTGGGTGGTAACTCCAGAGAGGTCGGAGCTCATGTTCTTGATCTCGATCCATTGGGTGTACTCGAAGAAGTTCGGAGCCGCGAACTGCTGACTGACAACAAAGGGGCTCAACGCATGCTGGATGAGGCTAGGGATGAAGTCACGGCGGAGACAGTGCGGCGTGTACGTGAGGCTGTTGCCTGGGCCGAGGTTGACGGTGTGGTTGGCGAAGGGACCGTGGTCGACGCAACCACCGCCGGTGCGGTACGGGAAGGGGCCGGGTGCCTGCGAGGTTACGGTGAGTCCGCTGACATCCGCGAGGTAAGGACCGTTGCCTGGGAAGTGTGTTAGATTCATGCAAAGTTTGATAGCGAACCATACGCATCTTGTAAGCAGATGATATAAGTCTACGTCACATACCTCCGAAACCGTAGGTGTTGTCAAAGACGGGCGATGCGTTCCAGGTAGCAGCACTGGCTGAATCGACATCCCAGTCTGGAAGACAAAGTTAAAGTTAGCAACGGAATAGAAGAAGCCTAGATCAGAGTTGACATCTAGATCAGAGTTGACATCTAGATCAGAGTTGACATACTCCAGTATGGCTGGGCGCCCATATAGCCACAAGTATTTCTCAGTTCGGCCTCGTAAATGGAGACAAAGCGGCGGTGCCACGGGAGGAATTGGCCGACGAAATGAATCCTCTCCGTCATGGCAATGTGCACAGCTTGGAAGTCATCGTAACGATTCTTGACACCTGGGTAGAGCGCAGAGGTCAACGCAGGCTTGGTCTGAAGGCACTTGACGGCTGTGATGTACGACAATCGCTCCGATTGGGAGAGAGCACGCCTATCATTTGTTCACTTTTAGTTGGCGTCTACCTTCTCGGCAATAATGACCCGACAGGCGGGATCGAGCACGTGTGTACGGAGTAGAGGGTTCTGTCTTAGCAGGGTAGGATTGTAATTGTTGGATGACAGGCTTATGCAGGGGACCCAGAAAAGGGGCAAAAGGGGGAAAGGGGGGGGAAAGGGGGTGTTGCTTGCATGGAACGGAAATTACTAAGAAATATTTGCACATACCATTCCTTGCGGACAATATTTGAGCTGCATTTGCACTTGCTGGCGGCCGCCGTATCAACTGCCGTATCAGCGGCGTCGGTCTCAACCGTCTCAGCAGGGGCGGCCGAAACACTGGCGAGCGCAAAGGCTGCAGTGACGAGAGCAGAAAACTTCATTTTTGCAAAAGAGGCAAAAAAAAGAGTAGAAGCAAAAACGGAAAATGAATGAATGAGCTGAAGGTTTTTTATTTTTTTATTTCAAAAAAAAAAAAAAATCCGTTCAGAGCTGGGTAACGAAGGGAATGTCAAGCTGCCTTGTCCCGTGGAGAGAACAAAATAGAAGACAGGGAACGGGCCGAGTATATGTTATATAGGGATGCCGTGCCTCGTGGCAATTCGGGGGTCATTTCGCCAATCATCTCTTGCATTGACTTCGGGATGTGGGAGGACGAACCGGGCGAACCGAAATAAGGAGATGGAAGTCGAACGACTATGTTTCCATGTGTTTTACTTGATAAACTTTGCCCGTATAGGGGTCCTTGGAACGCCAACGCTGCAACGGTAGCATGTAGTTTTGGATAAGGGGACAGCCACCTCCTTCTAACGAGCCCTTTATCACGACTATGCTTAGCAGGGACAGGGGGCTAATAAGGAACTTGAATGAATACGGAGTAAACTATTAAACTACAAGGGAGGGGCTTCGAGACTAGGCAAAAAGAAGGAGACAGTTCTTTGGGGGGACAAGACCGGTCATGGCCTAGTTTAGTTTAGGGCGCCAAGTAAATTTCTGTCTGTGTTTAGCCCGGAATAAGAACAAGAAAAGAAGCTTAACCCCTCACTCTTCCAGAAAGAATGGAAACCAACACGTGGGAAAGGAGAAATGCGTACGGAGTATGCGTGTGCGAGTGTGATAGGAATAGTTCGATTGCATCGGAGAAGAGAATAGTTACATGCATGGCAGTCAATGGCGTCTCTGTTGTTGACAACTCTGATTGACCACAGACATAAGTCCGAGGTTTGAGGGGAGACAAGGAGACAAGGGCTGAGGAAGAGAAAGGATGGCAGACGGTGGAACTTGCGGAGTCCTGAGTAGTACTATGGAGTAATACGCTTTGACGGATGGAACGCCAGTTGCAGGAAGGTGGAGCTGGTAATGATGATGATCCTTGCAGCTACGGACAACCCGGCACAGAGAATGACAGAGAATGAGAGTTTAGTATTCAACGGCGGCTGATTGTTAGTTTACTGTCATGATTGCCACTAGTACTGCATGTTCCAACGATCACTGCGTACACTGTAAACGTTTATAAACTGAACTACTGTAACCTAATTTAGATGCATAAACTGGCGCAATCCTTGATCCTCTGGCCCAGCTCTTCTCTCCCCATCCCCGCTCTAAGGTTCGAGGTTCGATTCAAGGTACTCCATACGTGTACGGAGTAGGTTGAGTAACACGTGTCTCGATGATTGCTCGAGCCATGGTAAAGCCAAGCCAATACTACTTGTATGGAGTACAGGGGAGGGCGAATGCGAATACTCCGTACTGATAAGAAAACGAGTAAAATTAACAAGACTGCACAAGCCAAGGCGGAGCGGAGCGGAAGGAGTTATTCACTTAATACTCCGTACAAGTAAATTCGCTTTCGCTTAGCTTAGGATCGCGATAGCTGATAGCTAAACTAGTACAGTTTAGTTTATAAAACTGAAAATTATTATAGCAGGAAAAGGGAGATTTCTAATACAAAGTAAACTATGCAACATCAGCCCCCGCCCACTTCGAGCTTTTGCGTACAGCTAGCAGGCTTTGTGTCGAATCCACTCGTATTCATGCAACTGAGAGAGCACAAGTGGAAGAAGCAATGAATGTCTGTGTATGGAGTCTAAGAGAACAAACTACACGATGCACCACATAAGTGAGCATGAAAGTGAGCAAGGGAGGATTTCCCCATCTGGGAAATAGAGAGAAGAGAAGAAGAGACGGTCGAAAGGAAACAAAGGGAGAATTGGAATCGGAACAGGAAGCAGGAAGGGGGAAAGGAAATAGGGAAGGAAAGAGAGAAAAAAAGAAGAAAAAAAAGACTAATCCCTTAACCCTGGTCCGTTATGCGAGTTGATCCTTTACCAGTCCAAGGACCCCCCTACCCACCAATCCACCAACCCACCAACACTAAACTAAAACTACAACACCACTCCGTATTTATGTACTCCGTATTAATCATGTTCTCCGTATTACTATTATTATTAGTTTACTTCTCGCTCGAACAGGACCTTTGCCCGAATGGTCGCTTGTCCCCCCCGATTGGCATCGATCCCGTCCCACATCAGGGCTTCAGAAGGGGTCTGTGCCCGCTAACGCACCTGGGCATTTACTTTGTAGTTTAGTATTCGACTCCTTTGTTTACAAGTACGTACAAGTACGTACTGGGCGGGATACGGAGTATGACAGAGATATGGAGTACCCAAGCACTCTGTAAACTACTCCGTAGTACTTGTAGTACAGAGTAGTTTATGTGCCGATAACGCATGCCAGGGCTCGATTTCATGTCCCACGATGATACGATACGGCAAGTTCCACACTTGGTACGCCTTCCTTCCTTCTCCACTAGGGTCTACGGAGGAAACTTCCCCCCAGTCCTGCTGACAGGATGCAAAACGTGCGGAGACTGTCATTTCAGACTGTCATTTCTCTGGTGAGCCCGTCTACGTTCTATCGATCATAAGGTTGTATTAAGAGCCGGGCCTGACATGAGAAACCAGCACTGCACTAGACGGAGGAACTGACGAAACGGTTTAGAGGGAAAAGGGGGAAGAAAATTATGCAAAAGCAAGATGCAAGAGAGGAGAACTGTGCACTTTAGGATAATTACCACCATTTAAATTTCTGCTTTCCCTGGACCCTGTACTCCGTAAACTTAGGTAGTTTGCATCGTTTCAATCCAACCCTCCCCCCTAAAACCCCTCCAAAAAGGTCTTAGCGTAATGTGCGAATGGAGAAAAAAAAAACGCCTGCAACTCTAATTGACCCTAACATGAACCCTTTCCCCCCCTTCCCCTTCCGCCTCAAGTATGTGTGTTCTCGCCATTCTCTCGAGATTCTCAGCGTCGCTGCCCCTTGTCCCGTCGAAGCGAATGATTTTCCCTGCGAAGAGAGAGAGTCGACAATAGTCTAGTCACCTGGATAAACAGGAGGGCGTCGCCTCTCCCCCCCCTCCCCCAGACTTTCACCCGCTCGTTTTCCGCCTCGCCATCTCGTCATCGCCATACTCTGTACACACATGTATAAGTACTACTTCGGTTCTCCGCTGTCACCCCGTTGATCACTCTTTCCGTTCTCTCTCGCCTACCAACCCCAAATCAAGCAAGAGATCGCCAGCACGATGAGCGCCACAGAAGCGCCAAATGCCGTCTCGACATGGCCGCCCGGCACAAAGTTCGACGAGACGCCCGACTGGGCCGGCGGCGTTCAGGTCAAGTTGAACATTGCCCTGGTCGTCGTGTCTGGCACTTTCCTGGCGATGCGACTGTACGTGCGCTTTGCCATGACCAAGTCGCCGGGATACGACGATCTCATTGCCGTCTTCGCCTTCTTGACCATCTCGACGCAATCGGCCTTTAATATTCACCTACGCCATGTTGGTGCCGGTGCTCACATGGAGCTTTTGTCTGAGGCACAAATTCTTGCCTTCTTCAAGGTGGGTTGGTCGTTGCACGCCAATGGCTTTTTTTGTTAATTCTTTTTCCTTTTTGGAGAGTTTCTCATCATCTTGTTGCCTGTATATAGGGTCTCCAAATACTTAACATGCTCTACTTTTGCGGCGTGGGCTTGGATCGTCTCGCCATCCTCGCCTTCCTCCCGCGACTGCACAGGGGTCGCCGTTATTTAATGGTCGTCGGCACCGTGGCCGCCATGGTGGTAATCACGACGCTGGTGTGCTTTCTTATCCGTACTTTCCAGTGCAAAAAGGTCAGCGACGCTTGGCTGCCACCTATGACGCCTGGGACGCACTGTCTGTCGTCCAAGGTCATGGACCGCATGATGACGGCGCACGGTGTCCTCGGAATACTCTTCGACTTGGCGCTGCTTGGACTTCCTATCTGGGTTATCGTTAAGAAGATGATGTTCTCGCGTCGTATGTTCCAGGTTTCTGCAGTGTTCAGCGTTGGTATCTTTGTAATTATTACGGGCATCATCCGGCTACATTACATCCTCACCATGGACTGGTCTGTAGACTCGTACGCCTGCCCCCCCCCCCCTTCTCTATCTTCCTTCCATCTAACGTGGTGGTACTCTGCAGAACATTCAAAATGTCGACGATTGGCGTATGGACCGACCTAGAATCCCACGTCGGGTTCTGGTGCGGCTGCTTCCCTTCGATGCAACCGATCCTCCGCAGCATCGCCTTCGGTCTCGGTATCCGCAGCGCCCTCAACAGCTACCCTACCGGCAAGCCCCCTTCGCGAACTGACGGTCTCGGGTCCTCTGCTGCTGCCACTACACTAAACAAGGCGACCAAAAGCGGCTACATGCGCAATGGGTCGGGTATTGATGTCGACGGCGACGACAGCAGCAATGCCAGTCAAGTTGGCATCATACCCAGCAGCAAACCGCATCACTACGAGCTCGGTGAGATCCGCAAGGAGGTCAAGACTAGCGTTACTATTCAGATAAATGACGAAGTCCCAGGTATGCAACAGAAAAGCAGGAGAGAGAACTGGGAGGGTCTATAAAATGTTATTTCTTTATTGTACCATTTTCTGTTTTAGGACTTGGCCGCGTATTGCAGCGCTGGTGTATTACTCGCGCAATCATTTTTAACCCTGACTCCTCGGGGCCAGGTGATCATGCAAGTAGAAGTATTAAAATACGAGAGAATCTTAGCTATTGTTGAATCAACTGCTTTGCTATTCGGACAGCGATAAATCGTGTTTGCCATGAATCCCAAGAATGTGACAGTGAAATAAAAAAAGGACAAGGAAAAAAGAAACAGAAGAACATCAAGCACATAATAGTACAAATTCAAACTAGCTATGCGTAACAATAAACATACCAAAGTTAAAACTCTATTAATACCTCCAATAGCACAATTCAAGCTTTTTGTGCGAGTACATAATTGTACTTGCAGTTTTGAATCCGGTGCAGTAGAGGGAGCTGCTGGCTTGGTTGGATTGGCTTCGGGTGTGTCTCACTTCGGCGTGGCAGGGCTTTTTACAGTGACTGTTTCGACAATCTCTGCAATCTCTGTTACGACTTCGATTTAGGGTTCTATTATTACTGTACTGAGCTGGAGCAGAAATGCATCGCATCCCAACTGCCAGTCTCCTCAACACAGCACCAAACCACCTCGGCTTGCAGCTTGGTGACTGCCATGTAGAAAGGGTCAAGGAAGGGAGCTGCCATCCCGAAGGGATGACAAGCTCACTCTCTTTGGGGAAATGGTTATCGGCCTCACTTTCTGTCCTCTGCCAACCGAAAAGAGCGTTCTAATCCACTTCACACGAGGGAGAAGAAAAAACACTCAACCACTAACCCTATACGGGCGTGTGGTCACTCCTGTGGAGGAAACAAGATTCCTAGGGATACATCTGGACAGGAAGCTCAATTTCGGCGCACATATGAGACAGCTGTTAACACGACTCAAGACACAACACTCTGCTCTGAGCAGAATCGCAGCGAAAACGTGGGGGCCAGCACTGCTCCAAACGAGACAGGTCTACATGGCGGTGATCCGAAGCGTACTAACATACGGGGCGTCAACATTCGCCACACCTGGGAACACCCTTGGAGGAAAGACCGGAAGAGGCTCAGGGATCGTCGCAAGAATAGGCATTGAACAAAATAAAGGTCTACGAATAGTGACCGGGGCATATTACCGATCGGCACCCGTGAAGATCCTTGAAGCAGAAGCGAATTGCATGCCTATCAACCTGACCTTAGCTGCGAGGGCAGCGAACTTCGAGGCAAGAGCCACAGGAGAGGAAGGCAAGTGGCCCGAGGCTTGGGGGAGGATCAAGAGACTTGTCGCCCAAAGAGAGCGCCACAGCAGCCGAAGCCTGAACCTCCAGGGCCCTATGAAGCGATGGAGCGGTTGGAGAAACAATCACGCACCAAAACTGAGAGCCCAAGAAGAGTGGAGCGAACTACACTTTACAGAAAGACTACACCTCAGGGCGCATCAAGTGGGAATCCCCTGGCCTAAAGCCAGAAAAATCTGGGGAAGTCTGTTAAGACACGAGGCGTCCTGCCTTGTACAAATACGATCCGGGCACATGGGCTTCAGGCAATATTACCTCTCCAACCGAAACGTACCAGGTGCTCACCATGGTGCGAATGCAGGGGAGGCAACGAGATAGAGGAGACAGCAGACCACGCTATCCTGGAGTGTGAGTTGGAGAACAGGGACGATCTCCCGCCCCTTAGGGATAGGAGGGCCCTATATGAGGCCCTTGCAGACCCAGAGAGATACCCGCGGATCATACGATGGCTTCTTGCCACTAAAAGACTTCGCGAATACCGGTTGGCCTGGCCCTGAGCCTGCAGAAGGCAGCTCAAGAAACTAGCATAGCTGCCAACTAAACAACGCCACCACTTCTTCCTTCTTCATTCCCGTGCCATAGGCACATATCTCTACCCAACGGAAACCCTGGCCAGAGGGTATCTTCTTCGCAAATTTACCCAGGAAAGTATGAGAGGAGTTTCCTCCCCCAATTGGGTTTCCCCTTGACCAATTATTAGACTCCGCGACCCATTGGGCAGCGAATGTAAACTCGTACTACTCCGTAGTACAAAGAGATAGACAAGTGCACACGATCACGTAAGCACGTCAATTGACAATCCACTCATTCATGCAGAGACTAATACTCCGTACGTACTCCGTACATAGTAGTACTCCGTAGACCAGGGGGTGACGAGAAAAAAAGCGGGCCCGAATTATCGTGAGATATCGTGCACACACACCGAACAATCCAATCTCATTTTCACCAAAAACGTTTTTTTGTAGGCCGGGCGAGACTTGTTCTCTTGAGGACGGCCAAGACGGCATCCGAAAGGAAAAACACACCAACTGCATTCACTCATTCAAACTACTAGCCCTCGTCTTGTCACCGCTTTCTCATCACCCCCTGAGTCTGGTCCCCGTCCACGCCGCCAATCAAGATGGGCAACAATGACAACGACAACTCCCCCTCGGACATAATCACCTACATAGGAGTACCCCTCGCAGTCCTAGGCGTTCTCCCAATTCTCTACAACACAATTGCCACCCTGGCGGCCCTCTCCCGCATCCGCCGCATGCTCCGCCACTCGCGTCTCACGGCCCTCACACGCTCCGATGTGGTAAACCGCGTCATTGAAGTCGAGCTTCCGCGGTACGCCGCCGCTCCTTTGGACCGTCACGTCCACCGTGAGGAGTATTGGACGCTTTGTCGCCACCCGAGTAGCATTCCCGGGGGCTCTTGGACTACGTTTAATTGGAGGACGAATGCGATTGGGGTTAAGACGCAGAGGGTTGAGTATGCTGATCAATTAAGGCAGCCGCAGGTTGAGGTTGCGCTTGACCAGTTGGTAGCATACTTGCTGGATCTTGGTACGTGAATATGGGTTTTGCCCCCTTCCTGGCCGCCGATTATCCTTCCTTTCTTCCTTTTTTTCTTCTTCTTTTTTGGTGTTCAACTCACTCACAACTTTCCCAGGCGCCGTTCCTGACCCCCATGGATGGCGTGCCCTCCGCTCAACAGGTCTTTGGACCCCCGTGGGCTGTGCACTCATGATGTCCCCCGACGGCCGCCATCGCGCCCTCACTGTCGCTCCCCTGGACGACTCTGATGGCAACCTCTCACTCGCTGTCCACTGGTCGCCCTCGTGGATAACCCGGGACCACACGTCCCTCCCACCCTATTGGGTCAAACTTCCGGCGCCGCTTCCCGACCTCGAGCCCGAAGTCGCCAACGAAGAGGCAGAAAAGGCTGGCGCATCCACTTCTTGGCCGCCCGAGTCGTCAGCCGAGGACAGTGCGACAAAGACGGACACTACTGTAATTGGCGAAGGAGAAGCCGAGGAACGGCCTGGTTCGTCAGGTGGAAACTCAGCGAAATCAGCGAAATCGGGAAAGTCAGTACATGCACCGTCAGTCGACACAATGCAACGCGACGTCGACTCGAATCCTTCCCGCGAGATTGTCTGCCACATCTCCGAAGAAGGCCTCGTCGAAGCCCTTCCCCAAGATCCAACCTCCACATCACAGCCCGAATACCTATACATAGAACACCTCCGCCCCCGTCCAACACCCTACTCACAAGCCCGCTACGGACCGTCCCGTCCCTCGCCTGCATGGCGCGACACCTCGTCATCTGTCTCAGCAGGTCCCATAACGCCCGACATCTGGTTCGCATCCGCAATTACGGCCTACGGGACCACGAACGAGACTATCCTTTGGAACTACCGCATTCCAGACGCCGTTCTTAACTTTGCGCGTCGAGAAAGCATACCATGCGGCGTACTGGAATTACTCAATGTCGTGGACTCGGATCAAACGCCCGAATGGACCTCTAATGTTAACGAGTCGCAACGAGAACATATGGACTTGGTGTTCCGGAGAATGAGGGACACAAACGCTGCTATCCAGAAGGAATCTGCCATGCCGCCTCAGCAGAGGCACGCTGCTATGCGAGAACGACTAATGCGGGAACAGACGCAAAGGATAGATGATTGTACGTATTTCCCTTCCCATACCCCTTCCTCTTCCTCCCCCCCCCTTGCCTTTCATACTAACCCGATACTCTAAAAGTCCAAGACAAAGTCCGAAAAGACAACCAACGCCGTGAGGCCCGCCTCCTCGATGCCCTTCAATCCGCAAAATGGACCCCCGCCCACGTATCCCGCCACACCCTCCCCTACCTCTCCTCCCGCACCCCCCCAATCCTCCCCCGCCTCCCCTCCTCAACCCCACCACCCCGATACTCCCCCTCTTCCACATCCGAATCCTCGCAGCCGCAGGAACAACACTTGCTGCGAGAGGCCGTCGGCGCGATTTTGCACAGGATGGTGAGAGATGGGGAGTACGCTGGGGAGATTTGCCATGTCTTGGAGAGGTGGCGGGCGTGGGCGGAGAATGCTGGGATGAGAAAGGCCGATTTTGAACATTTGAAGGAGAAGTTGGATGTTTTTGCGCAGGCTAGTTTGCTTGTTGCTGTTATTGGGGGGACGGGGGATGAGGTCAAGGGTGCTTTGGCGGCGGATTTGCAAGAGTGTTTGCGGATGTGGAGGATTGTGCGGCTCGGTTAAGAATGTTTTGTTTGGGCTCTGGCGATGTGTAATATACGAGGAAAAGGGAAACAAACAGTTTTGGCATTGTAATAATACAAGGTTGATTGATATCATATCTCTATCTCTCAGATCGTACATCTCTCGCCTAGTGCACAGACAGGTCCCTTAAACAGCCCTCAAGCCTCCTTCTGCACAGCGAAAAAGTAATTCCCAACCTTTTCACTCCCAGGCACAGCCTTCCATCCCAATCCAGGAACATAGACAACCCCCATACACCGTGGATTCGCCCACCCAACCCTCCCCTCAAAATACCCCCTCAGCTCCCCCTCATTAATGTACTTGGACCAATCATGCGTCCCCTTCGGCACAATCCCCAACAAGTCCTCAGCAATAAACTTGGTCGTAACCCACGATGTCGCCGTCCTTGCCATTGTGCTCAACACAAGCCATCCGCCAGGCTTCACAAATGGCGCAACGTGATCTAGGAAGACCGATGGTTGGTCGACATGTTCGATGACTTCGAAGAGGGAAACCACATCGTATTTCTCCTCGTTGGATTGTGGAATGGGTAGTGTCTCGATGGTAGAATTTCGATACGTCAGTTTATTCTTCAGTGATGGATCTCGCGCAGCGTGCGCGCGCGCAACGTCTAAAATTCCCGGCGTAGGATCAATAGCAAGGACAGAATGCGTCGTGGGAAGTCGAGCGGCGGATTCCGCGAATATACCTCCTCCACATCCAATATCCAGGTACCGTCTCGAAGCATCGTTGGTTTCCTGTCCAGCTTCGGACGTTGAGCGGCACGAAGCGATAAAGTCGTGGCGGAGAGGATTCATGAGATGTAAAAGGCGCGAAGAACCTTGTGGATTCCACCATTCTGAAGCTAGGGCGGCGAAGTGTGTGAGTTCCGAGGGGTCGACGGAGGAGTAGGAGGAGGACGGCTTGGATGTAGGAGGTGTTTGTGTCGAGGATTGTCGGATTGAAATGGGGACGAGAGTGTGATGGGGAGGAAGGGTTGGCCGGAGAGGTCGGATTGACCTTGGAGCTCGACGGAGGAGCATCTTGTCGGGGTTTTGGCGTTGGGAACTGAGCTCACGATGGAGGGGAGAGCTGGCTTGTGGTTTTGCTATGGTTTTTGGACGAGGTGAAAAAAAGAGCTTGGGAGTTGGATGGTGGGGCGGTGAGGACAGTGTTTTTTCTGATGATATATTTACTGTCCAGGCTAGCATTGTACTATGAATCAGGGTTGAAAGTCATTGTATCGCACTGTGCATCTGTCACAGGCAATAGAGTTGTTCACAGCAATCGTGAAGATTTCCAAACTTACTTCCGTTGGATGGATATCAGCATTGTATAATCCGTAGCTTTACAACAATTCTATCTACTCCGTAGAAAAAGAGCATTTATCCAGATTTCTTCTCTCCTAGCTCTAGTTTAGCAACTTCTTTGGAGCCCAGTGATTAGTCCTGACGCAGGTGGCTTTTCTCGATCCTTCTTTTGCCCAGGGTTGAAGTGAAGATAAACTAGTGCGATACTAATTCTCACCCAATGTTCTGGTTCAAAGAGTGAAAAAGAAAAGCAGGACTTTTGAACAGTTAGTGATGTCCGATAGTTGTTCAACAGTTTGAACACTCAACGTATATTTCCTAGTCAAGTCTTACAATGATGAATATTAATGACCATGAAACTGAACATGGCCAGCCATCGTTTACATGGGGCAAAAAAAAGAAGGAGAAATGTGATATTGAAAAAAGGAGGTGGCTATCCGGATTGTGATTCAAGTATACTCCGTAGTATTTCTTTTGAGACGTTTGGAGAGGCACGCACCGACCGGCCCACCCGAGCTTCCTGCATACAGGAATACAGGAGCAAAGGAGGTAAGCTTAATCTTCCATGGGCGAGATTCTTGGACCCCTGCCAATCACCTCTCATCATCGTGATCGTCAGCACGGATGGGAGGTCTGACCTGTTACACGTACGGAGTACGTAGTGATGGCATATTCGAGTTCCCCTTTTATTCCCCCTCGCATCCTTTGTTAGAGGGACGAGTCCTCTGTAAGCCCCCTCCACTCCAGACTCGGTGGCAATACAGTTGGCGACTTGCAGAATTCGAGTCCAAGGCACGTGAGCCCTGTCTATGCGTCTGTCTCTGCGTCTGTCTCTGCGTCTGTCTCTGCGTCTGTCTTTTAGCCATCCCTGTCTCACAAGCCCCCAAGGCCTTGCTCGATCTTGAACACTCAGAATCCTTATTACCACTAGTTTACTTTGATTTCATCTCACCTTCCGATTATGGACAGGCTGGCCAATAGGTAACTGCTCCGTATTGAAGCATTGGAAGCGGTTCTCTCCCCCTGGTTCATGGAACACTGTCCCCTGGTTTTGAGTTGATAAGTGCGATGGGCATCGGGCAAGTGGAGACACTATCGTGAGTGTATCTGGTACCCACAACTGTAGGAGCCTTTGGCGGTCAGCACAGGAACAGGGTACACCCTCGTAGATGGGCCTTGAAGATGCGATGCATTGGACGAGACGCCCTATTACTCCGTAATCACTGTACCCATGTCGGTCCCTTTACCCCGTCTTCTCCCCTCTGCAAATGCTACTCAGTACTGCGTACATCCTCCCAGCCGCGTAGTTGCAGCGTGAGTGGGAAGGGAAAAAAAGAAGACAAGCCGAAACTAATGCAAGAGATTCCACTAATGTGCACTATGGAAAAAGAGAATCAAATTGTTGATTCTGAGAAGAGAAGCTTAGACATTCTTGGCGCCGTTTTAATTACCTTTTAGGGGAAATAGAGTTGGGAGTTGTTCTGGGACAAGCTGGGCATCGCCTAGCCCTGTTTTCCCTCGAGGAGTGGAGGAGTGGTTCTTTGATGGAGCGGAGCGACGACCAGGCTACTCGGTATTACTCTGTACACATTGCACTAAATAGTACGGCGGGCTCCGCTGCTATTCTTGAGGCTAACGAACATGTTGGATATCTAGAGACCAAATGGTTGCTGTTCTTGGTTCGACTTTCCGGGTAGGCCAAGGAACCAACGGGGTTTTTGGTCTTGGTTTGATGAGGAGGATTCCAGGCTCGCACAGCTAAGCCATCAACGCGCCGCGAGAGCTGGCTGATGGAAATGGCCAGCCAGCCGCCTGAGGGATACACAACTAGATACTATTAGATACTATTAGCCTGTAACGTAACACAACATGAGAAGCTGCTAGACCCGGGTTTTATACTAATAGCTGGAGGTGGATTCCTGTGTCTTTGGCACCATCACCACACCAACACATGGGGATATTTTGGGAAACCCTTGGTCAAGATGTAATCTAGGCTTGAATGCGAAATGAGCAAATGGAAAGAAGCTGAAAAAGAGAATTACGGAGTAGAAGTGATGGATTATGGCAACTAGGGATGGACAACAAAGGAAGGCAGGCTTGGAGAAAGAGCTGGAATTGGTCACAAGAAAAGGTTAATACAGGGCGGTCGGGACCGCTTCTGGACCAATGCTCCTAAATGAACAAAGGCTCTGGGCTGGGGTACAGTACCTCGTACTCGATGATAACAATGATGCACGCAGGCGCTCAGCCCAGAACCCACCAGCCAAAAAAAAAAAACAAATCGAAAAGTGTCCAACGACAAAGCCTTGCAAGCTTACACACTCCAGCAACTCCGTCTTCCGCCTAGAATCGGTTCGGGTGACCGTGGTAATCCAAGTCGAGATTCCGGTTTGAACTGTGCTCCGCTAAAAATCAATGGCGAGACTTTTTGGGGGAGGGGGGGAGGGGGGAGGCTAGGCCGGCTATCGATCCCACTACGGGGCCAAGAAATCAGGCAGTTGTTGCCCCCCCCCCGGAGCAAGCGCTGGCTTCCGCAACGACGGTGTCCATCCAAGCCTGACTGTGGAAGTAAAATACAGGGCTGGCTGGCTGGCCATAGGTCTCTGCAACCTCGGATCGGGGCCCGTGAGTAGTAGAGGGTACATGATACATACCACAGTTTCCTGGCAATGTAGCCACTTGGCTCAAGTACATGGTACTCGCAACTTCCAACCCTGAATACGGAGTCGGGACACAGGATCTGCCTCACACCAAGAAAAGGCCTTGCTCTCTCTTCGCCACGAGGAAAAAAAGATTGTGGTAAAATGTATACTACATTTACAAGTACTGAATGTCCAGGCTAGAGTGACCGCTGCGATGCATGGTAGCCAATAGCATGGGCCGAAACGAATTACTCGCCCCTTCCGAGGGTTAAAAAAAATGACACGATGCACGCGCAAAAGGACTATCCCGTACACCATACATGCAGACATGTAGAGATATGCAAGTACTCCGTACAGTAAGGCCAGAAATATTCGGCGTTTCGTTTCTCCCTTTTCTCGACCCCTATTTTCTATCGACATATATTCCATTTCTGTTTAAGACGACGAGAGATGATTATCTCAATAGCTGCACTTGATTTTTCTTCTTCTGGTTTCCATTACGAGTACTTTCATCAGGCGAGAAGAATTGTAGAGGAGAATTTAAGCAGGGACTTGGGTTGGTTGTGTTGCTTTTTTTTCTCTCTTCTTAAAGTGCACGGGTAGTTCCCCCCCTAACTTGTACCTTGTACTTTCTTCCCTTAATACTGGTCTCGCGCGCCCCCCAAAATTAATTCCCGGACATCTTCGTCTGCCTTTCAACCCCCTCTTCGGCCAATCCTTCAAATCTTCCATCCTGCTCCTCCGACCGCCGCATGCATCTGCTCTTATTTGGAGTATCCTTCTATCCCCTCCGTCTCCTATCCCAGCGGCCTTTTTTTTCCTCTTGCCCTGTAGCCATCATCTGCCATTTTCCAACGCATGTGCAGAACCTTTTTTTTCTGTGTGGCGGGCTGCAGTTCTCCCTCTCTTCGCGTTGATTAACGCTTGACGGAGCCTTCCCTCCGTCTGAGTGCCTGACCGCTCCAGCCACCCAGCGAACAAGCGAGCGAACTTTTTTTCTTCACCCTCACGCAGGACTCGACCTTTATCGGGCCGTGGCTTGTTCGTCGGCGCTCTTTTTTTTCTCTTTCCTTTGGGAATCGTCACGATGTCCCCGCCACCCGTCCCCAACGCCGACCATCGCCGGCCGCAGTCGAGTCAAACCGTCTCCGTGAGTTGGGGCGAAGATGCATCTGCAGACGGTCCGAGGCGATTCCAGTTCGAGGTTTCGGAATGCGTTGAAACCAAGACAGTAACGACCACGACCACGACAAAACGCACGTTTCCGCCCATCTTTGTTGGCAAGAGCCAGCGCCTCGAGTCCCTCGATGCCAAAGAATACCCCTTAGCCGCCAAACCCACACCACCCGAACTGGCAAAATTCAGCTTTGAAATGCCCGCGCCCTTTGACGATACTTGGGTTGATAGGACACCTAGTAAAGCGGTAAGTCGTGTAACGGTGCCCCTTTCCATTTGGACAACGATTTGTGGTTTTTCTTGCCTGCGACCGTATTGGAAGCTGGGAATCCCACCAGCCATCCTTTTCATGCTGTGTCTTCTTCATACTGATCTCGTGGCACGCCCATTCTAGCCACGACCGAGTGCCAGTGATCTTCCTGTTACCGCCGAGTCCTCGAACGTAGCAACACAACGAAAACGCTCTGGCTCACCTCCCGATCCTTACTCCCTTCGTAGCCGCCGATTCAGTCCCGGTCCCATTTCACCCGTCCCACCCCAGACCCGAGCCCTGACAGCAAGTCAACCAGCCCAGTTATCGCGACCCTCCCGTTCCTCGAGGACCATCGGGGCTTCGAGTAGACTACGCCGTTCGGTAGCACAAAACAATCGCCGTAGCGAATCGGCTTCCAGGTCTTCTTTCGACCTCCTCGCCACACCCGATTCGTCAGGGCTAGTAGAAGGTGTCTCAAGAGACCGCCAATCACGGTATTCGGATCCCGACCGGTCCGCATCTTCACTTGATGCTCCCACTGGCGAGCCCTCGACATCTTTTGGGACGAACGAATCCGATTTGAGCGATTCGCACACCGTTTTTAGTGAAAACGCTGCGACTCCCCCAATTACTGATGCCGACGCCGATGCCGACACCTCTGGCGTGTCTACCGATGACTCGCTTCAGCAGTCGGTTCGATCCCTCCAGCAATCCCGGCCCGTGCCTGACTTGACGGGCGCCTTGTCGACAGCGTTGGTATCGGCACAGGACGCCAGCCTACCCAGCCCGCGACTATCACCCACACTAGCCGCCACCCAGCTTCCCGAAAACTCCGTCCCAGCCTCGACTGCAGATGAGACGCTCATCACGGATGCTTCTGCTGGTGCCCTTACTTGGCCCGATGAGTCTCAGGTTTCCTTTACGGAGGGTGCCCTGACACCTCCCCGGGCCTCGCGGGCATTGGATGCCTCGTACCCCTCCTCGGGCCACGACTTGCCGTATCCGTCGCACAACTTCAACCCCCAGTCTATGCTCGAGGCTTTTGATGCTATGCCCGCCGATATGAAGACACTCATGCTGTACCAGTTTCTTCGTAGATGCCCCCGCAGAACACTTCGTGTCGTGGCCGACGTGGTCAACCCAGCGCTCCAGTGCGACTTCCTGCGCCGTCTCCCCCTCGAACTGAGCTACCACGTTCTTTCTTATCTCAACCACCGCGATCTCTGCCGGGCAGCCCAGGTGTCGAAGCACTGGCGAAATCTGATCGATTGCAACGAGACGGGCTGGAAGGAACTATTCGATCGTGATGGCTTCCGACTACCAATGGGCGAACTGGAGAAGTCTGTCCGCCAGGGATGGGGTTGGCAAGACCCCGAGGGGCCCACTGGGTGCGAAGTCGACTTGAGTGCTCAGAAACGACTAAATTCGACCGAAGCCGAGCTCACACGCGCCGTCACAAAAGCAGAGCCCCAACCCCAACATCGCCTCCGAAGCTCCAAACGCAAGCGTGCTCTGACAAACTTCTCGGCAGCCGAGCGCTCAAAACGCCGAGCCAGTGCCCACGAAGCCAAGGACAGCAGCAGCGCCCAAAACGAGCCGCGACAGCACAAATCCGAAGGCCCATTGTCGGCGGCCAACGCCGCTGCCGCCGCCGTTCCGGACCCCCAAATCGGTCTCCCCAGTCTGCGCCGTCTTCACCTGTTCAAGTCCCTTTACCGGCGACACTACATGATCCGCCAAAGTTGGACGAGCGGCAAGGTGCAACCGAGTCACGTCGCCTTCGCCGCCCATCCCCGCCACGTCATCACCTGCCTCCAGTTTGACGAGGACAAGATCATCACAGGCAGCGACGACACACTCATCCATATTTACGACACAAAGACAGGCGAACTGCGGAAAAAGCTAGACGGACACGAGGGCGGTGTCTGGGCTCTCCAGTACGAGGGCAACACGCTCGTGTCCGGTTCCACCGATCGGTCGGTCCGTGTATGGGACATTGAGAAGGGCCTCTGCACGCAGGTGTTTTATGGCCACACCAGCACTGTACGATGCCTACAGATCTTGATGCCCACCGAGGTTGGCAGAGATCAAAACCGGCAGCCCATCATGCAGCCGGCCAAGCCGCTGATAATTACCGGCAGTCGCGACAGCCAGTTGCGTGTTTGGCGGTTGCCCGAGGCCGGTTCTCGCCGTTACATCCAGACGGGTCCGCCGGCCAACGATTCGGACTGCCCTTACTTTATTCGCACCCTTGTTGGCCACACGCACTCGGTACGCGCGATCTCTGCCCACGGCGACACTCTTGTCAGCGGTAGTTACGATCATGCGGTACGCGTCTGGCGCATCAGCACAGGTGAGTCGCTGCACGTATTGCTCGGTCACACTCAAAAGGTGTACAGCGTCGTGCTCGACCACAAGCGCAACCGATGCATATCGGGGGCCATGGACTCCTTGGTCAAGATTTGGGACCTTGCTACGGGCACGTGTCTCCATTCGCTCGAGGGCCATAGTCTCCTAGTCGGTCTCTTGGACCTCCGCGACGAGCGGCTCGTTTCGGCGGCTGCCGATAGTACGCTTCGCATATGGGATCCCGAGTCGGGCAAATGCCGCAGCGTGTTGACGGCACACACGGGCGCCATTACGTGTTTCCAGCACGACGGTCAGAAAGTTATTAGTGGTAGCGAGAAGACGGTCAAGATGTGGGACATTGCCTCTGGCCACTGCATGCAAGATTTGTTGACGGATCTCTCGGGCGTCTGGCAGGTCAAGTTTGACGAGCGGCGATGCATCGCCGCTGTGCAGCGTGACCAACTGACGTATATTGAGGTTTGTAGTACCCTAGACCCCTTTCTCCTTAGCCATCCTCCCCTCTCTTTTTTATTCTGGTGACTGACTAACCCGTGGTTCACAGATCCTCGACTTTGGTGCCATCCGAGACGGAAAGCCACCGGAAGAACTCGGACACCGAATCCTTTTGAACGAACCCGAAGTGCAGAGATTGCTCGAGGAAGATGTTTGATGGGCGTACCCATCAAAGGTTGGACACAGCGAACGATATGGCCAACCATGACCAAGACAAGTTCGCAATTGTGCGAAGTGCATCAGGATACGGAGTATGACGTTATAACGAAATCACTAGGCAAGAGAACAAAAACATTCGACATGGCTGTTTTGGGCATTTCCGGCGTTTCTCTTTTTCTCTTTTTTCTCTTTTGGTTTGTTGGCGAAGAAAACATAGACATTGGCACCCCGGCACATTTTATTTTCCCATTTAGTCTTCCCTCATTTCCTTGGCTTTGTCGACTCAGCCATTCGCACACAGCAGGAATTTTCAAGATGGGATTTCTCATTTCCTTTTACATTCAGGTTATCCCTCATTTTGATCTGAAGGTTGTCTGATGGTGTTTTTTATCTTACGTCTTGGGCAGGTTTTTGGAGTTAGCACGAAGGCCATGATATACGTATTTAGCTTCAATGCGTTACTTTATTGATTCCCATCAAGTTGACCAGTTTGTGTTTACATGCTGTAGCTAAGAATAAATACATAAAAAAGCATATATCCAAAGCATCTTCTTCGCGCCCCTTGCTTATTTTCTCTATTCCCACCAAGCCTGGTCCATCTGACGGAATTTGTTGGAACCACAGTGCACCTCGCCTCCGTTGCGGTGGTGGCTGAGGTAGTCGTCGATCCAGGTAACGTTCATGTCAGCGCAAGCGTAGGCCTTCTCAACAGCCGCAGCGAGGAGATCGGTTCCATCTTGGACACGGGCGATGTTGGTGCGCTGTAAATATCCGTGGCAGTAAAGAAGAATGCTCGTCTGTTTGCATCTCTTAGTGTGAGGAGTGTCTCGGTGTCCCATATGTTTAAAAGCGTTTTGATTCCTTGTAAGTGTAGGGACCAGTGGCAAGATGCGCTCTGTTACACTTGCAGAATGTATAGGAGGACTATATCATCGAGGAGTCTTTTTTTCTGCTTCTTTGGGGGCTTTCCCCTTTACAATGCGGGTTAGTCTTTCCTGGAGAAGCTTGATGGCGACACCCTCGTGCTTGTACATGAGAGCGCGCTGGGACTCTACGGCCGGAGGCAAGGACAGTTGTTTCTGTCTCTGTATTCCGGTCTGTGGCTTTGAGTTTACAAAGAATAGACTGTGTGAGTGCTGTGTGGTCTTATAGATGCACCGATGGATGGCGATGCTGCACATGTACAAGTGCTTGTTCAGATCGGTGAAATCGAGCCATTGGACAGCGGACAGGGCTTTAGAAGTTGCCTCTGTTGCAGGAACGTCTTCTGCTATGGTGTGGTTGTCTTGGATGCGGGCGCCAGGGTGAGCATGCTCTCTCAGCTGCACGGGATCTAGTTTATAGGACGGAGCCAAAAAAATGACAAGCCACTTACAGTACTCGATCATGCTGGTGACCACCAAGCCAGGTTCTATATCGTCTCCACGTCGGTAGATGAGCCTTGGCGACACTATGTTGTACTGAAGGAGAGGCCCCGACGAAGAAGGGGTGTTCCCTGTGTCGATCCGGGGCACTGTGGCTGCTGATTGTGGGCGTCGCCACCGCAGAGGTCGTTTGGTGGGATTAGCTGGGACAGTCAATCCTTTTGCGAACATTTATTACAGTGTGGAATAGAGGCCTCGCAACGTGCTTAGCTCCATTTGATGTTAGGTAAAAATGGCGGTTGTGACTCGTAGATGGGGACAGCTGGGGACAGATCTTTGCAGCTGTCAAATCTCTTCTATCTATCCACTCAATTAAGGTCTTCTCAGCTACTCCGTAGAATACTCCGTACTTCGTCGTGTGGTCAGTCAAATACGGAGTACTCCGTACTCCGTAATAGTCTAATCGCGGCGCTAAAGCCATTATTAGCCACACTTTTCTCAGTAGCATCATCTCCACTGTTCAGCCAGGTCCTGTCACTTGCAAGGGAGGCCACCCACTCAGCCTGTGATGTACTCCGTACGGAGTACAAGTACACATTGACATTCTATTTCGGGAGGTATCCAGAAAATGTCTCTTTGGCTTGTCCACGTCCGCCTGAGATCCCCTTGGCTGGCCAAAACTGGCGAGGGCTTTTGGGCCATTCGTTTGGGCTCGTTTGTCGCCCCTAGTGGATTCTAACCCTGACTCTTTGCCTCTTTTTACCTGCCCAACCACCCGATGGCCCAACCGTTCTGGCAGGTGGACATGTACCATCCTGTTATGAATGTACCGTAAGACTGCATACATGACAGTACTATCGAGAGGTACCCTATTATCAACCGTCTGGCAACGAGACCTGCACCACCCCCTGTCACCGATTCTTCAGAGGTCCTCCGTTTCGTGTGTCCCTATTTGTCCCTGCTTCAATGACCAATAAATTTATTTGATGCTCTTCTTTCCGATTCCTTCTCTCTTTTCTTCCCTCTCTTATCTTCCAAGGACCAGCACACTCGTTCCCGAGTTGAGCTGAGGCATCAAGTGATCAGCTTTTGGGCGCCATTATTACGCACCGCACCACAGAATCCTGTCTTCCTGGACGAGTTGGAGACCTTCGACTTCTCGTCGCACACACCCAAAAGCGCCTTCACCGCTCTCCAACCATCTCTCCCACCATCGATTCCTTTAAGCCAAAAGCTCTCTCCCCGCCCCTCCATCTTCAGTCCCACTTGCGGGGTGCCTCTACCTCCCAACTGCTACCACAACTACAAATACTTACAGAGTATATTAAACGACACGTCAACTCAAAATTACAAATGCGTTGCCCTCGCAGCTGAACGACGCAGATCAAAATGGAGACAATTACTATCATAAACAACTCGGGCAAGATCATTAAGACTGTAGGTGCTTTCTCTTGCTCAGGGTGGAAGGGTCTTAATGAAACGGTCGCGGGGAGTCTCTTTGAATCGAATGAACCAAAGACTAACACGAGCTCGCAGGGAAAACATCTCCTTGGCATCTTCAAGGAAGCCAAAGCGTCGTACCAGGAGAAAAAGGCGTCTATCCGTTCAGACCGTGCCTTGCAGCGGAGTCAAACCTTCCAAGTCTACGAAGAGGCCGATTACCAAGGCCAGCACTACGATCATCTTTACCATGACCGCCAGTACGGCGAGTATGACCACCATTACCAGAATGTCGACTACCAGGACGCCTACTACCATGACACGGGACGCCGACGATCTGTCGACGACAGCGCCTCTCATGCTCGTTCGCACCGATCCCACGGTACTCGGACGAGTCGCCGTGCTCCATCCACTCGACACAGGGATCACGGCAGCTCACGAGCACCCCAGGCACTCACCGTGACGAATCTACGCACTTTAACCGAGGTTTCGGCCACCACGGCTTCTGCACCACCCCGAGCGTATCGGTCGCCTTACGCCGAGACGGCTCCTCGGGAAATGGCCATTTCTCGGCCAACTCTTGTGCCATCGCCCACAGAGCTGCCCCTTGCTCACCGCCACTCGGCCGACGTGCTCCCGCGGTCCCACTCGGAAATGACTCTTCGACAACACAAGAAAGAGATCGATATGCGGATGGCCTACGGATCAGTGCCCCCCGATCTTGCGAGCCGAGTCGATCTAGACCCCGACATCGATTCCGAGCACAAGGCCCGCAACCTCGTCTCGCGTGTTGAAGGATTACTAGACGAAGCTCACTGCGTACAGCACTCGGCGACATCCATCATCGCCCATTTACAAAACAACCCCGATGCCGCGGCTGCCGTTGCACTGACGCTTGCGGAGCTCTCCAACGTGCTCAAGACGATGAGCCCGGCCTTTCTCGGCATGATCAAGGGTGCCTCGCCCGCTGTGTTCTCCCTCCTCGCAAGCCCACAGTTCCTTATCGGTGCCGTCGGTGTCGTCGGAATGACCGTTGTCATGTTTGGCGGCTGGAAGATTGTCAAGTCGATGAAGGAAGCCAAGGCCTTGCGCGAATCGGCCATGGCGTTCGAAGTGGGCCCCGATCCACATGGGATGCCCATGGACGAGTACGAGGAGGCACGCATCTTGGAGGACTCGCTAAGCTCCATCGAGTCCTGGCGCCGCGGCATCACGCCCTCTGGCGGCGACGACGGCACGGCAGAAATCGAACTTATCAGCCCCGAGGCCGAAAAGGCGATGAAGAAGCGCCACCGCGAAAAGAAAAAGTCCCGAGCCGCCACCACGGTGCGTCCCGACGACCTTGACAGCGAAGTGTTGCCGAGCGACTCCATCTCGCAGGTGGGTCTTTCCGAGGTGAGCGGGCATTCGCGCCGGTCGGACCGCTCCGAACGGTCGGGACGGTCGCGGCGATCTGGAAGCACCCGCCACAAAGACCCCTCGATCCCCGATCGCAAGAGTAGCCGAAGCGTGTCCTCCAAGGACGCGGCGAGTCGCACGGGCAGCGAGCGGAGCAAGCGATCGACGCGCTCACGACGGACGGCGGCCATCGAAGAAGGCCGGGAAGACGACGTGTTGGAACTTGTGATTCGGCCCAAAGAGAAGAAGGGCACCAATTTGCTCAAGTCTATGTTCAAGAAGAAGAAGGAGGAAGACGAGAAGAAAAAGGTCCACGCCTAGGAGTTGGTTTTTTGGGGGGTTTTGATGATTTGCTCTCCGCTCTGTGTTTTTGTTGGATTAGATGATTCATGATATGTTTGGTGTCTGGAGCATGCATTGCGAGTCGGGAAACTTTTTCCTTTCCTTTTTCTCTTTTTTGCTTTCTTCACCAATCTGTCTTTTATTTTGCTCTTTCTCTGTACTCACTCGAGGGAAACGAAGCCCTAGGCCATTCATCTCGACACGCTCATGGGAGTTTGGGTTTCTTTGGATATTTTTGTTTGCGGACATCAAGGAATCTCGTTTTCTTTCATTCTTTCTTAGGATTAAATATTAATGATCTAGAAGTAGAATCTATAGAGTCTACTCCGTAGAATGTAAGCAAATCGTGTGCAAATGTACGGAGCAGTTTCCGTTTCCAATACGTCGTAGCTGACGACACCTGCCCCGCCCGCACCCCTCCACACAGAGTATCTTTCTTGGCCTGGCCTGGCCACCACCCCCTGGCTCTTGAACGTAACTCAAATCTTCAACCCAACAACAACCTTTTGAAACAAAGCGAACCCCCAATTCTCTCCCCAAAGATATTACATTCTAAACGAACCTCCGAAAACAACAAACCGGCGAACAAGTCCCGTCCCTCCCGTCCCACCACGAAATAATACGTGTACTACAAGTATAAAAATGGCAAAGTCGCATTGCTGCACCAACGCAAAGCCAAAACCCCTTCAGAATAAACCAGGCAGCGGCGCGTCTTCGATTGTCGAGTCTGTCGTTACGCCCGAGGGGACAAAGTGCATTCAATGCGGAGATTATGAATGTTGCTGTATTCCTTGTACTGTTATGTGAGACTGGGGAAAAGGATGACGATGGTACAAGTAGCGAGGAATGAGAGGTGGGAATTGGTACCTTGAAGGCCCGAGTTTAAAAGATGGGTGAGAAGGGGGTTTTGGGGACGATGCAATTGTATTTCAGAGGAATCGTCTATATTCCACCTCAACGCCTAATTCCGACCACGACAGACTCCTTTTGTCCATCCCTTTCCCAACGCCAGGCCAAAAAAAAAACCCGAAAGAAATCAAGACTTCTCAAATAATAGCAAATATAGTTACATCGACTCGCCAAATACACCCGCAGCATCCCAAACCTCCCGGCCCCTCTCTTCTACCTTGTCCTTGACCTCTTCTTCTCCTTCTTTTCCAGAAACCGACGCCCGCGCATCTAATAATGCGGTGTAATCTGGAACTTCAATGCTTGAAAGGCCTTCGAGTACGCGACGTGCTTTGTCAACGGGTGCACGAATGGCAGCGGTTTCGGCGCGTATTTGATCGAGGTGGGATTGCATCATGGCAATAGCTTGTTCGCGGGCTTGGTGAGGACGGTAGTCGTTTAGAGTGTGGTGGAAGTTTATAAAGAGGGTTCTTATGTCTGCTATTTTTGCTTCGGCCTTTTTCACCATGTCAGTTTTTTTTTTTTTTTTCTGGAAGGAGGGAGAGAGAGGGGCGTGTGGGGGTAGGTTACTTGTTGGGGATCGATGCTCATGATTCCGACGAGCTCGAGAAAGTTGAGGAGGATTGATTTGGCGAGTTTCTTGAGCTCGAAGGCTCTGTCGTAACGTTTCTCTGTTTCGTCTTTCTCGCCTGTTTCGACGAGGCGTACTATGCCTTGGTCCTCCAGACTTGGTAATTTATCATCGAGCTTTCATTGACTCCTTGTTAGTAATTTCAAACCAAGGCGAGGAGATGAGAAAGAAAGACGTTTGTTGGAAGAGAAAGACGTAAAGAACGTACAGAGTAATTGTCCCCGAAAACCCGCCATCGTCCATTTGCGGGTTCTGGTGGTGGGTGTAACAGCACGAGGTCCTCTGGTATTTTGAGTCCGAGGAGCACGGATCCGTCGTCTTGGTACATTTTTGGGAGAGGAGCGCGCAGGGCTTCCATTTTGGCAATGTTTTCGGGCGTAAAGGCTTTGTAAAAGTGCGGGGGGTCGGGAAACGTCGAGGAGAGCGCACCGCGCCCTGATTCTTCTTCGGCCATGGTGGCTAGGATTGATTTACTGTCGAAAGTGGTATTTTGGTGAGAGAACAGCAGAAATAATGTATGGAAGAGAGGAGCGGTCGAGTGGGCGTCCTCCCCCGTTTTGATTGGGGGGGCGTTTGTCTCTCGTGTGCTTGTCTCTCGTGTGTTTGTCTCGCAAAACGTTTTCCCTCCCCGCGCTTCAATGCAATGACATGACGGCAGATTCCTGACTTGAGCGAAGTAATACTTGTACTCCGTACATACTTGGTAGAAAAAAAGAACCAAAGCCTTGTCCTGCCATCCGCTGTCAGCTGTAAGACTACGTGGTGACAGCCGGCTAAACTACGGGGATCCCACCCCCCCCCCACTCCGATTGCCACAAACCCTTGTCCAAAACTGTCAGAGCTTCAACAGCTTCGGGGTATCGCTCACCTCCTCCCCGCCAACGTTTCCCAAAGCAGTACAAAAGCAACAAACCCATTTTAGCACCTGGCATGGTCAATTGATAATTTTGTTTCCCTTTTCTTTTCTTTTCTCAACCCCAGAATCCACCCATTCTCGTCACCGGCCCGACATTTCCATCATATCCTTGCCTCGACTACCAAACCACTTTTAAAGTCTCCATCGACTCAATGGCCGACGTCCGCGCTCTCCTGCGCCAACAGCAGGTCGCCCGTCGCATAACCCACCCTCTAGCCCACTACACTGAAGCCGGCAAGCTCCTCTGCACAGCCTGCAGCGAGCCCATCCGCTCCGAAACCCTCTGGGACACCCACATCCGCACCCCCTCCCACCGCCAACGCGTCCAAGCCGCCGCCGCCCAATCATCCTCTTCCTCCGCCGCCCAACCCGCCCAGTCCTCGAAACGCAAATACGATGACTCGGACGACACGCTCTCTGGTGACGAAGACGCCATGCGTCACAAACGCAGCCGTCCCGAAATGGCCCCCGCCGCAGACCGAGAAAAGAGCACCACCCTCTCGGCGCCCGCCACGACGCCCCCGTCTCTCAGGCGCCGCACGTCGGTAACCCCCCTCCAAGGCGTCGAGATCCAAATCCCTTCGCGCCCCGCGACCCCGGCCACGCGCGACACTTCAAATTCCAACACCCCAAGCACAGCGACCCTCCCCACCGCATCCGCTCGCTCGCAAACAGCCCCCAACGCCGCGCCCAAACCACAAAAAGGAGAAGAAGATGACGAAGACTTTGAAGACGAATGGGCCGCCTTCGAAGCAGAAATGGAAGCCGAAATGGAAGCCGAAGAACGCCGCCTCCAACAAGATTCCATAGTCGTGATATCCGCCCCCGCAATGACAGCAGAAGAATCCGCCGCAGCCGCAGCCTCTTCCAAACCAGAAGACGAAGCGGCACCCCGCACAAAAATCGAAGTTCAGCTCGCCGACGAAAAAGAAGAAGCCGCCCGCGCCCTCGAAAACGAATTCGAAGACATGGAAGCCCTCGAACGGCGCGTCAAAAAACTCCGCGAAAAGAGGGAGGCTTTGCGCAAGGCGAGAGCTGGCAGCGTGTCTTCTTCTGGTCCTGTTGTCAATGACGATGAAAAGAGGAGTTCTGGAGGTGCTGTCGCTGGCAAAGAAAATGTCGCTGTACTCGATGATGAAGATGATGACGATGAAGAGGAAGATGAGGATGAATGGGTTGGATTCCGCTTCCGAACTTAAAATGTCTCGATATGCCTGGGAAGAGAAGCCCGTTGCTTAGTCGTTCCGTGTCGGAATCAACCGTGTATATTATTTTACCTACTTGTACCATTAGTTGAGCGTCGCCATTGCTTT
The DNA here is from genome assembly GCA_019925285.1 of Graphium sp. VPRI43844. Classification (NCBI taxonomy): domain Eukaryota; kingdom Fungi; phylum Ascomycota; class Sordariomycetes; order Microascales; family Graphiaceae; genus Graphium; species Graphium sp. VPRI43844. Next base: position 7,428 of record JADHKT010000033.1, on the reverse strand, counting down.
TTCTTCTTCTTCAGTGCCCAATTGCTCTCTCGAGCGTCGGTCTTTCTGCTCGTATGTCTTCATCCTGAAGTTAAGAACTTCGTTGGTATCATTCAGAGAGCACGAGAAAGGACGAGTACCCGACGACTACTAAAGGCAAAGACGAAATACACGACGACTAAGGGGATATCGTACAAAGAAGCTCAGAACTTCTCGGGTCCATACCAGCATGGGAACCCTCGAAAGCACGTCGGCTCAAAAACACGAAGAAACAAAGAGAAAGATAAATGGCAATTTTGAGCAGAAATCAAGACCTCAGAGCTTGCAAACAAACTCCACCGAAACAGCTGGAAAGAGAAGAAAAGAAAGGTAAAAAGAAATGGAAGAAAGGGCGAGAATACAATCATATCAAAACATCACGTCTGCTGTTCCATCCTACTCACATTCTCCCAGAACCTACGCAGTCGCCACACGCGCCCCACGCCGGCCTTTTCTTCCCACCTTCGCACATCCTCACTCCTCTCCATCACCTCGCCCTTCCAGACGGCGCCCACCCATCGCCGCAGCACATCCTTGACGCGTTCCCTCTCAATCTTCTTGCGCCGTGCCACAATTGCTGGTGCGATGGGCACAGGGGCGAGCCCGGGTACGCATTCGGCCGGGAGAACGCACCGTTGCACGAGCACCTCAGGCGATGGGCGGCGCGAAAGCCGACGCGAGAGACAAACCGAGGCAAGCGAGCGGCCTAGACGGCGGGACACAACTGTGATTGGGGTGAGGAAAATGGACCTCGCTTCTAATTCGCCTAGGGACGGCCGGGAAGGAGACCACAGCAGTAAGGGCAGGCTGGCGCGCGCACGGCGAAGGCGGTAAATGTGAAGAATGGGTGCTAATGCTACCACACGAAGCTGACGATTGGTCTACGAAGGTGGGAAGCGTGGGCAAGAACGCTAAAGTCAGCCAGAGTCTTTTCGCTTCGTAGCAGAAAGCAGGAGGGCAACCCGAGAAAGCAGGAGGGCAACCCGAGAAAGCAACAAAAGCAACAATGGTTACAACAGGGGGGTCCCTGCGAGCATCGCTCTCTTGATAGACCGCCAAGCCCATCACGAATAGCCACCCGTCAGGTGACAATATGGATGTGTAGAGGGACATGGCCCGCGAACATTCCCTCGCCACGTAACATGAAAAAAATTCGGGCTAATGAGAGAAAGGCAATGCCGAGAGACCGGTCAAGAGGAAAAATTTCCCTCCAAGGGATGGAGAAAAGACCCAGGCAAGCCCCCACTCACATAGAACTGGTCTACTCTGTATGCCACCTCACCTTGCACCCCCCCCTCGCCCTAGAGCAACACTGAAAGGGAAGACACTAAGACTGCGCGATGCGAAGGGGAGAGGGTGTATGGTTCGAAACAAATTCCAAGTGTGAAGCAAAGCAAACAGGAACGCAAAGAGCAACCTGGGAGCTTGGACTTACCCGAGACGTAGAAAGCAGGTCACTGACGTCTAAAAAGCCAAGGACCGACAGCAAAACCTCTGTGGGGAGATCTTTAATGGTGATATGTCCCGCTGCTTGTGGATGTACTTCAGAGAGCTGGGTCAAAGATTCTAAACGGCCGGTTAAGCTGGAAACTGCGAGGCAGCTTCGTGATGGTGTTTCCCCGTTTGTATCATCTTCACTCGAAGCCGAAGACTCACCGTTATTGTCGGTTGTATCGCGTGTCATGGGAGGCGAAGAAGACCCGGGAGAATCATCTATGCTTTCATTTGGACAATGGCCGCCTGCCCCATCTTGCAGGAGAGTGGCATGGCTGCTTAGTTCTGGGCTGCCGGCCCCATCGAGCGCGCCAGGGCGACCAGATCGAACTGGCACACTTGTGATAAATGGGGCGCCGCTTTCTTCAGCCATCAGGCTCCTTTATTTCTCCCCGCTGTGATTGATATTGCGTGTACGTCGGCAGACCTTTTGTTCGTTTTTCCAGTTTCCAAAAGGGAACCTTTTTGGGAAGGAGGAAATGCAGTCGAGGTGCCCGAGCGCTCGAATGCGACTACACCTATCCCTCTCGACGAGTGTATTGCGCGAGACGGGGAGGCGGAATGGCGAGATAGGATGAAGACACCAGACGGGCAGGTGTGTTGCCAGTCTTTCCGTTCGTTTCCAGTGGCTCAGGCTTGCATCTGCCACGCTGGCATGCGCCTGTGGGGTCAAATCAGGAGGCCGAGCCGGAAGAGAATCCGGTTGAGAGGACTAATAAGGTCAAAAATAGAGGTGTGCCAGCGTCGCGGCCGTCATTCACCAGAATCAGTACTATGCTCCGCTTGCCGCCAACCTCTTTTCAGGCTCGAATAGAATATTGCGCTAAACCTTGCGAGCAAGCCGGGATGTGTTGGGGAAGGTCCGTGATCAAATTGGTGATGTGATGCCAACTCAACAACAACAACCGGGTGGAGTATTGGTCGTTGCACAAGGTTCGGGGAGAGGATGCTGTTTATTCCGGAAACAGATGGGCGGATCGTTGCCACTTCTTCTCACGGTGATTTCAGGTATTTTAATTCTTTCCGGGTGTCTCGATGGCCGTCCCACTTGGGTAGTGTGACGGTTGACTGTGTTGCTTGGTCTTTGCACTGGATGGATGAGACGCTGGTGGCTGTTACGTAGTCGTTTACACCAGAAAGAAAACAAAGAAGTCGATAGAAGCCGACCGCAGAAAATGCGACTTCGGGTAATGCGCTATACGAAGGTTGGGCGGGAGCCAAACAAATAACAATGCAGTTTAAGGGCCGCTTTGGTGGCCAGGCGCGTTCTTGAGGGAAAGTCGGCGGCAATGAGGCCCTTGTTTTGACCGGGGGGTCGATAAAGGATTCGCCAGTTGCAAGCGATGGGTGGCGTAAATGAGGAGAAGATAATCAAACGCCCACTTGATCAATTTCAAGGAAGCATGGGCTACAAGACAAGTGGAAGCCTAGACCACGATGGACGGGAGATAATGGGGGGTTGACTCAGCCTTATTGGATTCCTCCATGCGGTCACGAGAGGGACGATGGCCTGAACAACAAGACGGAACTACAAAGAGCCGAAAAGCAGGAACCTCGACAGAGAAAAGACGAAGAAAAAAACAACGCCTGCTCCGATGAAAGAATTTCCAGATAGAAAGAAGCAAGCTTGGTCGCAGACCTAGCAGGAGTCAGCACTCCAGCAAAACAAGGTCAGTGTTATCTCGTGACGTCTCCCTGGGGGGCGGTGCTTGCGCTATTGCCTCTGACATTTGCTAAAACAGGGGTTGTTTGGGGCTTTGGGAGGTGCTAGCAGGTTCACTGTGGCAGTTGCACAGTACAATCGATGATTTTCCAACTATTTTCTACCTCCCAACACAGTATATACTGTAAATATCAACTGTGTATGAAATTCCTAATTTATCTACGGAGTACATACGTCATGTCATGTGTGACTGGAGTCCACCTTCCCAGGTCAGAGAGCTTGTTGAGCTCTGAGCACCGAGACAGTGACCCACTTCCTTCCAAGGCCACTCGGACCTTCAACCTGGAATATCCGACTGCCAAAGTAGCCTATGAAGCGTAGCCTTTGAAGCACGCTTAGAAAGAATCTCGAAATATCTAGATGAATTCTCTATATATATTTTTGCCTGTATCGTTTACAAGAGCCTCTCTTTAAAAAAATCAGCATCCACCCATTGTGTCTAAAGCAGTATATTTGAACGAAAGGTGGGCCGAGTATACGAACACAACGTCCATCAAGGATATATAGCTGCTTTAGTTGGGGTCAAGTAGCTATATTCTTTGACATACATAACATCCAGATCTACAAGTTGGAGATAAATTAGGATCGAGCCGGTCACTTCTATTTGTTCGCCCGGTGACAAAACTTTGACACTGTGCCATAAGGTTGGCGAAGGAGGTTTGTGCATAACAGCCCCAGTATACGGGATCCAGTCTGCTCTCTCTTAATCAAGCCAGTAACGGTTAGAGTGGTAGTTAGGTCGATGACGACCAGCGAATGCCCGATGTTGTATGCCCTCCTCTTTTTGCCAAAGCCTCTCTGGTTCCATGGTGCTCTTTTTTTTTTTAACTATTGATACCATCGAGGAGGAAGCATTTCATATCAAGTTCTTGCTATGATTGTTGGTTCCTTGAAGGGACTGAGCTTGCTGGTTCCAATTCGAACTGCTATACTCATATACGGGATTGGGTGACAAGACGAAAGAGCCCCAGGCCGTAAATTTAATTATTAGAAGTATGAAGCAACGCCTTCTTTCCTTTCACTCCTTCCTGCCTTGCACTTCACGCCTAAGCCGCAAGCCACAGTCTTGGGGGAGACTGCTCCTGGTTAAATAGTAAGCACCGCCCTCCCATCGGAGTCTACCTACTCAAGAAGGAAACTGTCCACTCCTGTAGTTACTTTCTCCCATAATTTTCCATCTTCGTGGGAAAATGTGGCGTGTACTAAGCTCTTTCACGTAATTAATCGGAGAGTTTCTCGACTTGAACCATTCATCCTCTCATAGCTCACGCCCCCCCCTTTTTTCCACGTTGCACGATCGACTATCAAACCCAATCTATTTGTGTATATTTCTTTTTTGACGTAGTAACGCCGAGATTCCTTGTAACATTGTCCTACGAAGATCTTTCCAGAGTACGCTTCTTGAGCTGGCTCACCTTGACACTGCCCATCAGCCCATGCTAACATCAGAAATGGTAGTACAACATACCATTGCATCTTTAACCCGACCCGATCACTGACCGCCTCTACCAGGGATGTAAATCCCTCTTTTCCTTCCCAAACGCAAGCTCACGCACCCTTCAGTTGTCTCCACCCCCGCGGGCCTATCAGTCCTACAACATCATCGACACTAAGACGGACTCATTCCTACTCGCTGATTTAATTCAATTGACGAATAAAACAAGTTTAAATCTAATATTGAACAGATCCACACGAAAGCTAAGAGGTCTGGGCAACTCTAAAGCTTCTGTCAGCGTGCCACGTTTGCTGCAGCTCGCCAACCGAGCAAGTCTCGCACATCCTCCCAATCACAGCAACTATGGAACTTGCTACATAATTCGAGTTCAATTCCATCAATCAGAACCCCTGCTTTCACCGAGATCTGGTTTTGTCTCTTTTCCTTCTTGTAGCAGGGACAGGGGGCCAAAAGAGGGGGGGAGGGGGGGGGGGGGTTGGGTTAAGCTGGATATCCTTCAATGGGATCAAACGGGCGACGTCGTCGAGCAATTTCAACGTTTCTCAAAAAGGTGGCCTGGCTATAGAAAAAAAACTAACAAAGACCCACTGCGAGCTTTTGTACTTCCGAGTTCCTTGACATTCATATCGGTCACATTTCGTTGGTGCATGCTGACGTGTAAAGCCCTCTCCTGCTACAGATCCAGGTGGTCTCGATTTGGGCCGTCCCCCCTGTCGTGACTTCTGAAGAGTCCGGCCACAACGACGCCTTCTTGCATACTACTCGCCACATGTTGAGGGTGTGTTCGTTTATTCCCCATGTTCCGCCACTTGCTCGACCCAACAAAACAGACTCTGGCGGACCACCCTCCTCTACGCCCCCCACACTTTGGACATCTCTGTACTGCGAGAACCCTGTTTATTGCCCAGACCAGGTAGGAATACGTGCCCAATACCTCCAGGATTACTCGTCTGACTAGTCTATTGAAGTACCTATGACAATACCTGCCCCCAATTATCCAGTCACACACAGCCGTTGTCTTTGGCTTCAGGTTGGGCTGCAATGCATATCCCATGGGAACGATATTCTGAAGAAATAAGGGCAGACAGAACCAAAAACTCTCAATCCTATCCGGAATTGCCTCTCTTTACTTATAGGGTCGTCTGATGTGACTGGAACAGTCCCTTTTCTTTCTTGAGGGTGCCTCGTATTGCCAAGCAAAGGCAAACGGTTCTTACCACCGCCCTCAAACAGCGAAACACCGGCCAGGGCAGGTGGGGAGTTTCTGTCCAGTAAACAAAACGAGGCGATGTGTATATGTCTCTTTTCTTTGTTGGAGAGGTACTAGAGCCAGGGAAGCTGACAACCGAGAGATGGCGGTCTGACCGTCGCCGCAAGCCGCCGCAACATTCGAGCTGGTTCCTTCAAGCCCCCTTCCACCCTGTCACCACATACACGAGCTACAGTTCTATTTAGCAATCAAGTTTAGTCGTCTGGCAGAGGCCGAAGCCAAAGGCCAACTTGTGTTACAGAGGCAAATATGGGAGGGCATACCGCCAGGGGCGGGGCGATATGCTCGAATCTCTGGACTGTTGAACAGTTCAAAATTATTTGAGGCAGAGGATCTTGACGGACTTGAAAAAGAAACTGCGACAGCAATGGGATATTGCCTCCCTCCTTGTCCGTTGACATAACATTTAAAAATCCACCACCCAAATAGGTGAGACTTTACGATCCCGATGAAAAATCAACTTCATCTTGTTTTCAACAAGACTTCATGCACTCTTCCAGTCATTCAGTGCCAAAAAAAATCAAAGACATGGTGTTAGCGATCAATGAGAAAGGGCTTCCGGATCGGGACCATGATCCAGCCAATCACGCCACGAGGTAAGAGTGAATGAGGCTGCTAATGAGACAAGATGCGGGCGGGCACATGGACCCTGGCCCGGCAAGACATGCGTGTCATTTAGTCGCGAAAAAAAAAACCTATAGACTAAACCCACCCCTCCCTCCCATACATCCCTGTCAATATTGGGGACGAGGGGGCGCGGGGTGGTAGTGAGGGGTTGCAGAACAGGTACGGAGGGAAGAAAAGAGCACGAGAACGACGCACGATTTGATTGTCACGTCGATATGATAGATGGATACTGAATATAAGTCGACAATAGGCGAGACGTACCATGGTGAGTTGTCAATGGTGGCGCACACTCTTTGGACTGCATAGCGCACTGCTTATAACTTCGCGAGAGCAACAAGGCAAAAGGCTACCTAATTTCCAGAGTGGATGTTATGCATAATAATTGCAGACATGTCGAGCTAAGAAAACAGGGGGAGTTGGAGGAAAACTCGTCAAGGCGAGCACTGAGAAGAGACGGAGATGGGACATCAAGGGTCCATCAAAAGCCAGGTCGCCAAGTTCAACCGTTCTGTTTGGTAAAATAGATGAAAAGGCGCGGCCAGTTGACGCTTCTGTCGGCATTGATGCCTAAACGCTAGAAGCAGAGAATGGCAGGGGCTAGTGGTGGCCAGGCTCGCGGGGCCTTTTTTTTCTCTTTTGGGTGTGTCCACACCCTGTGGTGTGACAGGGTCAAGATGGTATGGATACCATCCCGAGATGACGGTCTTGACATCGGACACGAGGCGAAGAGACAAGCGCAGAGAGCAACGAGGTCAGAATGCAGGCCGAAATCGCTACCGTATCAGGCCCGCTCCACTCAGATCAGATTGGTGGCGACGCAGCTACGCCAGCAACAAAAAC
>JADHKT010000032.1:0-249420 GCA_019925285.1 Graphium sp. VPRI43844 | reverse complement strand
CCCAACCCCAAACGGCAAACCGGTCTAAACTTTTGTTAGTTCGGGTGCACCTTTTTTTTTTTTTTCCCCCCCCCCCCCCCCCCCCCCTCCAATTCCCTTGCTGCCGTTTCATATTGGCATGCCAACCCTGACTAACATCAGATGACAGGCGCATGCAAAAGCGAAAGGTAGAAGAAGAGCGAGCTACCGAGGGGGACGATCGACCAAAGCGCATGCGTGTTGACCTTCACGAGTCGAGGCAACCCAAACCGAATCCTTTCACCGAAGAAGAGATTGCCGCAGAGGAGCGTCGGCCAAAGCGAAAAGTTGCCGTCTTGGTGGGCTATTCCGGCACTGGCTACAAGGGCATGCAGTTCAACGATAAGGAGAAGACCATTGAGGGCGAGCTCTTCGAGGCTTTCGTCAAGGCTGGTGCCATTTCTAAAGCCAATGCGAACGACCCCAAGAAATCTAGCTTGGTCCGGTGCGCGCGAACCGACAAGGGTGTGCACGCCGCCGGAAACGTCATTAGTCTCAAGCTGATTGTCGAAGACGAGGACATTGTCGCCAAGATCAATTCGTTTCTTCCCGAGCAGATTCGCATATGGGGCATCACAAGAACTATGAATGCATTCAGTTGCTATCAATCTTGTGACTCGCGTTGGTACGAATACCTACTGCCGACCTACTCTCTACTACCACCGCACCCGCATTCATTTATGGGCAAGAAGGTTGTGGAGAATGGCCAAGAGAAAGGGACTCTCGACGAGGTTCGCCAACGGTTGAAGGACGTCGAGGGTTTCTGGGAGAAGGTGGACGAGGAGGAAATCCAGCCCATTATCGATGCACTAGATCCCGACATCAAAGCCAAGGTCCTCGAGCGCATGCATCGGTCTCCCGAGGATGAGGATGCGGCTGTTGACCAGCCCGCCGAACCCGTCAAGGAAGCGTCGAAACCTGCCGAGTTCTCCGCGCCCGAACCCGAACCCGCGATCACAGAAGAAGGAGAGTCTGCGACAGCCACACTCGGCATCAAGCAGCCAAGCCCGGTGGATCTCGCTCTCCGCGACATCAAATTGGTGTACCTCGCCGCCAAAAGACGGTACAGAGTGTCTGCCGAACGGCTAGACCAACTCCAAGAAGCCCTCCAAAAATATGAGGGGACAAATAACTTCCACAACTACACGGTCCAAAAGGACTTCAAAGACGCTTCGGCGAAACGGCACATTTTTTCATTCGTAGTGAACAAAAAGCCCATTGTCATCGGTGACACCGAATGGGTATCCATGAAAGTCCACGGCCAGAGTTTCATGATGCACCAGATTCGCAAACTGGTCGGACTCGCGACAATGCTCGTCCGTTGCGGCGCCCCGGCGTCTGTCATTCGCGAGACGTACGGGCCGACCAAGCTTGCTATCCCCAAGGCACCCAGTCTCGGATTACTGTTGGAAAGACCCGTTTTCAACGCGTACAATAAGAAGGCTTTCTCGTTGAAGAGGGATCCGATTGACTTTGATAAGTTCAATCATGTTATTGATCCTTTCAAGCATGAGTATATCTACAAGCGCATGTTTGAGTTGGAGGAGAAGAGTGCCCTGTAAGTTTCCACTCTCCTGATACTGGCCAACGCCTGGTTCCTTTCTTTTCCTTGGGGGGGCAGTAGTTCTAACTGCTGGCATGTATAGCTTCCATTCCTTCTACGATCAAATCGACAGCTTCAAGTCCGATTTCTTCCTCTGGGCAACGGCTGCGGGTATTCATGCGGCTGCAGTCAAGCCTTCGGGCAAGCAAGGGAGAGCAAAGCAGCTCGAGGTCGTCATGGATGACGAGGATGAGAACCCTGAAGGAGGGGAGGGCTGATCGGGTGTTTATGGTTGACGAAGGATAGCAGTCTTTTTTCTAACGGCGCTTCTTTATATCTTCCAATGGACTGTATCCGGGAGTAAAGGCATGGTAATTTTACGAGGGAAAATAGATAATGCGCAGCGAAGATTTTTTCTTCTTTCATTCTTTTTTTTTCTCTATATAAAGGAGGAAAGGGTAAAAGAAAGAAAGCATTCCATTCTATGATCAAATCTACCAAACTCCTCGCTGAACCGTAAAAATTACAAAGATATGGCGATATGCATGCAGAGTCTTCAAGTCAAGCCACAACACCTTGTCCTTCCTCTTCCTTGATCATGGGTTCTCCAGTAGCCGGAGCTCCAGCACCACCTGATCCATCCGCACCCTCCCAGCTACCACCCGCCTCTTCAGCTATTCTCCGCATACTCTCGTCGCGCAGACTGGCAAGTCGACGTGCCGTAGCCACAACGTTTTCGCGCAAACGCGCGACGCGCGCCTGTTGGGCTGGGTCGGAGGAAGGATCAGCGAGGGGGCCGAAGAGCCAGAGCTCCTTCAGCCGGCGGGAGAGAGTTAAAAGATCTTTGATACAAGTGTGCTATTGGGCAAAAATATTAGTTCTGTAATTTTGAAGGGAGAAAGAAGGTGCTACGATTTTGTCTTCATCTCTGTGAAACCAGTTTAGAAATGCATACCAGACCATCGAACTCAAGCTGCATTGACATTCCCGACACAGCAGTCGCCGAAGGATCAGCCCGTTGTGAGGGGTCGGCCTGGGCGGTGGCGAGCATGCATAGCGTGCGAAAGTGTTGGAGGACCTGAGCGATGAGACGCTGCTGTTGGTCTGCAGAAAAATATCTGGTTTTAGCCTAGGCAGAACATGGGAGCATGGTGGGGGAGGGGCAAACCTAGGAGATTGGTGGCCGCGGGCTGTGAGCGGTCCATTGTGAGAGTGTGGGGGGTGGGAAACCGGATCCCTGAATCCCTGAATAAAGGCGACGAACCCAATGTCCTCGCACTGATTATTTTTTTAGTTAGAATTCAACGCGTTTGGTTTGTTGATTGGTGGTTTGTGGTGCTCAAAGTTGTGTTGTGATGTTGGATTTCTGCCATCTCGAAGTCTTTGAAGCTGGCTTCACAAGCTCCAGAAGGGCCCGCTCCAGAATTGAGACGGATTAGTCAGCCTCTCAGTCGCCCAGTCGGCCCCGCCCACGCCTCGTCCAAGTCAAGAGTCAAGCGACAGAACGAACGATGGGAGCCTTTAATTCATCCCCAGTGGTTTTACTATACTTTTTTTTTTCTATTGCTTTTTAAATTCCCCGAGTCCATGATTGCTGGCCGTGTTCACCTGACCTCAACCTGACCTGCCCCCCCCCCCCCAAATTCCGACGAGACTCTTACAGGAGCAAAGGAGCAACATGCATGCGTTACATCGCATTCCTACTGGAAGCTGTTCGTTGAATGACCGCCGCGCACCAGGTTTTGGTGTGGTGGAGTTCTTGCAACTAAACGCTTTAGATCCTCGATGCAATAATCTAGAAACCCCGAAAGCTTGGAACTTTGCTAGGGCCAGAGGCGGCGTCAAATGTCACTGGCTCGCTAATAGAGGCCGGCCAGCAATATAAGGGGACTTTGGCACGCCATCTCAATTGAAACTACGGAGTACTGGCAATATCCCGTATCCGATATTGGGTGCTAGCTAACCTCCGCCCTGCTTATCGGGCCCTGGGCCATTACTCGGCCGCCACTTACCCCGGCGACCGCTATGGCTCTAAGCGAGAGCTCCCTGACTGATGTTCATCCGGATGCCCCGAAGGGTTCAAGCTCTTATAACTGGCTACATCGTACGGGTAGTTTACCTTTTGGGGACAGTGTGTTGTATCGACCCTCCTGGCCTACCGATATTCGATGGTGCTGCTTTGATCCCCTACGAAGACTCTTGGCCGGATTTGCGACCCCTGCTGTGAAACTCGACGGCTGAATCTTATTATTATTTTTTATTATTTTTCTTATTATTATTTTTGCTTTTACCTCTCGATTTTGTGACAGAAGGACAAGTGAAGGGAGCGCAAAGAAAAAGAAGGGTGATAGAGCTCAAAGTCATTCGGGACCATGGGCTCTATCGAAGTCGACGTACCAGAGGGCGTAGGTCTTCCCCTAGTGAAGGAAACAAATGGAGTTGAAGAGAAGACGAACCAACAGCTAAACAAAGTCAATGGCATTGTTCATGATGTGGTCAAGGAAAAGGCTGTAACACTGCGCCAGCTCATAGACGATCTCTTTGACGAGAACATCACTGCCAAGACATTGCGAACAGCTGCAGAGGCTCTGGACAAGAATGTAAGAAATACCTCGAACTCAGCCAAGCTTCTTCTGATTATCTCTGACTTGATATGCGGTACAGGATCCTCCCATTGCTTACCCCGAATATGTACCTCAAACTGGGCCGGACACTGGAAAATATGTCCTTCGCGAAGCCGACTTTTGGACCTGTGGCTTCTTCCCCGGAAACATCTACTCTCTCGTCGAACGGCTCGTGAAATATCCGCAAACACTCCCTTCCGTGCCTAGCAAGCAACCTCTCATTGACCAACTCTGGTCTCTGGGTGCGAAATGGTCCGAACCCATTCATGCAATGGCCCACCGTACCGACACCCACGACATGGGCTTCATGATACAACCGTCGATGCGCGTCCTCTGGGAGCTCAAGGGAGACACTTCCGCACTCTCGTCCATTGTAACTGCGGCCAAGTCATTACACACTCGCTACAACCCTACAGTGGAAGCTATCCGTTCTTGGGATGTTCTTTTGCAGCAGGGCGTGAGCATTACCAGTCAGACGGAGGACTTTATTGTCATCATCGACTCCCTGTGCAACCTGGACCTCCTCTACTACGCAGCGGCGCAAACAGGCGAATCTTATTTGGCCGAGTGCGCTACGCGACATGCCAAAACTCTTCTGAAAACCCATCTACGGCCCGAAAAGGTTCCAAACTACGGCAGAACAGCGTACAGCACAATCCACGTCATCAACTTTGATCCTCGCACCAGTACCATAAAAGAGCGGCGCACTGGCCAGGGGTACTCGGCCACTTCGACCTGGGCGCGTGGCCAAGGTTGGGCCATCCTCGGCTACGCGCAGACGGCGCTGTGGACAAAAGATGACTCCTTTTTGGAGGCCGCCATCGGACTGTCCGAGTACTTTGTCGCCAGGCTTGAAAGCTCGCCAGATTCCGTCCAAGTCCTCTTGGATGACGGTTCGGCCAAGACGGTAGGACGATATGTTCCACTTTGGGACTTTGACGCGCCGCTCGAGGACGGTAAACCTTTGCGCGACTCTTCAGCGGGCGTTATTGCCGCTCACGGAATGCTGCTTTTATCGCAGGCACTTGCGGGGATTGGAAGGTCTGCTGAAAGCGAGCGGTACCGCGACCTTGCAGCGCTCATTGTTAGGGATACTCTCGATCTCTCCCTCTCACGAGAGAAGGCACGGTTGGTAGTATCAAAAGATGGTGCTGCTGTCTTGGCCGAGGATGTTCGAGAAGGACAAAGGTTCGACGCCGTGCTGAAGAATGCGACTGCAAACCACAATGCAAAGGACCACAAGAGATATTGTGACCACGGCTTAGTATATGCCGACTATTATTTGATTGAGTTTGGTAACCAGTTGCTCAAGTCAAAACTTGTGTAAATGGAATGGCAAGTTAAGCTTCTTAGACTAGTCATAGATATTTTTTTTTTATGTAATTGCATCGCTCTTTTCTATTCTTCTCTTCATTCAACGAGACTGGGATGGGAGTGAAATCAAATTTGATCAAACATATCGAAATATCATCCATCACAAGCAAAAAAAAAAAAAAAAAAAAAAAAACTTGACAGAAATTTCCTACTGACATTGCGAATAACTACTTTACTCCATTTGAGCAGTCGCCTGGCCCCAACCAGACGCCATCCCTGCCTCAGTGCCATCCGTCGGCGCCGCCGCGAACATCATGTCATCAAAAGTAATCACACGGTCCATCTCAACAAACCTCTGATCAAGCAACATATGAGAAATCTCCGCCAGACTGTCACTTCCCTCGCCAGGTCGTTGGGGCTGCTGACCATGGGCCGAGAACCGAGGATCGATCATGGTGGGTGACAGGAATCCCATCATTTGTTCGGCTTGTAACTCTGTGCGTCCGGGTGTTTCTTCCGTGCCGCCAGGGAACACAGACACGTTTCCAGGCCGGTCTAGATCTGTGTTGATTGCACGGGTCAGTCTACCGGGGCTGGCGATGGACGGCGGCGCGCACGACTCCCCCGAGTAAGCGAGCACGTCGATGGTAAAGGACGGATCTGTTTGTTGGCGCAGCTGGAGGGCTCGTAGTCGAGAGGCGTATTTTCCTGCGAGGGATTGTTCTGCTGCGGCGATGTCGGTTGTTTGGCCTGCCCAGCGACGAGCCATTTCGTCTAGACAGTTTACGAGGGTTGTGAATTCAGGGAGTATGATAGGAGCGTTGTAATATGAGGCGTGGACTAGCATCAAATGTTAGTGTTAGTTGAGAAGGAGAATAATGCCTTGTTTGGGAAGGCTTTTTTTTTTTTTTCTCTTCTTTTTATATATACCTAGTAGGACCCTCGCACTGATGTATACACAAAACGCAAACTGTCCATTCACAGGACCGCCATCGGGTGTATATCGAAGATACTTGTCCGTGATGGTGGCTGTCTCGGCCGCAGCGACTTGGCACGTCTCGTCGCTGCATACATTCGGCAGTTTTACGATATTCGACCACCAAGCTTCAGGATACGCTATTCGTTGGTGAAGAAGAATCATGGAGGTGTTGTGGGTGACGTGGGCGAGGGTAAGGTTCGGATCCATGTTGATAAGGGTTGGTTGGCGAGAGATGTTGGAATCTTTCCATTTTTGAGGGAGGAACATTTTCCAGCTGTAACCAATTTGTGAGCCGAAGAACAGAAAACAGATGACTGAGGAAGGGGAAAAGAAGAGAGATGTAAAAATAAAAATAAAATCATTCACGTACTGTACGAGTCGTAGATCCAACTCCTTGAACCTCGTCAACCAATCCCCGATTTCAGCCCTATCCCGAAAATTGATCTTTTGCTGTAAGAAATATGTTGTTACTCGACTCAACGACTCCGTAGCCTCGATACAGTACGCAAAAGCTCCGACAGTCGTCATATCAACAGACAGCTTCTTCCGGTTCCCCGCTCCATTGATAGCCGTCGCAGCTACGGGAGCGGCATCGGATGGAGAGTCTAGCGGCGCAGGGTCCGGGCTGGGGAAGTGGTTTGCAGGGAGGTAGGCAATGGAGTTTCCTATGCGGGCTGCGGAGCGGTCCCAGATTCCAAAGTAGGGCGTTATCACTGGTTCTTCTTTGTGCCAGATGCCGCCGTCGACGGGGAGTCTTCTGTGGACGTCGTCTGAGGTCAGACTTGTGTTCCAACTAGAAATGGCGTCAGTGAGTTTGCCCGCACGGTAATTGGCTGAGGGAACTTTCAGTCTGTCTTACCCTGTGGTGACGGAACAAAAGCTGCGACATATCGTTAGTGAGGTGAATTGCAGTCAACGGTAAGATGGCGTTCTTACCGATCGAGGCAGAAAATGTTCCAAAATACTCTTCGCCGCTCTTCCTCCTCTGTCCAGTTTTGTGGAGGAGCAATAAGAGAAAGGGGCTTGAGCAGCGGTTCTCGTACTTGAGGATCGGCTTCCACGCTCAACTGGAGATATTCAACGGTTCGAGTCAAGGAACCTGTGATGGCCCATGCCTTGGACGCATCTCCGTTTCCAATCTATGGCAATGACAAGTTAGTTAGCTTCCTCGGGATCAATCAAGCAAGATATTTGATCGGATAAATCAATTGATTAACCCACATCTGTGAAAGCAATGATTATCAACGCTTGTAAATTCTCCACGGACAGATTCTCCATGGCTGTCAACAGCACAATGCTCCTCGACCGCGCGGTTCTTTGCCTCAGAGCCTCACTAGACAGCTTCGTCTGTGGGTTATCGACAAACCGCAAAGCCGCCACCATCATAGCGTGCAGAATAACCACAAGACCGGGCCTCTGGCTTGGATCGTGAATGCGTCGTCGAAACTGCGTCTCGTGTAGAATCGGCACCCAAGGCTGGATAAAGTTGAAGTACACATTGATCAAGTCGTCGAGAAGTTCTGGTGACGGGAGGGTAGAAGTGATGTTTTCGAGGTCTTCCAGTGGAGGGAGGACTTCGATGGTCGGGTTCCCGCAACTGTCGACACGTCGACGCTTTCGGGGGGAGTTCTTGTCTTGTGGACCGAAGTCGACGCCCTCGACTGCGATGCGACTGGAGGATGTCGAGGCTGCAGGGGAGAGTACCGAGCGGTTCTGGTCGAGATTTGGGAGGGGGGAGGGGGGTTTGGCATTGAGGGTGTGTAGTTCCCGGGCAAGGAGGGCGAGGATGTCTACCACTTGCTGGGACTTGAGAGAGGCATCACCATTGGCCTCCCCATTGGCCTCCCCATTATTTATGCCTGGACAGTCTTGTCCGTCTGGTCGTCTTTGAAGGAGGGCATTTTCAAGGTATTCTAAGTTTGCGATATTGATGCTTAGCGGAGTTGACGTGATGAGATTTCACACAGAAAGATGGTTCACTCGTAAGAGAAGATCAGGACATGAATGCATACCAACACGGCGGTTTAGGGACTCGATAGCCCCGGGTTTGACGCCGGGCTTAGACTTCTTCAAATCGTATTCACATGGAGAGTCTACACATCCATCCCTCATAGAGTACGAGATTTTTTTGGAAATTAGCACAGTTCTAGTAGATTATCGCTAGAAGATAGGGAACCAACAGTGTGGTCCAAAGACATAGACTTCCTTGTCTCAAGCTATTGGCAGATTGATGCCAAGGAATCATTGGGGGGACTATGGCTAACCTAGCCGTTTGCAGTGTGCACACACCGGCTGCTCGCGCGAACAGCGGAGCTTGCGCCGGCGACAGCCCTTGCATGAGGGGATGTCATTTTCAACAGCCACCTCTATGGTACCTGCCGATTCGCCCGTCTTTGAGGTGCTGCTGTCCATTGGTTGTGTGGACACATTCGCCAGCGGACATGCGGGGGATAAGAGACTTGACAGTATCACAATTCGAGTACCGTGGCGTTCCCCCGGAAGTTCTCGGTCTTTTGTGGATCCTGACACGCCCGCCCAATTGTCGGCTTAGGTACACACACGTAGGCGATCTTGGTTGTTTGCGAGGGGGGAAGGGAAAAATTGACAGTCTCGCTCGAAAGGCCGGCCGAGGGTTATAACGGGGTTTGCAGGGCAGGGTGTTTTTTTTTTTTTTCTTTTTGCCGTTATCTGTGGCCAAGTCACTGTACGGGTAGAGATGAGAGGAACGTCTTAAATGGGCGGGGCCAACGAATGTGTGAGCGGTTGTATATATAGGACGCAATACCCTCTAGACAAGGGGGGAGGGGGGGGGGAGGGTTAGAGAGGGGAATGAAAGGACTGCGATGCTGTAGCATAAATGGACTATTATTGGGCTTCTTTTTTGAGGTCTAGTTTTATTTGATCTACATGTCCCCTCTAGTGGTTGCAAGTTTCTTCAACGTAGAATGGACCGCCTATACGCCTATAGAGCTTAGATGATTTTTTCGGCCGGGAGGGGGGAATATAGTCCGGGTTGTGGCGGCGGCCAGAGGGATAGACATTTTTTTTCTCGTGTTGATGTTACATTGGAAATCTACCCAGTACCCTGAAGTTTGAGGCTTGATTTCAGTACTGTGTAGAGTAAACTACTCCAACTTATCAAACATACGACCAAACCTCGTCCGATGTCGTCAGAGTTGGTCCATTGCCTGGGCTGACTGCCTTGATCGCTCCCATCGTATCCCCAATACAATCCATCCCTCAGCTAAAGAAAAGAAAGACTCAACTCCACACTTTGGCTTTCCTTTGGCTTTTGGCTGTTTCATCACGAGGAACTAACTAGTAAGCTCGTCCCATGGCCAACATGTGGAACCCGTAACCCGTAAACTTGAGGGCTCCCCGCGTTGTATATCGCCATGATCCCCAACCTCTTCCACAAAACGACCCTAGGTAACACCCGATGTCGCACTGGTCTATTAGTTTCCCCGCACACCTGGGGTAATCGGCGCGAGAGACTCGATTGCGGGGGTAGAGACAAAAAAAAACATGTTTGGCTGCTACACAAAAGGGCCAACCAGCATTTCTCGGGCGAGCCTTGAGCCGACGCCCGGCAGAACGGGCCTTCGTCCTCGGTCTATTTGTCGCCCCAGTACTGTGACGAGACAATCTGACCCCAGTAATAGGGCATGTAGCTAATATTTTGGGCTTCTCATCCGTAGAGGGGATAAACGGGTGATATCACCTTTCATCATCGTGCTCCTTATATTATGAAAAGGGGCCATCGACCCCTTCACCATCATGTCAGACTTGAAGTTTTGATTCCCTCCGTCGTGCAAACCGCCAAGTTCATTCTCCATCCAGCTTCAGGTAGAGAGAGAAAAAGCCAGCCCAAGCACCTCTGTGCATCGTCGCGATAACCAAACACACTGGGGGGGGAAATGGCCTCGACACAGGTCGATGCTCGGCCCACCGAGGATGAGAAAGCCAAGGTCAACGAACCGGGCACGGCTCCCATTGAACCCACTCTCACCGAAAATACCATGACGGAACAACCCGCCGGGAGAAAGGAGGCGCCGAAGCGATCACTCTGGGTCGCCTGGGTCTACATGTTTGACTGGTACCCGTCGCATTACCCGATCGAGGAGCGCCGATTCCTGCGAAAGCTCGACGCATGTCTCCTCACGTTTGCGTCGTTGGCCTTTTTTATGAAATGGCTTGATCAATCGAATATCAACAGCGCCTATGTTTCGGGAATGAAGGAGGAGTTGGAACTTCATGGCAACGAGTAAGAAACTACGTTGCCTCCCCAGAAAAAAAAATTGTAGCTGGAGACCCTAACCCTATCGATTACTAGATACTCCATGTTCGGCATGTTTTACAACATCGGTTACATTGTCTGCCAGGTCCCATCTCTACTTCTCCTCTCGCGCCCCCAATATGCACGATGGTTCCTACCAAGTATGGAGGTGGCATGGAGTGTCTTGACTTTTGCGCAGTCGCGTCTGCAGAGTGCTTCGCAGATTTACGGCACGCGTTTCCTCCTCGGTGTTTTAGAGACGCCCGTCGCTTCGGGCTGTCTGTTCATCTTGTCTTCTTGGTACAAGCCCGAGGAGCTTTTCAAGCGGGCGGGAATTTGGTATGTGTAAGTATAGTATTAAACTGCCATTGACTCCTTATCGTCGCCACGTTGCTCTAACACGGCTAACACGGCTTCTCAAGATCCAATAACATTGGTGTCATGTTTGGCGGATATCTCCAAGCAGCTGCCTACACCAACCTCAACGGAGTCCACGGAATGTCTGGTTGGCGCTGGCTCTTCATCATCGACGGATGCATCAGTCTCCCTATTTCCCTCGTCGGATTCGTCCTCTTCCCCGGTATGCCCTCCAGTGGTAAGCCGTGGTGGATGACCGCGGCCCAGCACGAACTTGGCCAACGGCGCATGCGAGATGAGGGAGTGGAGGAGCCCAAGAAGATTACCGTCCAGATGCTCAAACGTCTATTTTTCCACTGGCACTGGTATCTCGGAGTCTTGGCCTACGTTTTCTTCCTCTCTGGCGCATATCCTCATGGCCAGATGGCGCTCTGGCTCAAGGATCTCGCCGCAAAATACGGCACATACACGGTTCCTCAAATCAATACCATCCCCACCGGTGCACAGGGCGTTTCCGTTGTCGTGACTGTGCTCGCGACATCTCTGTGCATGGTATATCCTACCTGGATTATTTTCCAGATCATCATGGTTATCCTTTTGTTTGCCAACATTTGCCTCATGGTCTGGAATATTCCGCACGGTCTTCATTTCGTTTGTTACTACTTGTTCGGCTCCAGTGCCGCTGTGACGCCCATTCTGGTTCCAACCGTCAACTACTGGTTGAAGGATTCGGCCGAAGCGCGAGCTTTCTGCACTGGAAGCATGCTTGTGAGTCCAACACTAGCGATCAAACAACTTATTTTCAGTCCACTGCTAACGATATTCCTCCAAATAGACACTCGGGTTCGCAATCAATTCGTTCTATCCACTAGTGACGTTCCCAGTAATCGAGGCCCCTCGATGGAAGAAAGGCTATATTGTCAATTTGTTCTTCCTCCTCGGATGCTGGGCATCCCTGTCTTTGGGATTCTATCTCTATAGCAGAGAAGAGAAGAAGCGAAAGCTTGAGGCGACCCAGGACCGGGATGACGAAAGTCTAAAGGGGACCAAGGTTGAGCATGAAGCTTGAGTAAGATGTACTAAGATTTAGGGAGAGCATCGTTCTAGATGATGGGATTTTCTCCAGCTTTTGACTCTGTGTGGAGGATTGGAGTATAAACCAACTATTGATTTAATGATGTTGAAATGTGAAAAAAAAGATATCCGTATAATCCGAAAGCCGGATTTCCATTCAACTATACTCCGGGACGAGACGTCTCCGAGATCTGTCCCGGACCCCGGGCTTTCAACAGTCCGACTGAAATCTTAACCGAGTTTGAATTAATTTATTAATATTGAGACAAATTTCTCCAACGAAATCCATTTGAAGACACAAGTGAAGATAGTACCACCACTGCCATCTTCGTACAACCTCACCACATTAAATTCAACTCAAACACTCTCACCTATACCCCTCCCAAAATGCCCCCTCTCCCCGGATTCTCCGATAACCCCCTCCGCACCCACACAGATCTCCTCCATGCAACTCTCGCCCTTCTAAAACCCCTCATTCCACATTTCAGTCCAACAAAGGCTCGGATCCGCCTCCCCATCGCCACAGGCGCCCATTTTGACGAATCTGCCGCCCAGCTAGAAGGCTTCGCCCGTCCGCTATGGGCCGTTGGCGCATTACTCCTCTACTCCTCGTCTCCCAGTTGCGACCCGGAACATGTAGCGTTCATCGAAGAAGCTACGCGTTTATGGGTAGAGGGAATTGCTTCCGGCACTGACCCAGAATATCCCGAATTTTGGGGCTTGATCCAGGATACAGACCAGCGAATGGTCGAAGCGGAAATCATTTCGTTTGCACTCCTCGCCGCCCCAGAAAAGACTTTTACCCCGCTATCCGAGCTTCAAAAACAGAATCTGGCAGCATGGCTACGATCTTTGAGGGGAATGGCAATGCCACCTACAAACTGGCGCTGGTTCCGCGTATTCGCAAACCTAGCGCTCGTAAAAGTCATTGGCGAACCTCTGGAAGAAGGCTGGCCCGAGATGGAGAGCGATTTGAACATTCTAGACTCGTTTTATCGTGAGGATGGATGGTCAGCTGATGGACCGTGGCAGAGCTCCCAGCAAGCGGAAGATGAGTTTAGGGCCTTTGAGGAGACGGGGAGGAGAGATGCTGTGGGTATTGGGAGACAGGCTGATTATTATTCTGGGAGCTTTGCTATTCAGTTTAGCCAGTTGCTCTTCGTTCGTTTTGCCAAGGACATCGACCCTGTCAGGGCTGCTGACTACGAGGAGCGAGCGAGGAAGTTTGGTGCAGGGTTTTGGAGATATTTTGATGAAAGAGGTGAGTTTTTTCACAAGCACTCTCATTCATACCTGTGAACCCCGCCATACTCTTTTTTATTTACAATTCGTTAGGCTCTTCCATACCCTTCGGGAGATCCTTGACATATCGATTTGCGTGTGGAGGGTACTTCGCCGCACTTGCATTGGCAGACGTACCAGACATGCCAGCTCCTCTCAATACCCCTGGGGGCATCAAAGGGTTCCTCCTACGCCATTTGCGATGGTGGGCCGAGAACTCCGAGAACGTCTTTAACCCAGATGGCACTCTGTCTATTGGGTGGCTCTACCCGTGAGTCTTACACATTCAACTATCTAGGGGAAAACTAGATGCTAAATCAACCCTATCTATATTCACAGAAATATGTACATGAGCGAAGACTATAACTCCCCTCAATCACCATACTGGGCCTTCAAAACACTGATAGCCATAGCCCTACCTCCAGACTCCCCCTTCTGGACAGCAGAAGAAGCCTCCTACCCCTCCCTCCAAACGACACCTCCGTCGCAAATTATCCCTGCGCCCCAACAACTCATATGCAGCCACCCGGAAGGATCCCACCACTTTATGCTCTCGCCGGGCCAATTCGTCGCCTGGCCAATGAAAGCAACACAGGCCAAATACTGCAAATTCGCCTACTCCTCAGCATTTGCCTTTTCAGTGCCTACAGGCCCGCTTATCCAACAAATTGCTCCCGATAACAGTCTAGCCGTTAGTCGCGATGGATGTGAGAGCTGGGCTGTGAAGTGGAAATGCGACGAGGTACACTTTTCCAAAATAAGCTGTGAGGGTTCAGTGTCTGATACCGTGGACATTGCGCGCGTACGCTGGTTTCCATGGGGCGATCGAAGTGTGTCTATCGTATCGACTCTCATCCCGCCGACGAATCGATGGCCGGATTGGCATGTGAGAATCCACAGGATCGAATTCCACCAGAAAACTCCTGGATTTCATGCAGTTGTTGGCGGATTTTCAATTTTAGGCAGGAAGAAAGACGATGGAATGGAACTCCCCGTAATCCAGCAGGTCCCGACAAATGCGCCGTCAGGCTTCGAAGGTCTTCTGCAAGGTAATTCAAGGACCCTGGTATGTTCCGCTCCAGGTGCCAGTGGAATCGTTGCTTTGAGTGGCGGCGCGGCAAGTACACATGTGTCGACTAAGAGCTACGCTCTGAAACCAGACTCCAACACAAATCTCGTTTGCCAAAGGACCTTGATTCCTGTTCTCGCTCACAGCGTCAAAGGGGAGATAGAGAAGGACACGGTAATTGTATTGACTGAGGCGGTATTTGCTACAACGACAGCTTTGCGCGAGGAGAGAGGTGGGAATGTGTCAATGGGAAAGCGATGGGAAGATGCCCCTGCAGTGGCGTTGCATGGTATGGAGAAGACTGGGGACTATATCAACTGCTTGAGCATATGATGTGGCCTTAGAAAGCCTTCGTACATGGATCGGCCATAATATCAAAGCTACAAACACATTCAGCCATTTCATGAGCATAGTCGTTCGTGTACGGCCCAGTAGACACCCCCGATACATTGTAAGGAATCCAAAATAAGAAATAAGAGAAATAAACAGCGTGGTATCCAAGAATGAGAAGAAGGAATAAAAGAAAAGGAAGAATCCAACGACACAGTGAGGAAGGCAACAAGATGACGAATCAATGGAGTCGAATCTCTCTTGACTCTACGCCATCGAAAATCTTATTCTTCAAGACGCGCAAACCAACTCTCCTGTATGCTAACGGGCTGTCTGAACATTTGCGCAACAGCATAACCGTCGCTGGGATACCACGGATAGTCTCCGAGCAGTGTGAAGTGAGACGTAACGCGAACAAGGGCTCGAGGACCTCTCTCGAACAATCATCGACATTCAGCCTGTAGCAAATCGTGTTAGTATTCAAATGAAAGCGAAAAGGTGAGATAAAGAGATAAGACAGCATAAAAAAGGAGAAGATTACTAACAGGCGTCCGCTGTGGAAATAGTCTTGAAATTCGTGTGTGTTATCGAAACCTTTGACGCGTTCCATTGTATCCATCCCCGAGGAGATCTTACAAGTCGGCTCCCAAGTCCAACTGCCAGAGTCTCCCTCAATATCACAACAGATTTGCACATCCTGTTCGTCACGCTCACAATTTCCATCGATATCATTTTCACACACCGTGATAGTCAATTGCTCAGTGGAAAACGAGGGACTGGGCTTGAACTTAGGGAACCGAAAGGCGACAACCTTACCCCGAAGCGTGAGGTGGCCGGTGGCGACATCGCCGTATGGATCAGGCACGAGCCCGATCGGAGTGACATTAGAGTCGACAATCTCCAAGTCGGATATGCCATCGAGCTCCTCGGACTTGTACCTGATCCGGCCGTTGATGGAAGCCCAGCTAAACGATGGCGCGAACTGGGTGGGTGGTGGTACAGTGCTAGCTGGGTCATGTGTCTTTTGCCTCCTTGCAGGTGAAGAGCCGAGTCCACGAGAGGACTCAGGCACCCATAATAAGCTGCGCGGGATGTGGTCCTTCCAGATACCGGCAAGATATGTCCACTCTGGTTTCCTGCGATTGAAATCTCTTGCAAGAGAGCCAAGAGCAGGGAGGATATCTTCTTGGTAGGTGAAATTTGTGCGTGTATAAACCTCGACGAGCATCTCCCAAGCTTGTGCGAGCCTCCCGTTGTCATCCTGGGGTAGCTGGGGAAGGCGTCTTTGGAAGCCCGGCGTAAATTGTTTAAGGAGATCGCGTTGCATCTGCTTTGCTTCCGTCCTACCGTGCGCTGTGAGGCTTTTCCGTCCCATGATTTCCAAGAAGGATTTGATTGAGGTCCGAGGCCTTCTCTGCAGCCCTCCACACTCACACCGGAATCCCTGGTTGCACTCCAAAAACACTTCATACCGCTTGAAATGCAAAACTCTCTTGGACAACAACCGTTCTTGGAAGCACCACCCGCGAAGCTGGAGGGGATTCATATACTGCGCACCGAGGTCCGGCGTACGCATCATCCACTCGTGGTCTGGCGTGTCGCCGTAGTAGAAGAACTTGTTGTTGAACATCTCTGAATCATATTCCCTTGTCGTAAACTTGACTAGCGGACTCGCTCCAAACCCGAGACGGCTGGAACGAGTGTAACATGTGACGTCGAAAGTGAAGTTTTGCTCGCGAAAGCGCGGAAAAAGGAAACCCTCTGTCGAGCCCGAGGCATCGTCGGCGGAGATCGTGATATACGCCCCCGAATAGATGGAACCCATCTTTGCAGACTCGACCTCCCAGTCGGCGGCATCATCTTGCACAATACAAAGCGAGTCGATCCACACGTAGTTTTGAAACAAGCCCCGCGAGACCTTGCAGGCATCGCGAAAGGAACGAGGGAGATCGTCCCACGGGAATTCGATCGAATCACCATCGCCGTGCTTCTTGAGGAGTCGGACCAAGGGGCGAAGTCCCCAACAGTGTGAGAGTGCTGTGTACTCAACACCACCTGGAGGCGTCTTGACCACTCGGACAGGCTTGCCATCCTCATCAGGAATCTCTACCAATCTGGTCGGCCAAACGGCATTGGTGGGGGGCGCACAAGCCGTGTGATTCCGTATGCAGTCATTAATCGCCAGCATGATTGGCTCAAAGCCTGTCATGGGGTCTAAGTCTGGAAATCTCGTCCTTCCCTTGCCACTTGGTGGAAAACCCACTGCGCGGCATGGTTCTCCCTGGTGTGGAAAGATCTCAAAACACGAAAGAGGAGTTGAGAGGGCAATGGAAGTCGGTAAGACCTTCACATTGAACATTTTAGAAGCTCCGAGACTGGTCCAGAACATGATTGCCCTTTGGATAATCGTACAGACCATGCATCCTCCCGTGGCAGTCTTCTCCAAATCCTCAAGGCGAATAACTCGATCGTATGTGGTGTATCGGTCCTCGAAGCGTACCTGAGAATCTTGGAATGGGTCAGACGAAATCCGGAGGTTGTTACAAGTTGTGCACAAGAGGCTGCGGCCGGTCTGTCCTTCTATTTGGGCTGTGCGCTCTGCTTCAGCATGATCTCGCTCGATACGGTTGAGAAAATCAATCAGGCGGGCTGATTGGCCTGCATGACGACCCCCTCCCTCCCACTCCCAATCGTAGAGCATTTCACGAGTGAAGCCCTCACGTTCCTCCATCTTGCAAATGTTTGTTCAATGTTGTTGGCGAGAGGGGCGGAACAAGGCTGGTTGAGCCAGAAATGTGTGATGATGCTATTAATTCAGCAATTGGACCAACATTGTGAGGGAAATAAGGAAGCGACACGGGACGAACCGAAAACTCGGATGTTCTCGTACTTATTCGAATTTGACCTTTGCATCATTCTTTTTTGGTTGGGCGTTTTTCCATTCCATGAGCTGAAGTGAGGAAGTGAGGGGAAAGCCTGACCTGTCTGGAAGCGCTCTAAGCCACCACCACGCCTGCAGGAACCCTTGTTAGTGGCGGTCCCATTAAGCCAATAGGCTGGTCAAGAGAGCTTGCCGCCACCCCCCCCCCCCCCCCAAATATTGTGTGTGTGCGGTAAGCTGGAACAGCAATGTCGGGGAGTATGGTCCTGGTGCTTGGCAGGCGTGCCTTGGTTTTGTTCAAGGTTGTTCGACAATGATCAGAAGACCAAAAATGTCCGTCTTTGAAACCGCCACGAGATTCAGCCCCAGCTAGCCACCGCCACTAATATCCCCATTAGTGGGTGCTGGCTGGCCTGACTGGTACGGTCGTATATAGGTACGAATCGTCCAGAACTCACATCGACCTTTTGACACTAAATTTTAAATTGTACCATCCGCGATAACAGCAGGAATGGTGAGGCTTTAATTTAAAATCGCGAATTAAAGTTGAAATTGACACGAGATGTACGAACTTGGTGATATTTGGATTGTGGTGGCTGGCAGCACTCTCTATTAATAGGGGTCCATACCATACCATAGTGGCTGCTGGCCAGCCTATGATGCCGCAGTCGCAACTCTTTAATTAGAAGGTGCAACAACTGTCACTCCATCTACGCGTCTCGTCGTCTCGTCGTCTTGTCGTCTTGTCGTCTTGTCGTCTTGTGCTGTAAAATTGAGCAGTTTTAAAAATACTAGGCAATCTCGCGTCTCTTCTATTGCGCTCTTTTCATCCTTTTTTCTTCTTGCCCAACGAAAAGATTACTATTTAAGACGCTCATTTATCTCGTGTACCCATTGGTGTAAATTTGCATAGTAAATACAAACAATTTATTCCTGAACTCCCGCTCTCCTTGATAACCCAACATCATCAGCAATAAATAATAACAAGGCCTTCATATTGATTTCAACGAGCTCTTCTCTCCATTAATGAGATTGGATCCAATCCAAGATTGGCGTAGTCTAACTTTCCTTAGACGGAGGTACGCCGTGGGCCAACATATCTTTGCCATTAGTATGTGGACAGGCCAGAAAGAACATCTTGAATGTCAATTGGCAAGTCGAGGTTTCTCCATTCCATGTGGTGCGGGTCATTCAGTCCGACTTGGCTACTTATCCCCCCCGGTGAGTCAAACGCAGGAATGTTAGTACCCATGAACGCCATTGGTCCATGGGGTATGGTTCCACCCGGTGAGGCGACGAGCATTCGACCTGCAAATTCGGTTCGTGATGATGACTGCGGCATGTGCATAAAGTCTAGGAGAGAGGAGGCTGAGTCGTCCATCGATGGAATGGACATGTGATGATGCTGATGGAAACGGTATTCATCCATCCCGGCAGGTTGTCGTTGAACATGCATCGTGACGGAAGTAGGACTGAGGGGACCACCCTTTTCGCTTGCTACTGTGTCGGGGGGGCTGGTGGGTGTCCGTACAACTTGGGCTGTGAAGCTTGGTTCCCTTACATGACTGTCGTCTTTCGTCCGGGCTGCATTGTCTCGTCAATTTTTCATTCAACATCCGAAAGTACCACTCATTTTAGAAACTGGCTTCAGAGGGCAGGGGATCGCAGTTACAAGAGGGGAAATGTGAGAACTTACAGTCCAACTCGTCAGGTGTTTCTACTGCGTTGTTGCTTGGCGTCTGGTCGACATCTGATTTGTCGGATACCCACGAGGCATAACGTGGGCCCGTTAAACGCGAAGCACCCGCACCTACAAGATCCTTCTCGCCGCCAGGAGACCGTGGCTCTCGAGCGCGACCGGTTTCTACACCGTCGTCGCCGCCAAAATGGCTTTCCAATTCAGCCTCGAGAGACTCGAGATTCTTCTCAAGGGCCGTTCTTGTACCCCAGAACGTCACACACCGCTTGTACGTCAAGAACAAAACGTCAAACCGTGACTTGAGCAGACCCTGGCTCATGCCAGGGTTAGGGCAATGAACATATTTGCGAACAAGTTGGACTGCCGATGCTAGCCATAACGTGCTTGGTAAAAATGGGTTGATGTGTCGGACATGATCTTCGCAACTGCGATTGACGAGAGAGAGGATATTATCGGCAGCCTCGAAATATTGGCGCGCCGATGTACAACCGGAATCGTGGGCACTTGACCAATTTGACGCGCTGGAAGTTTCGAGCCTTTCAGATCCTGCTGCACGATATCGTGCCGAAGAGGTGCGGGGGGGTGCTTGTTGCACATTGGCATGGCCACCGAAGAGATCAAAGCGGTGAATCATGAGTTTGGCTAGATTTGTCATAGCGAATATATTGTAGATGCAACAGTGAAGCTGACGCAGGGACCCGGACTCGCCCTCAACAGGTGGGTCAAAACTGAGATATTGGTTGCGGAATCTGAGGTGGGACGGAAGGGCGAGAAGGAAACACTGGACCGAATTGGCGAGAATTTCCAATTTCTGGTGTGATTCCTCGATCATTGCTTGGCTGACTCCCTTGCGTCTCCTGCGTCTGGCACCTGGCACAAGTGCCTGAGCATTGCCAGATTCGGGTTGTGATGGCACACCACGGGGGCAGGTAATGAGCTGAGCATCCTTCATCATGGAGTTGATGACGATAAACCAGGCCTTTCCCGCCCGATTTCCCGAGTCACGCAGTGACCTCCATCGTAGAACGGGATCGGTCTCCATGAATGCGCTCGGCGCCGGCCGATCGTGATACCAGTCAGAATTGTCAACAGGTAAAAGGGTCTCAATTTGGGACCAGTCAATAGCTGATGGCGTTCGGCGAATGGTACTCGCAAACACATCCATTTCCCATATGGCCCACCAAGCGCGGCGCTTCTCCTCGGCTTCACGCCACCGAATAGGGTCTTCTTCCACAATGAATCCAGATCCTCCTGCGTGCGCATCTACAAGGTGTAGGTTCAATTCGTAGGCAAGCCGCACGCACATGCCGAGCGACCGCCATGCCTTTCCGTGGACACCTCGGGTGAGCTGGAGGTGAGTTGTGACAATGAGCGCTTGTAGCACCCAGATAGGCGGCGAATCATCTTCACAGTCATCAAGGGCCTCATTTACGTAGCTGATGGCCATTTTTAGAAATTGGTCTTCCAAGAGAGAAGTGGAGGAAGATGGGGGCGGTGATTCGGAAGGAATCACATATTCTAGAGCACTAGCATCCGAGGCGTTGTTCAAATTGCTGCTATTTGGCGACGTCTTTGTATAGAACTTGGCAGCATACCCTAGCATGGCAGCGAGGAGAGCACATAGCTGGACAGGGTCGGATATGTTTCCGATGCTATCATAGAAGGTCGGTTCGTGAAAAAGGTTGATGGCCATCATATTCTGAAAGTAGGTTCGTAGCCTACCCCCGGTTATCATCCATTCATCAGCCCACTTGTCACCCACCACACATACAAGGCTCCCGGAAACTGTGTAACTTACATGGACTGGAGAATCTCCCACGAAACACCCAACAATCGACATGCTTGCTGCATCTGGCCGCGCTTTTCGTGTTCGGGTGTGGCATTTTTCGCTCCCGTAGAAAAGGATTTTTCGGGCGTCGGCGCATCGTGCGAGGGGTGAAGGATGAAAGAAAGGCTTGTAATATTGAGCTGAGAGTCGCGTCTTTTGGTGGCCCTGCGAGGAGGGGTTTCGCCTAGCTCGAGATCCAACGATATTAAATCATTATCGCTCAATCTCCTGCGGCGCTTTACTCGAGGATTTCCAGTAGTAATGCCAGCTGCTACACGAGGGCTTGCGCCGACATCCCCATCTCCATGGCCATCGTTATGGGCCGGCGACGAGTACGATGCGCGTGTGGATGATCGGTCCGGTGAATTGGCATTGTTTCTATTGTGATATCGTCGCTTTGTCCGCTGGAAAGATCCTATGCATTTTATGAGCAATTGATGGGGATGGGAAAGAGAGAAAGAAGGATCAGTGTATGGCCAGTGCAGCAACTTCTTGATCCCACGTACCAATTTTTGGCCCGGGTTTACGAGGTCGAAGAGGATAATTGCATTCTTGGCCGGTTTGTTCACAGACATGGCATTGAGGATATTCGCGGCCACTATGAAAGCCCATTTGGTTAGAGGCAAATGGGCGAAGATGACGGAAGGGATAGTGAGCTCACCATTTAACTTTTCGCCTAGTAACAGCATGGTTAGCAAGTTTTTAAGTCCACGCGCTTCCTCAACATGGCACTAATGCTCACTTGCGGCACGAGAAACATGCAATTGTTGATGTTCGAGGAGGAGGCGCCTGTGCTGTCTCGTCTCTCTGGTGTGCTTCTTCCACATCGGGAGTCGTCGTCATGGTGAATGCGACAGGCGGTCGTGGCTGGTGAGTGTGAAGAATCGATGTTTCAACAGAGAGCGCCAATTACCAGGCTCGTTTGATTGAGAAGCCTCGGGAAAACGACCACTACAGGGAGCTCGAGAACCGCGACGAGCGTCGTGTCGAATTGTCCATGAGTTCCCAGGAAGAATAGTGGTGAGAGAGGAGCTGGGACTGAATTGAAACAAGACGAAAAAAAAAAAGGAGTGAGCAATAGCGAAGGAAGGCACAAACGACCAAGAATAATAAGACAGACTAGACGACAATTCGAATCCGTAGTGGGTAAAGCGAGGGGCCCCTTCCCCGCGAACCAACTTTAAAATTGGGGAAGGGGGCACATTGATAGCGATTGTGGTGTTGGGTTAAAGCCAGCAAATGGAAGGGGCGCCCGCATCAATTTCTCGGCAGCTACGATGCTCGCTCTTCTCTGTAAAATCAAATCCAGTCCAGTCAGGCCAATAAGTACGCCAAAAAAACATAAAGAAAAATAAAAAGACCAAAAACGTTGATGCGCCAACGTACTGCAAAGGCCGAGGTCTGCAGTTACGTTCAAACAACAATGCGAGGCAACATGGTCCAACTCTAGTGGCCCCATTACTCGGCCGCAATACAAAAGACCTGTGTTTCTTTTCTTTACCGCCATCATGATACCGGAAGAAGAAGATACTGCACAGGCAGACATTAGTGTACAATTATGCATGAGGCTACGTTAAAACTGCGAGAAAATCCCGAATCCGTCTGTTGGGAAAGTTGCGGCTCGGCTTAGTGGGCGAATCCGCATTTAAGGGTGTTCAATAGCGATTCTCCAAAAGCCAGCCGATTGTCTAGAAAATAATATGGTAGCCAGCACGGTTCGGCTGCTCAATGGTAGTAATAATAAGCTTCAAATAATACTAATACTCCGTATCATTACCCCAGCCTGATGTGGGGATGGGGGAAATGCGGGGGATCGTACGGAGTAGGCACTTTCGGCAGATGTGCGAGGCGTGCCAACTTCGGCCTAATTGCACATGCTTGACTTGCCCGCTGGCCTTGCCTCAACGCCTCAAACGTGGCATGCGGTCATTCTATGCAGGAAAGAAGAGAAAAGAAAAGAATCCAGATTCGAGGACATTCGGGTCACTGGTCTTTATAGTTAGGTACTCCAAGGGGTAGATATAAACTACTTATTTGGTGCATCTGGAGGCGGGCCATCTTCGGTGTACTTGTAGCACCACCAGGACGGACCCGTTCACAGAGACTTTGCAGTTGCTAGCAGGTGACCACAATGCTCCGTTTATCTGGTGAAAATATACACCTCCAATTGAATGTGAAGAACGGCATTCCATCTATCACGGCTCGGCCCTTTTTTTCAGCATGAGCATCTTCACTCCAAGGGCTGTCGTATTTGTGTCAACCAGTGTTGCGTAGTCACAACAGTTTACAGAAAATGTAAGCTGTAGGTACCATCATGGGGTCACAGGCTGCCTTTCCTAAAGAGGAGAGTATTTCGGGACTAATAGTTTCTCTACTCCGTACCTGCAAAGACGTCCGCCGATGACGAACGTGAATCCAACCTCACCTAGAACTAGCCTGTTGCCTGTAAACACCAAACCCTTGCATAAACTGTTTTCCTTTTTCCTATCCATCGAACACTGGGTCCAAGCCGGTCCATCCTTGCGCAGTTAAGGCAATTCGCCGTCACCTTCCGTACATGTTGGAAAAGGGGAAACTCCTGGTGAAAAGTCTAGTCAGTTAGTAAAGCCTGCTCCGAAAAGCAACATGGGGGGGGGGGGGGGGGGGACAAATACTTGGTGGTCATTTAGGGGCAAAGGCGACGCAGCTTGGCAATGAGGGGCGACATACGTCCCTTCGATGAATCGTGCTCGGCTTCGGACTCAGACACAGACTCCTGCTCGAGCATGGGCTCCGAAATGGGAGCTGGATTGCGGGTGTCTGGCTCCGGGGCAGGGGCTTTTGGCTCCTGAATTGGCGTGCTTGGCTCCATGACAGATACACCATGCTTGGGAGGAGTTGTAACTGATTCGGGAGGAGTGGTAACCGGCTCGGAAGTGGAGGCAGAAGCACTTGACTCCGGGACATCAAGACGAGGCGTTACGGTCTGCTCCGGACGAGCCCTGCCACTGTCCGAGCCTTCGAAGTGCGGATTCTCGACCAGAGTGGGCAAACTAGGACTGTGGCTGCAAGGCTGACCCCGAGGAAAGCGAGCGGGGCGTCTGAGTGGGCCGACCGGATAGGGAGGGCGCTTGGACGGGAAGGGCCCGCGGTGGAGACGAACGTTATGAGCAGCAGAAAAGTGCACAGGGCGGAGGGCCGGATCGGGGACGGTGAAGTAGGGAGTGCGGCTGCTACTCTTCTTGTGCCAGAAAGGGGGACGGAAGGGGTAAGAAAAATTTGGGATCTCTCGCCTTTTTTTCTTTGGCTCCTCTTTCGCCTTGCCTTTTCCTTTATCAATGATAGGCTCTTTTCTATCATTCTCTTTACCCTCTTTCTCTTCTTTGCCCTTCTCATCATCCTTGTTGTAGGTATCCTTGTTCTTGATACCCTTCTTGTCATCGCCTTTTGAGGCGCCTTTCTCTTTGTCCCTGCCCAAGTGGGCAAGGTGTTTGATCATCTTCATTTATCGTGAATAGGTATCTTGGAAATAGAAAAGTATTACTCGAGAGAGAAATCCCTCTCGAATAGAGATATCTGGGTGGAGATATTGTTAGTTTGAAGTGTTTTTCCTTTTCTTGGGTTGAACTGACCAGGATGTTGAAGTTGCTGATGGCGAGAAATTACAAGATGCGCAAAGCTTTGGCTCTCGTGTACTTTTATTTTGGGGGATGCCGAGAACAATACGCTGGCCTGTCGCGAACTTGTTACTCGCATATGGAAAATGTGGCATGGCGACTAAGCGCGAAAGTCGCAATTTCTTCTTGGGGAGCACAATGACGATGACTTTCTCCAGAGACATCACTTGACTGTTGTGCTGTCTTCTTCCTTTACTTGCTTAATTATAGTGGCTAATCTGTGAGATACTTCTACATACACCTCGTAGAAGTAATGCATTCTGGCTTCTGCAGGTTTCTTTATTTAGGTTTCTATGTCTTTGTATTGCCTTAATTGCCTAACCATGGACAATTGAATAGATCTAATTATGTATCTGGAGTACCATTAAGGAATACCCCTAGAAATACTGCCAATGCTCTGCTGATCTCGTGTTTCCCAGAAGGTCAGTCCGGCCGGCCTTGACCGGATGCCGAAGTGGGCCCCGGGTCAGGGCCGGGCCGGCCACCACCTCCGAAGCCTCTATCAAAAAGAGCAGCAGACACCGAAAGAAGAAAACATGATGTGAAATAGAAGACAACAATTTAATGTACCCCAAAGAAAGCATGTATCTATTAATTGTAAAGTAATATTGAAACATCCTTTCAATGGCTGCATGTTGCCATTGGGCTTCTGGTGGAGTTGAAGCAACCGTACAGCCAATGATGAGTCAGAAGTTGGTCAACTCGAGAAGAGTGGCAGTATCAAGTTTACCCCACCATAAAAAAGTCGATAAGAAAAAAAATGAGAAATAACCCCACCATCACCATCATCGTACAATTACCCCTCCAAAAAAACGGACGTCACATACCACAGGATAGTTCTGGCCAACTACTTAGCCAATCCTGCATATAAATTCTCCCTTCAACCTCCCCCCCCCCCCTCCCCTCAAGCCTCATGGCGTCCGACCTCGCCTCCGCCCCTGTCTTGTCCACGCCCTCCGACGCCCTCTTCGAAGACCCCACCCCCACTGTTGCAGCTCGTCCCGACACAGTGGCGCTCTCAGACGATGAACTCCACGATGTCTACGAGATCGAGAGGACCGCCCGCGAGATCCGCGAGGGAGGATGGTCGCGCATAGGCCTGCAGTTTCCCGACTTCATGCTTTCGGATTCGGCCCGTGTTGTAGAGCAGTTGGACAAGCTCCTGACAGCTCCCGCCGCACAAACAGACAGTTCAGCCCCTACAAACTCTGGGGCCAAGGAGGCCGACCCTGCGCCGAAGAAGAACCCTCCGAGGATATACGTACTGGCAGACACATCCTATAGTGCCTGTTGTGTGGACGAAGTTGCGGCCCAACATGTCGATGCCGACGTAGTTGTGCACTACGGCCGATCATGCCTCTCGCCAACATCACGAATCCCAGTAATCTACGTCTTTACACGATACCCCCTCGACTATGACGAAGTTGTCAAAGATTTCGAGTCACAATACAGCGATAAAAGCGCCAAGATTGTGCTGATGGCAGACGTCATCTACCAAGACCACCTCCCAGCCCTCGCCACACGTCTCCGTGACAAGGCCGGTTATACCGGGCTTCTCTCAACAACGATAGTGCGCGACCCTTCCGGCGCAATACCAAACCGAGCCTTGACCCAAAACGCCGCCGGCGACCCGCTAGCCGAACAGCCCGACCTCGCAGACCACGATCTCTTCCACATTGGCACACCCCCAACAGCTCTCCTCCTCGCCCTCCACTCTCGCGTCCGATCACTCCACATCCACACACCATCCACATCAACCCCCAGTTCTCAAGGCGCAACATCAGCGGCCGCTCTAATAAGACGACGCTTCGCGCGCGTCTTAGCACTAGCATCAGCGGGCGTAGTAGGCATCCTCGTAAACACACTGAGTGTCTCAGGTTCCCTCGCAGCAGTCGACTCCCTCCGCCGCGCCATCGCC
The DNA here is from genome assembly GCA_019925285.1 of Graphium sp. VPRI43844. NCBI lineage: Eukaryota > Fungi > Ascomycota > Sordariomycetes > Microascales > Graphiaceae > Graphium > Graphium sp. VPRI43844. The sequence goes on along the minus strand of JADHKT010000032.1, from coordinate 222,573 downwards.
GTAGCGGGCAAAAAGAGCTACACAGTCGTCGTCGGCAAACTCAACCCCGCGAAACTCGCCAACTTCGCCGAGATAGAGGGATGGGTCGTAGTAGGATGCTGGGAAAGCGGCCTCGTCGAGGACGACGGACAGTATTACCGACCCATCGTTACGCCTTTTGAAATGAGCGTCGCGCTGAAACCCGAAGAAGAGAGGATATGGGGGTTAGAATGGTGGGGCGGCGTCGAACGCTTACAGCTCAAAGAAACAGAGGATGAAACCCCTGCAAAGGATCAAGAGGAAGCGTACCCTGAAGTCGAAGGCGGCGCAGAAGGAGAAGAATCCGCGCCACCGGAATTCGATCTTCGCACAGGGAAACTCATAAGTACATCGCGGCCAATGCGTCAAACCCTCCCTCAAAGACCGGCCAAAACACTCTCTTCAGACGAACGCTCAGCCGAAACACCAAGGGGATCCGAAGCGCTTATTCGACGAGAGGTTGCAGGGGACGTGGCGTCTATTAACGGAGTGCTAAGTCCTGGTGCCGAATTCTTGCGATCGAAGAGAACGTGGCAGGGTCTTGGTACGGATTACGATTACGCGGAGACGAGTACTGTCGTTGAGCAGGGGCTGAGGGGTGTGGCGAGGGGGTATGCTGGGGGACAGCAGGAGAAGACGTAGATTTGCGGATTTAAAATAATAAAATAAAAGCATTTTTCTGGAGTAGAATGGTTTGAGCATAAAATAGGAATAGATTCTGTGGAAACTTTGCACTATCTACTGTTGATATCTTGCTTGATCTCGGACTCAAAAGAGAAGAGATGTGAAAAGAAAATAGAGGAAAAGAGGGAAAGAAAAACCATTCCGTTATCATGACAAACCCTCCACATTGTGTCTCTCTGCCGTTTTGAGAGTTGACCGTCTCCTGACGGGAGAAGAAAGAAAGGAAAAGCATTCCATACAATACCACATAATCATGGCTCCTTTGGCCTATATAGAAACCTGCATCGTGAAGCCGCACCATAGCAGGCTGGTCATAAGCAGCCCCCGAAATTTTAAACAATCAAAAGCCCAGGCGCTCTGCCCATATTATCATCGCGTTATAAAAAGAAATCAAAAGCCAACCTCAAGCCTACTACTACCCGCGATCATTTACATCGCTCGCCTTCCTCGCAACGGACCAGTCCCCTAAACATGAACCCGACGCGAGTGCGAACTCCTCCTGCTATGATGGCTGCCGCTGCGATGGTGGTGGTGATGATGCACCTCCCTCCGCCGGCTATGCTTCGACTCGCTATCGCCATGCATCCAAGCCAACACAGCAGTGAAAAAGAACATGAGCGTATTCATGATGCCAAATGCGAACGAAGCCTTGAGCATGGCGCACGGCTTGTTCGTCAAGAAGCTGAAAGAGGGTCCCTCGATGGCTCCCAGGGAGCCAAAGTCGATGCGCCAGTTCCCATTGCGGGTTACGGAGGAGCAATCTTGGTTCGTGATGTGGCGGAGCATGTACACGCCTGCGATGAAGGCGCCAACGAAGAGGAGATCGACGAAGCCAACGAACAGGGCATTGGCGGAACTGCGGTGATACGAAAAGAGTGTGAAGAGGGCCCAGACGAGGGCGAGGACGGAGACGATGAAGAGAATGAGGATGTAGTTTGGCGTGAGGAGGTTGTTACGGTTAAAATTGTCGACGAACCAGGCTAACATGCCCACCGTGGGGATCTGCAAATCGAAAGAGAGAGAGGTTAGTATTGAAGGTGCCGAGCGCGCGACTAGAGAGAATAGAACGTACGAGAGTGAGGAGCTGGAGAATTCTCCAAAATATGAAGCCAACTGCAAAGAACATGGCGGGCAGACTCCCTCCTTCTTTTCGTCTTCCTTCTGGCTTTGTTGTATTTTCCTCTGTGGGCGCAAGAAGTCAAGCGTAACAAGAAGTTGAAAAAGGACTTGGGCGCGCCGAAATACGTCAAAAAGAAAGTGACGTGCTGTCGTTAGTTTTGGAATGTCGCAAACCAAAATCTTAGGCCTCGAAAAATAAATGAGGGGGGTTGCTGGGCCGTTGCTATCCAACTACGGAGTAGACTAGACACCTCAAAAGCTCAAGAGCGGGGTGAAGCACAATACTCGATTTTTCCAATTTCTCTTCCACGATGATTTTCAGTTGATAGTAAGAACAATGAGGTAATCCAAGTGAGATGCAAGATGCAAATTTTTAAAATCGATAGTGTCGGGAGGGAAAAAAAAGTATTATGCATGCGATGATGGGTGAATCCGTTTAAGTGGTTGCGTATGAGGTGGGGATGGGGAGGGGAACAGCTGGAAAAGTAGTTTACTCCGTAAATACTTGTAGTTTACTTCGTATCACGCAGTAGGACCGGGTGGGAGGGAGGGGGGGACTTTGTATGCACGAGACAAGGGTTTGGTTGGATGGTGTGAGGGAGTTCTGATCCCTAATTGGAGAGGAGGACTGGACAGGGCCGCCAGCTCGGATGGGCTATGAAGTTGTGTAAATGCAGTGGGAGCGTCGGTCAGCGCCCAACAAAGTATTCTAGCCGTTCCTATCTGTTTTCGAGGGACCGAGTACTCCGTACAAAAGTTGAGTAAATGGTTCAAGTCCCCTTTTGTCTCGCTTTTTCTACTTCATCTCTTTCGAGAAGGAGCAAAAAAGAAGAAAAAAAAAAAAAGGACGGGGCTGGTGCCGCCTTCATTGCGATTTATTGGAGGAGGTTGGGTTGGGCTGAGCAAAGTGTGGCTAGTAAGAAATGTCGTGGGAAAGAATCCACACCAGTGCTGCCCTTTCACCGAGCATGAGCACAGCAGAAAGGACTCCTGGCCGAATCCTCTGTCCTTTTTATTTATCCGTACTTCTCGACAGGGATCCTCTTCCCGCTCGTGTACTCAGTAGAGACAGGGAAAACGAGTAACTTCCCTCGATTGCTATCCCCGATTTTGTTTCCTCGCCTCCCAGTTTGCCATGCCATTATCTCTGCTTTTGAAGATGGACGGGGGGTGGACCCTGGGCCCCCCGCACAAGCCATTGTTCTTCTGCCCTGTACTCCGTAGTCACCAGTCCGTCACAAATCCGTCCCTGTGCTTGACCCTATCAAGATGCCCCGATTCCCCTCCCTTCCCGTTGTGTCAACTCGATGACATGACGCTAGCTCTCCACCAACGCTAGGAATATGTCATCATCCCCCCACCCAACCGCCACTTCCCCTCCTACACAAAGTATTTTTTAACAGCTTAACGGAAGTACTTTGGCCTGGCCAGCCCAACACATGACGCACCAACTCGACAGCTCACTATTGATTAGCAAACCAAAGGGAAATAAACCAGCCATGGAACACAAAGTCTACGGAGTAGATCCTTGATATTCAGGGACAAAACCATTAGAAGCCCCTTGGTCCATTTGCATTTCCGCGTAAACGAAGTCATCCGTGAAACTACCAGATGACCAAAGCTGGCCACCAACCAAGACAACCAAGACAACTTGTGCGAAATGGAGCGAATTGTCTGCAATGGCATTTATTATTATATCTTCCTAAATATCCTTCCTCTTGGTGACTCCTTGCCCTGTCAAATCCTAGCATTTACAAGAAAAGTCTAGCTTCCTAGATCATTAATACATATTAATCTAAATTTACCATGCCCTGTGTCAACGGCAGCTCCTCCAAGTTCTGCCAGTTCTTAGCAGTTCGTTACCGTTCACGATCTACCTTGCCGACAAACTCTTATTCCGCATCGCTATCTGTCCCGCTTTCGCCTGTCTGGGGCGATGGGAATGCGCCGTCCTTCCATGTCTTGGGCACCATCCAGCAGTGCGAGAGCTCGTGGCTGGCCTCAACCGCCGCCGTCGCACCTTGGGGATAGCCCGAGCCGCTCATTCGCCACGGCGGTGTCTTTGCCCCTCGAAGCCGAGGCGATATGTGGTATGGTACGCCTTCGCGAAATCGAACAGTGGGATCATCTACCGAGACGTCCGCGAGCGTTTGGAGCACGCCATAAATCAGCACCCAACGCCCGCGCCGAGCAATGGCAGGGTCCACCTCCCCAACGCAGTCGGCCCTCTCAAATTTCACAAACGAATCCAGAAGGTTTGATTGGGCGAATTCAGAACCCAGAATCGCCATATTCGTCGCATCCGAGTAGGCCAGCCTCACCCTCTGCTCCAAATGGCCACCTTGCTTAACACCCGTGGCACTTCTCCCACCGTTGGTACTGCCGCCGTTCTTTTTTGTCGAGCTATTGAACAGACCCCAGCTGCCTTCCATCTTGTTCGGCTCTGTATTCGGGGGGATCGACTCGGGCAACAAGGGATACGGGTGCGGGATGTGAGGGAAGTGCTGGCCGTTGTCCCACCCTATTAACATGTCCGTCATGGGCAAGCTATCTGCGTCGGCATCGAGTGCCCGGTTGCCCGATTCGCTGACCATCATCCACTTCCGAGTCGAGCGCATTTCCGAAGCGTCCCACACAATGTCTCGATTAACAAGGTAATCATACAAAGCGCCGAAATCTTTCTGTAGAAGCTGCGTAACCGTGCGTGAGAGCCACATCTCTTCGTTGTCGGTCACTGATGTGACGGCCGAGGACGGTGATCCCACCAATGGTTGCACGTCCGATACTACGGGCCAGCTGCCAAATATTGATGAATAGTGGGCAATGAGAAACAACCGCAGCCGGTCGGCGGCCGCCCTGGCTGCTTTGATATTATTGGACACTACTGCGGGAGGCCACATGTCCGAATACTGGAAGTGGCCTAACCGGTCTTGAGCGCGGTGGATCCGTACCTGAGTTTCGAGAGAGGCCCGGTCCAGAAGTCTGCGTGTTATGGGAGTGAGGCCCCGAAAGTCGACACATGTTTCAAGTTCGCGATACATGCCGGCGCAGTGGGCGAAGCTCTCGTACCACCCTTCGGCCCAGCGAACCTTAGGTCCTTCGGACCAGGCCAAAATGCTCACTGCTGTTTCGGCATCGTTTCGAACATCGTCGAGGCCCCTTGCTTGAAGATATTCGATGATGGTCGCCACATTGTCCGAGTCTGGGGTCATGTAAAGGTTGAGTCGTGTATGTAGATCAGATAGCGCCTGGTGCAGGGAGAGGCCTGCAATCGACGCATGATAGAGCAAAGCAAACACGTTCCGGGTCGCCATATGATACCGTAGCTGCTCTACGCGTGACATGTTCGTGGGGGCGGGGAAGAAGAGCTCGTAGGCAACATCCCCTTCGGCGTAAATGGCGTCCAAGTCGTCTAGCCCTGGTCCAACTCCGCGACGATCAGAGTCGTCCATCATAATGGGATCCTCCTTCGCCTGCAGTATCGGCGAGGGCGTTGATCCATACTCGTTGTCAATGAAGGCCTCTCTCAACATGTTCATGAGATGACGTGATTCGGTAGCTTCAATGACATGGGACGAGACCCGGAGCGATGGGTTCGGTCTCGGGTACTGGTCTTGATGGCACAAATACACGAGCACGTCGCCGCTAGGGTCCCAGAGCTCCGGATCTTTGCGCAGCTTGTTCCACCGTTGAACGGGTCTGCCAAAGCCAATCCACCTCCGGGTCGGCGGTGTTGTGGGTAAGTGGGGTGGGGTAGGTGGTAGTTGGGTTGTCGGGGGAGGCGGGGCGTACAGCAATGGAGAGGTGGCCTCCCAAGAGGGATCGACGGCCGGCTCGTATTTGTGGGGCGAATGGGGATACATATTTGACATAGGGTCGAGAGCGTCGATAGCATGCGGGCTAGTAGGCATGGAAGGATGGTTTGGGTAGAAGGCATACTGGCGCACCGTGGCGGCCGATTCAGGACGGGGGCCCGGCATCTTGTTGGGCTCATCGCCATTTTCCTTGTCCTTCTTCCGAAAGGTAAACGTTTTGGCCAGGCCCTTGCGCACATTTTCGCTCTTCTTATCCAAGATGTCGCGGAGGCCCGACTTTTCAATTCCCGAAATGTCTTCCGTTTTGAGAGTCGGACGGTAGCCGCGCGCATAGCCGTATTGTTCAAGCGCCTCGGCAGTCAACATAGCACGACGGCTGGTGCGGGGACTGTAAATGTTCACACTACCCACATGGGGTGGAAAACTAGCAATAGCATTCCCGGCGGCATCACGCGAGACATCAACGAACTTGATAAAGTGCGCACCATTTGTGTTGCCTGCGCCAATGCCCACGGGAGCAGATCCATGTAGTACGGGGAGGGGGAAGTCGGAAAAGCTGGCGTCGTCTCTATCAGAGCTGGCGGGCGAATTCGCGCTGCCCCTCGACGCCGACTTCTTGGGGTCCGTGGCCTTTTTGCGAGCGTACGCGCTCCGGGCCGACATGTCGGTAAAGGGTCCGCACGAGCCACGAATAGATGAGAGAAATAGCGTAAGAGGGGGGTTAAAGGGTAGGAGGAGGATAGAGGGACGATTGAATGGTGGAGGGAAGAAAAAGAAAGGAAAGAGGATGCGAGAAAAGCCAAGAATGGGTTTGGAGTTGGGCTTGGAGTTGGAGTTGGAGTTGGTGCTAGTCGGGGTGCAAAGATTGGGGAAGAGCAGCCTTGGGCAGAATAAGCCTCGAATCCTCAATGTGAGGAAGGCGCATCCGCTTGCCAAATTCGCCTCTGTGGTCTAATCTGGCAGGAACCACGGAGTAGAATGAAAAAAGAATGCTCGAAAAAGATACAGAATGCATGGAAATGGAAATGAGTCTGGAGGATAGATAAGATTAACGTGGTTAGCAGCTACTTGGAAAGATAAATACTAATACGGAGTATGTGCTTTGAGGTGGGGAGGGAAGTGGACGTCTACGATTTGGTTGGGTTTCCCCCCATATCCATGGGTGCGATGAACCGTTTATTGAACCATAGCCGAACTTGCGCCCGTTTGCCTCCCACAAGTCAGCATCTTGACCCAAGCAGGTGACGGCAGGCCAAGAAGATGTTCATCAGTTCTGTGCACCCTTGACCCTGGATGAGTGTTCATGTCATGATAAGAGTACTCTGTCATGCGCCCAGTCCCCCCTCCATTTCACCCTCCCAGCTGTATCTATCTACTCCGTACTCCGTACTCAATTCCGAAACTGCCATTCATTTAATTTTCTTTTCTTTTCTGTTTCTTTTGGGACTTTGCACAGGGGTAAAGACGGGGAACATTGCCTTGCCTGGCCAGGGGTTGGTGTTGGCTGCGATGATAAGGACGTTCTTGTATTTTTTCTTAGTCTCGCCAACGTTGACTGATAAGGACCTGTCGCGTGTTCTGGTTGGCTGGTTGGCAAATGTGTAATGCACACCCTGCACATTGTCCTGTCATGTTATGCACAGGTGGTGCAGATAAATGGGGTCCACATATTCAAATCCCCCAAATTCCCCGATGGGGGCACGCACCAGGTGGGGCGCTAGCTAATGCACTTGCCAGACTTCGAAGTGGCGAGAGCAACTAAACCATTATCCAGGCGTACGGAGTACTAGTTTAGAAGAAAGAAGCTTTGGGTCGCACATGGGTGCACGCACCAGACCATGCCGCTAGCAGGGTGAGCGAGCCATTAAATACCAAGGCCACCATTTCCCCTACAATTACCGATTACCAACGAGTGGCCAGCTATCTAAAGTTTACTAATTGCCGTTGCGTTTTCCCCCAGCCCGAGCCTGACTACGGAGTAGAGAATTTCGAAAACCTCCATAAACTACTTGTAGCCAGCCAGTCAGCTTCTTTGGGGACGGGTACGGAAAGAAGAGAGCTAGCAGCTGGCAGTGTGCCATCTCTTAAATGTACAAGTAGCAAGTACAAGTAGGCAGCAAGGCTGCTATCAGACCTATCTATCTCTTTATCACCCTATCTTCACGAAACAAATTTCCATTTCTCCACCCCTCGTCACACCCAAAGTCAACGAGGTCATATTGCGGTGACGTACAAGTACTGACCATTGGCTCTAGCAAACGAAGAATAGCAATATTTGTCGAGGGACTTCGCCCCCACTTGTCATGCATGCTCTCTCTCTCTCTTCCCTTCTGAGGTTTTTCCGAAGATCAAGTAGAAAGAAACAAACCATCACCAGGAATGCTCGCAAAGAAACAATTGGTCTAGGATTTGAGACGCAAGTACTCCGTAAACTAGTAGAAAAAGTCTGTCTATTGTGGTGGGGCACCACACACACTATTAGTATTACACACCCAAGGCATCCCTACCCCTACCTGCTTGTTCACCATCACAACATCAATCCGTCGTTGCCAATATTAAAACGAATAAGCCGTACGTAAGGGGAGTATATCTGGATGACAACTGGCACGTTATACAAGGACTCGGAGGGTCCTTTGCACGAGTGTGGAATTTGTGGCAAACGATACGCAAGAAGTATTTAGCCCCGAGTAACCCGAGTATCAACCGCACTGTACCAAGACTGTGCTAATCCACCATCAGAGGACCTCCGAGACCGTCACCGTCGCCGATGCATTAAATCATTCGCTATACCCCGCCGCTCAAAGCAAAAAGCGTGCTTCCGCTGTGCGGCTTCGAAATTAAAATGCGATTTTGCCTTGCCGTGTTGCGCACGATGTGTTTCTAAGAATATCGAACGCTGCCAGTATGCCAACGACCGGGAATCTTCAGTGCCACCTAGCTATGTGCAAGTCGAAGTTCTAGAATCGTCTGGTATTGAAAATGAAGATACTTCCACAAGTATCGATTTACCTCGGACTCTAGGTGCCGATATGGGGGTTGCGATGCCAGTTTTAAGAGATCCATGTGAAGACACGTCCCTTTCATCGAGCGAGGAGGACGATTTCCCTCAAGATTATGACCCCAGGCCGGATTATTCTCAGAACGGAACTGCGCCTCCGGTCACACATTCACCAAGCTGGCCATGGCCTACCCAGTTGGCATCCACTTCCGACGAAGATTGGGCCAAACTTCTCCTAGCATACCCTCAGATGTTAAGGGCAGGTAAATGTCCGCCCTTTATCCATCCTTCAGTGTATCGGATTCATGAAGCAGGGGAAGATGTCCCTGAGCCGCTTGCCATCGCGCTATGTTGCGTCAGTGCGATGAAGGTGCCCGTTGCGCGGAGTCGTGCTTTTGCATATCAGATGATTGAATCAGAGAGACAGGAACTCGTTACATCTTTTGTGAGTCTAAACCTCCATAAAACGAGTCACTCTCAGAGGTATTGAATTATCTGCTGATACTTTCTTCCTTTCTTATTTTATGTACATAGTCTCAAGCACTACCGCACCCTCTTGGTGCCCTTGCCTCAGTTCATGCCATGTGCATCTATCAAATAATGACATTCTTCGGACCAGATCGGAGCCAGATTCGCTCTGCCGAACTCCTACAGCCGTGGCTTCTCAGGGTAAGCACTCCAGACTCTATAAAATCAGTCCAAAGTTAAGCATAAAGCAATGAAGACTAATACCCTGCAGATGGCACGAACCCTGATACCGAAAGCCGACCTAGATGAATCCTCCTGGGAAGCATGGTGCCTCGCCGAAACAACTAAAAGAACTCTCCTACTCGTAAACGCCGTCAACGTCCTCTCTCTTCGTCTAGGTCACCAGAACAAGCACCTTTATGAATCCTTTGCAGATAATCTAGTAGCTGCCATGCGCGCGCCCGCTCCACCATGTCAATGGACTGCTACGACACAGGATGAGTGGACATCGGCACGCATTCTCAAAAGCCAGAGAGATATGAGGCTTGAAAATTCCACTGTGGGATATCTTGCTGCTGGAGATGAGGGGAATATAACGAGATTTACGAGTTTGATTATTGCCACCTTGTAAAGGCCACAGTACAGAGAGATGATATTGTCCAAGTATACTCTGGAGAACGAATTGTACAATGTTTGTCGGAACGGAAGAATACCTCATCGAATTTTGATCGAGATAGAAGGCGGGCGTTCTTCGTCGTAGCACTACGTCCCGTGCTCACGGCAAGGAGAATTATGTTGAGCGGGACTTGTCTATTGTCGATCCCGTTAAGCACTGGGCTTCACTAGCGAACCAGAAGTGGAAGGCGAAGCCCATGAAGCCCATGAAGGAACCTGCAAGCCACTACTAAACGATAGGATGTGCATTCGGGTTGCCGGCGCAACCTTATTCAATATTACTGTTCTCTGGCGTTTTGAGGGAACCGCTCCCAGGAAGAAGACTTGATACGTGTGAATAAAACATTGACTTGATGAAGCATTGGTTAGGCTCCTTTGAAGTTCACAACTAATTTCCTCAACTACTCCCATGAACAACGACCAACCTCTCCCCAAACCCTTTTCCAACAAGAAGTGCATTTTGCAATGGTTCACCCTCCTTCAAGACTATAACATTCTCAGGGTACAACTTTCCCAGTAGCGCGAGGTACACGATGGGATCTTCCACGGGGAAGACACAAAACGGGTTGTCCAACCCATTCTTGGTCGACGTGACGAGTCCCAGGTTCTCCCAACACCTCAATAACACTGAATATAAATGCCTGTTGCGATTGGCTTGTTCGGGGGGGTTGTAACTGTCCTTGGGATTCTTTCGAGATCTGAAATTTCTTTGAAGCGGCCGATGGGTATGCGAATCGCAGGCCCCGGGCAATCTGGCCAATATCAATGCTTGACGAGATGCCGTCGCTTCCCGTGATTTCAAGTTGTAAGGTTCCTTGTTTGGGACTGCTTCCGGGTACGAAGCGAATTGAAGCGCTTTCGAGGGAAAGCTGTCCTTTCAAGTGAGCCCGCTCCAGGGATTGAGAGAGGCCAGGCAGTATTGAGCTGAAATCCGGTAGAGAACTCCTCTCTGCGTCGTAATACGACTCGTACTCGTAGTCTATCGACACGCTTTCTCCGCCCTCCGTTATGAAAGTAGGGTGGTAAGGTAGCGTATACCGTGCCGTAGACCCAGACAAAAACGAAGGCAAAACAGTGCCTCTCGAATATTAAAATCCACAACCGCCGTCCGGAAGCGACTCTCCAATAACGCTCCTCGCAAGTTGAACAATAGACGAATGACGAACCTGTCCCGTAAGACACGAAACGATAAATTCCTTCCGGTTGTTTGTAAATCCTCGTGTCCCAGCACCGCTCGTAAAAACAAACTCCACATCCTCGAAATTGTCAAAGGGAAGAAGTGCATCGCGAAGCAAGGTGTTTCCATGAAGAAGGCTTCACCTAGACTGGTATACTTGTACAAGTTGGGATAAGTTGGGATACAAGTGACACGAAAAACGCAATTCCAAAAGGCACTTTTTGCACTTCAGCTCTCTCACTCTCCAATTCAATGCAGCTGCCTCAACAAAGGAAAACAGGAATAAAAAAATTTACCAAACTGATGGACCTCCAAAAAGGCTTGTCTAATAATACAAAAACAATGCTTAATGTACAGATACACGGCCCCTATACGGACCTGTTATTTACATCGTACCCTGAGTCTGAGTCCATCCAAGCACCCGTCCATGTCGGTATCCCCCTCATAATATAAATATGTCGTGAAATGAAATGATTTGTCCGATATAGCCTCCTTCGGCTGGAATATACAAGGCTTTCCCAGGTTGGCCCTCGCTATGTCAAAAGCCAGCTGGGAGATGATAGAAGTGCAGGAAAGAAATAAAACTGAGTCTTCGGAGTTCTAGTCTCGGTCGTGGCGGAAAGTGCATTTATCACCCCTAGCGCAGGTACCCTGCTTGAAAAAGACGCAAGGTTTAGTTCCGATCAAGGCACGGTTGATGGGCCGATGCGGCGGCAAAGTGCCCTTCGCTGATGGTTTGGGTGGACCAGAGCGTCCTTTGTAGTCACGGTCGCGGTCACGGTCACGGTCACGATCCCGATCCCGGTCACGGTCACGGTCACGGTCATGATCTCGGTCCCAGTCTCGGTCGCGCTCCCTACCGTGGTCTCGGTCTCCGTAATCCCGATACTTGTCCACGTCCCAGTCGTGTTTGCCCGCCGGGTGATACTGGTACTCGTTCTGCGGCGGGGCAGGCTGCCCATTGGCTTGCGTTGCCATTTGTGTGAGCATGGCCATTTGCTGGAATGAGGGGTCGTTGGGGTGCAGGCCTAGTGCAGGTTGGCTCTGCCCGCCGCCTTGTTGTCCTAGGGTTGCTAGAATGGCCTGAAGTTGGCTGCCGTCCAGACCCGGCACTGCTTGGGGTTGTGGGGGGGCAGCAGCGGTGGCAGCCATCTGGGCCGCCTGCAATTGCTGGAATAGCATAGCATACTGGTTCTGTTGCTGCTGTGGCGGCTGCGGTTGTTGTTGTTGTTGTGCAAGCAATGCTGCCCATATATCCTGAACCTGTGGCGCTTGGGGTTTAGGTTGCGATTGCGCAGCGGCAAGTTGAGCCTCCCTGCGGGCTTTCTCCTCTTGCTCTTTGCTTGCCCGAGCGGCCATATCTCTATTGTATCCTGCCCACCATTCGCGGACACGTTCAGCATCTGATGCCAACCACTTGGGTGGCTCGCGGCTAGGATACGGAAGGTTTGCGAATTCGTGGAAGACTGCTTCGAGCCCTGCCAAAATCTCTAAGACAGCACTGGGGTAATCTGTCCGGGGAGCTGCCTGCGTATTTGTGGCACCCATTGGATGCTCAAGTGACCATTTGGTCGCTGTCTCGGATTCGAGCAGTGTATATACTGGGATCATGGCGGACGCGGTACTTGGGAGCAGTCGGTGCTGAGGCCCCGGTGTCCCACCATGGCCGGCCGACTGGCCCGACACAAGTTTGAGGGTCCCAAGAATCGAGTTGACTTTGGCACCCGGGTCTTCCCCTGCCTCGAGCCTCCTTACTGCGTAATACAGGGCCGCATCCATGCCGTGCTGCTGGAGTTCTTTCCAACGCCGATGAATCTCCTCATACTTGGCCTCTGTCCTTGGTAGGTGGCCGATTCTTGGTTCATCGGCAAGAGCCTGCGTCTCCGGCGGCGGGCTTTTGGGCGTTGGAGGGATATCCGCAGTGTCATGGTAAATAGCCATCAGTACTTTCTGTTCTCGATCAGCGATACGGCGTTGTTCCTCTGTTGAAATTTCTAGGGTTCCCGCTCGCGACACATAAGCCTTAGCCCGGTAGCTCTCTGGGATTCGGGACAAGTCAGACAATGTGGGCTGAATCCACGGCCGTGTTGGTAGGCCATCGTCCTCCTCCTCTTCTTCCTCCGCGCCAGCTGCGTGCCTTTGCTTCAGGACCATGCCTTCTGATCGGTCGTCGCCAGCATCGAGCGTCATCTTGCCGTCAGCCATCTCGTCCTCGGACTCTTCCTTGTGGAATATCTTGACTTGAACGAGGTCATTGTCGGCTTTCCATGAAACTCGAAGTTTGCGACGGGCTTCTTTTCGCAGCCGCTTCTCTTTTTCCTGGGGTGTTTCCACCTTCTCAGCCTCCTTAAGGTCTTTCTGGGCTGCTGGGACCTCAGGCTTAGGGGCATAGATGGAGTCGAGGAGTGATGCGATGCCTCCAGCTGCGCTAAGCGACGAGGACGATGATGTTTTCTGCGCGGGGTTGGGTGTTTCCGCTTTAGGTTCCACTTTCGCGGCTGGCTTCTTGATATCCGATTTGATGCCAGGCTTTTCATCGGAATTCGGTTTAGAGTCTGGTCTTGACGATGCGTCAGGCTTGCTAGACTCCACCCTGGCAGCGGGCTTGACAGCTGGTCGAGACTTCCCTGGCAGGATGGCACCAAGCCCACGAGGTTTCGCAGGTACGACTGTTTTAACGTGACTCGCCGGCCCACTAGGAGTTGATTTCAGACTGCCAACCATGGCGCCGGGCTGGCTTCCTGCCGCCGAGTCCAATGCGACCTTCTTTGCTACATGTGTAGAATCAGAATCGTCATCGCGGCTTCTTTTGACAGATGTGCCTTCTGTCGAAGACTTTGTTATTTTCGGTTTGCTCCCAGTGTTCCCGGTAGCCGTTGAGGATTTGCTCGGGCCAGAAGCGGTACCGGTGTATGCGCTTCCAGTTCCAGTCGAATGCGAACCGTTTGCATCATTCTCCTTTTTTGGCGAAGAAGCGCCAGTCTGGGCGTCTTCCTTGGCTTTCTTCAAGTTGGCAGATATTGTTTGCAACAGTTCCCGCACAGTTTCATCGCCCTTGTCCATGAGACGCTTTCGTACGACCTCAAAATTCGAAACCACCTTCGATGTTGTTTTAAAGTTGGCCATCAGGCGCAAGACAGCTTTGACCATTTTTCCCGAGATGTCGCCGGCCTTGATGCAGCCAATCAATGTGTTGATCAGAGCCAAAACGAGCTTTTGGTGACCACCAAGACTCTCCAGCACGACTTCATCGCCGTTTTTGTTGGCGGCTTCGAGTGCTTGGTAGAGAACCTCCCTTCTTAGATCGGCCTCTTCTGTCAGCTTTGGTATCTGTGCGGTTCTATTTTCTTTGACAGCCCGGTCAAGGTCTTGTTTTGCGCCATTCATAAGCAGGCGTAAGTTAATGATAAACTCGCCAGCCATCTGGACGGCACCAGCTAGGAGGGTGTTAGTTCGCGTAGCATTCGGATCGATGTGCACTATGCCAATAATATCCCATGCAGCAGCCTCAACAGGATTGGTTGGGCGTACGGCAGAGCGCACCTAGTGATCGTTAGTTTCTCCAGAGCTGGACTGTCGAATTTTCATGTGGAACGCGTCTGACTTACAGGCTTGCTTCGTTCTTCTTCCGCCAACTTCCGAGCTTGCTTTTCTGCCTTTGACTTCGTCGCTTCATCCGCCTTGAGCTGTTCCTTAAACGCATCTACACCAAGCCGATGCTGAGATTAGCCATAACTCGTCACTCGTAAGGACGGAGTCTGACTTACGAGGGTACTCAGTATACTTGGGTCTCCTCTTCCCCAAGGCTTTCATAGCTTGGTCAAAGTTATCCAAGAGGTGCTTAGCCTCGCGGCGTCGGCCATCTAAGCCGCTCTCATTCAGTGACGGTTTGTACTTCTCGGAGAAAGATCCCTGAATCTCACTAGGTAACCTACAGCCCAGTTCAGGAATGATTGGTTTCCCCGAGCGCGAAGGTAACGCAACGATGGGGGGGAGCTTGTCGTAGCTTTTCGGAGCTATACAAGTGTCAGTATGGTTGTCGTTGGTTCACCCGTCAATGAACAATTGAAAGGAACTTTTGCGGTACGACGTACTAGGAAGAGTAACAACACCCTTAGTTACCAGGAATGGAGTGCCCAAGATAGGAGGAAACCTAGATTTAGAAGACTTATCACGCTTTCTGAAGGCTTCCAAAAGCGCGTTTTCTTTGTTTAGAGTTGGCAGGCCCGAACTGCTTCCTCCCATCTGGCCTGGCTGGATAGGGATCGGAACAGGTGTTTCTGAGATACTAACCACCTCTGTCCTCTTCTCCATCGGGGCAGCTGCCTTCTTCACTACCTTCTTTGGCTTTTTGCTCGCAGGCTCGACAGTAGATTGGAAATTTGCATAGGAAGGAGGTGGTATAGGGGTGGTAGATTCGACAGGTCGCTTAGTCCCCTTGGACGTAGTTGACTGGGGGCCATTGGAGGGTTGGCCCGGTGCCGTGGAAGTCGCTGCGGCCAAGGGTACGGTTTGTGATGCAGCAGCGGGTGATAGTGCATTCACAGGATGGTTTGGCGCGGTAGTGAAAGCAGGTTGAGAGAAATTATGGTGACCCGCATCTTCGAAGGCAATATTGGATGATGACTGCGAGTGCCGGGGCTCTTGCTCAGACACGCCAGACATGGGAGTAGCAGATAAAAACGATTGCATAGATTGGTCAAACACTGGGCCATGAGCGTTGGGCATTTGAGGAGGTTGGGCAAAGGCTTGCCGCTCATGTTGGAATGTGTTGAATAATGGCTGTGGTTGTGGCTGCTGTTGTAATTGGCGATGTGGTTGCTGGTGAGGTGGCCGTTGAGGCTGTTGAAGCTGCTGTTGGCTGTGCTGTGGGAGCTGGCCATGCGGCTGGCCAAATGTCGGCAGTGGGTTCTCGAACGATTGCTCAGCGAGGTTCGAGTACATGTACTGCTGTGGGGGAAAGGATTGGCTCGTATGCGATGGCTGGTGGTGCCCTGGCAAAGAAGACATATCCGATAAGCCAGCAGTGGAATCCATTTTATGAGAGCTTGGCGGGAAAATCTCCTGGGGTATTTGACTGAAGACAGAAGGGTCGAGAACATCGGTGGAGGGCGGGTAGGATTGATGGGCGGGTATATGGCCATAATAGCTGCTCTGGTTCGAACCAGCAAGGGTGCCGGGTATCCCTACATCAGAAGGCATAATCGGCTGCCCTTGGTCGTCGAAGAACGAGGCTGAATCAGGCGAAGTGTCTAGGGCATCTCCGGAGAACATGCCTGGTATGTCCATCTGGGAATAGGACTGCGAGGTGGACGGGTTGAACTGGTGTGACAAGTCGCCATAGCCATACATCTCACTCATATACTCCTCCGGGGTGCCTTTCTGGCCCCCGGAGCTGAAATTCTGCATCCTGAGGTTGATTTGGAGATTGGGCCCGCGAATTGAGAATTGTCGTGAACGTCGACGGCTTGATCTGAAAACAAAGATGCAGCTGTTAGCAGCTGGGTATGACCACTGGAATGCTAGCTCGGGGAGAGTGGGGTAGCTTCTTGTTAGGTATGAGAGCCTATTGGTTGATAATGCAGAAAATATGGAGCGGACGAGAGAGAGGTTGCCAAGAATGGAAATCAAGTTCACGCTAAGCCAAACACGTAAACAGGCGTAATGGATTAGGTATCTCCACATACAGTCTGTACTTGCGAAGTACTTTCAAGAGATGTTACCCAAGATACACCAAAGAGAGGAATGGGTTGAAAGCGTTGAGCAGTGAGTGGTGCAAGGTAAGTCCTAGAAACAGAAAACAATCAGCGTTTGGTTCGGCTTGGAAATAGCAAGTTTGATGAGTGAAGACGAAAGGCATTATATATGGCAGGCCTCCGTGATTGCCTTCCATTGACTGGTTGTTCCATAGGGACGTGCCAATTGAGCAAGTTGTTTGGAGTCCATGCAGCCAAGTTAGTTTTTTTGCCCGCCATGTACCCCAGAGACATCGGCGATTTAATTCGGGATGTCAGCAATGCGCCGAGCAAGCAGTTGTCTCCTTGCACAGAGTACAGAGACGAATCCGCAAGGTTGGTTGGTGATGGAAATGGCCCAAGCACCAAACTGTGTGAACCACCAAGAACCACCACAGAACAAAGCCAAGAAAAGAAAAACAGAAAAAAAAGTCAAGGCGAGAGGATGGCTGCCTCTGCATGTGTTGCAACTCTCTCCCACAGAACGCAATGCTATTCTCTTTGAGATATACAGCATCCAACAAATTTGAGCTTCTTCTGCTTGGGCCGAGTGATGGGCGACTCTGAGGTGGAGCAGGGGCGGGGGTCCATTGGCATTCTACTGGGTCTTCAACCCAATTTTTCTCTCAGCTTTGGTTTATGGGCAACTGAGGTAACTCACAGCGAGCTCCAAATGAGAGCGCCTTAAGGTATCCTTTTTAAAAAGAATCCATCGGGAACACTCAGAGCCAGAGTAAAAATTGCGCTTCTCTCGAGACAATTAATAAAACTCGATAGGCACATACATCGCCGCTCGGTTGCTGTAGTTGTCTGTTTATGTGTGGCGCGACCCAAGATTCAAGGCTGGCCAAAACCCGAGTACATGGGCTTATAGTGCTTATAGCTGGTTTCGGGGCAATCTCCAGGCGTACCAGGCAGTGGAAGTCCACTGGAAAGGGGGGGGAATAGAGAACGATTAAGTGGGGCCAACGGCCCTGGTGTAGAGGCAGGATAAGGGGGAGTGAACAAAGGAAAAAAAGGGAGGGCAAGCTGCTTCTTACCCAACAAAGCTTCAGTTGATAGCAAAGTACCCTTCTGTCCATCTGCCGTTTAAAAGTCCTTCGGTGATCCCATCAGATGAGAGTCCTTAAGTGAAGAGCATAGTTACATCATAATTGGTACTCTCGCCCTGGTTTAATGGAAGAGAACGATGTGTTTCCCAGAACCCGACGCGACAGGACTCAGAGGCTGTTTTTGGGTGACTTAGGAGGAAACCCCAAGGGTCAATAGACTCGTCGTGTGGTGGCGACCGTAGAGAGAATCCAAATGGTAAAGCGAGACGGAAATTTGCTTAGAGAAAGAAAGAAAAAGAGTACCACTTAGCGAATATGATCGCGATGTTTACTATGTCAGTCAAGAAGCAAGCGTACAGTGGGAGAAGTGGTGAAGTATGGGAGAATTTGCACCTGCGATGTGGAGATGAAGGAGGGTGGAAGAAAGGGGGAGGTTGGAAACGAAGATGACGCGGGTTGGCCCAACACAGTATGGCGCTACTCCTGGGCGGGAAAATATCCGGAACAAGTCAAGTAATGGTGGAGTGCATATAACGGGCTTTCCTTTAAAGGGTTATTGTATCTACCCTGTATACTATTCTGTCCACGTATCAAAGCCGCGATATAAGCATATTCCCCATTGAAGCTTGACAGAGTGAGTGAGCTCCGAACTGCGAGCTGTTTGGCCGAAAACGACAGGATTGCACAACGCTGCCAGACGGGACGCCCATACTCAAAGCTCCCTGCAAACTTTGACCCCAACTTTTTGTTTCTCCCGAATATACTCGGGCAGTTCATTTCGAGGCCATACCTGGCCCCGATACCCCTGGCGTCAATCAAGCTCATAGTGGGCCAGAGTATCGAGAACCCCCTCTATTCTACACACAGTATGTTTTTAAGAGTCCCTACCGCATGATAACACCACGACTTGCCCTACCCAGCACCTAGTTCTTATTTTCCTCAAGCTCTAGCTGCCCTAAGTTCGACCGGAATTCCTAATAATCATGTCAACCAAAATCCCATCCTTACGAGACAAGCAAATAGGTAGGCTACTTTACCAACCCTCACATTCGCATATTTGTACCATCTAACCTAAGGAAACAGCCTCTGTCAAAAGGATTCTTACTCTCTACGAGGAGTCCCAGGAAAATGAGGATTCTTCTAATACCGATAGTCTCGTTTCAGCAGCAAAAATCCTCACACTCGATGGCGAGCCAATATGGAAGGTCTTGGTCTTCGACGACCTTGGCCGAGACGTCATCAGCAGCATCTTGCGAGTGAGCGACCTGCGCTCGCTCGGTATTACCATGCATATGAACATATCCTCGCCTCGTTATCCTATCCCCGACGTTCCCGTCATCTACTTCCTCGAACCCACCGCAGCAAACCTCCAAGCCATCACAGCCGACCTCCAGAAGGGTCTGTATTCGCCCGCACACATCAACTTCCTCTCGTCGTTGCCCCGCCTTCTCCTCGAAGATTTCGCGGCGCAAACTGCAGCAGCTGGCACGGGCGAACACATCGCCCAGCTTTACGACTCCTATCTCAACTTCATCGTCTCCGAACCTCATCTTTTTAACCTAGGCATGCAGAAAGACCACACCTACTGGGCTTTGAACAGTGCGGCAACAAGCGATGCCGAGCTAGATCGGGTTGTAGACAAGATAGTCAGTGGCCTGATGAGTGTTGTGGTTACAATGGGTAATTATTCTCTTCGCCCTCGTCTGGCCGTGATTGCTTTGCGCATTATCTTTCGGTGCTCGTGACACAACTAACAGATTGATAGGTGTGATACCAATCATCCGCTGTCCTAAAGGTGCCGCCGCCGAAATGATCGCCACGAGGCTCGACCGAAAGCTACGAGACCATATTCTCAACTCTAAAGACAACCTTTTCTCGAGTTCCCGGAACGCATCTTCGACAGGCGGTGCGTCAGGCTCACGGCCGGTGCTTGTCATCCTTGACCGAAATGTAGACTTAATACCCATGTTTTCCCATTCCTGGACCTACCAATCGCTTGTGCACGATGTGTTACACATGCGCCTGAACCGTATCACGATCGAGTCGCCCGTCGACGAAACAAACCCTGCCAAGGGCACAACAAAGAAGGGATATGATTTGACCGCAACGGATTGGTTCTGGGAGCGAAATGCCGGATCACCATTCCCACAAGTTGCGGAGGATATTGATGCCGAGCTGAGCCGATACAAGGAAGACACTGCGGCCATCACCAAGAAATCGGGTGTCAGCAGCCTCGAGGATCTCCAAAACGACACAAGCGCAAGCGCTCAACATCTCAAAGCAGCCATCACCCTCCTACCGGAGATGCGCGAACGAAAAGGAATTCTAGATCTCCATATGAACGTCTTGGCAGCCCTCCTTACCGGTATTAAGAACAGACAAATCGATAACTATTTCCAGCTCGAGGAAGGCATCACGAAGCAGACAAGGGCGCAGATTCTCGAGGTGATCCGTGACAAAGAAAAGGGCAGTGATGCTGTAGACAAGCTCCGCCTCTTTATTATCTGGTTCCTCAGTATGGAACAAGACATCAGCCGCGCAGAGTGGGATGAATGCGAAAAGGCCCTCATGGAAGCTGGAGTGGATGTGACCTGCCTAGCATATATTCGACAGTACGTACAAACTCATTTCTTCCAGATGTTATTAAGGAATTCACAGTTTCGTTTCTCTTTCCTACCACTTTTACTAACGGGACTTTAACACTCCAGGGTCCGAGCAACAACCAAGATGACACAGCTCACAACAGTCAACTCGAACGCCGCCCAACAATCCTCGGGCGACCTCTTTACCCGCTTCTCCTCGATATCGAGCCGCCTCACAGACCGCCTCAAGGACAGTGGTGTGCCCACAGGCCTCTCGTCCAACTTCGAGTCCCTCATCGGCGGCATCAAAAACTTCCTCCCCGTAAACCGCGACTTCACCGTCACCAAGATCGTCGAGAGCATCATGGACCCCTCCACAGCCTCAACCTCGGCCATCGCCAAAACGGAAAACTACCTCTACTTTGACCCGCGCTCCTCCCAAGCCCGCGGCACAATGCCACCAGCAAGTTCCTTCCGCACAGGCACCACCGCACCACCGGGCTCCCTCCCGGGCCAAGTCGGCATCGGCAGCAGCGCAAACGCGAGCTTCGGCCAGCGACGCCAGGGATACTCAGACGCCATGGTCTTCATGGTCGGCGGCGGAAGCATGGACGAATACGGTAATTTACAGGAGTGGGTTGGGCGCACGGGCGGCGATCGGTCGCGCAAGCGCGTCATATACGGCAGTACGGAAATGGTGCGCAGCGACGAGTTTATTCGGAATGAGCTTGAGAAGCTGGGCAAGGAGATCAGGTCTTGATTTTCGGGTGAATTATCTTAAAAGAATAACAGATTGTTTTTTTACTCTGTCCTTATTCCCTTCTTCGTAAAATAAAATCTTCACTTGGCCCTTCTAGCCCTGTCATGTCTTCTGTGCTAAAACATGAGGCTTGTCAAGATAGTGTGGTTGAATACCTTAGGTTAGCCATCTTGTTACAAGTTCAAACAGCAATATTCTAGTCCAACTTGAACATTATTTGGTAATATACTACATCTACAAGCAATAAACCAACATCCACATTCATCCTCGGCCACCGCACAGCCTACGGTACCGTAAAAAATTGGGGCAAAGCAAGGGAATAAATCTCATAAACCAGAAACAAAAAAAAGGCTATCACATCAGTATAAATGAAAACTGAGGTGATCCAAACTCCACAGCTCTTTTTTCCGACTCTTTGCTTGGGGCCGAATACCAAGTCCTCTAAACCAATTCGCTGTTTCCATGCAGCATGCAGCTCCTGCGGCTCAAGGCAAAAAAAGACCTCCGAGAACAATGATAGAAAAGGGGGCAAAAACACAAAAAGGAAATCAAAAGACAGGGCGAGGGTGTGAGTTACATTTTGGCGGCATCGGAGGTGCATTACTGTGCAGCTCATGCTCCATAATCATCAAAAGAAAAACGAAAGGCGCAAGCGCGATATGGGCACATGACTCCATATCCTTCACTTCAAAATCGTGGTGTTGTAGCGAGAGGAAGGGACAGGGGAAGGAGTAACAATTCAGCAGCCCGTAGAGAGTGGGTATGGCTAGGAGCTGCAAAGAGGTGTCATAAAATCGCTCAACAAAAGAAGAGAAACGACATAGGAAGATCGGAAGCGTTGGGTGTCCTGCCCCAAGCATCCATAAGAGGCGCTTTAGACGCCTCGGAACATTCGTACAACCAAGAACCATAGAGCACCGATAAACTTGAAGGCGCTGAGGGCTGCCACGCTCCACAGGACGACCGACATGTAAATGTTCGCCCGGTGGTCATCGTCATCCTCGGCGTTGTTTGTCGGGCTAATTCTCTCGAGTCCAGCAGTGCTGAGCACGGCAGCCACGAGGGCAAAGTTCATAATCATCCAAACCAAGACAACAATCGAGCGAACAGCACGATAATAGTCCATCTCCTTCTCTTCAAGTTGGGCCGCAGTTGGGGCTGACTTGACAACCTTGGGTTTTTCGCGGAATACGGCAAGCTCACGCTCATACTGGGCGTTCAAGTCACCTTCGTCGGGAAGGTCGGTTTTACCCGTACCATCTTTTGTGCTGACGGAGGGTAGTTTTTCAGCCTTGTCGTCTCCCTTGGTACCCCATGAGACGTCGTGCGTGTTACAGAATGCGTAGACGTTGAGGACGTTGACGTAGGTTGGGGTGAGCAGCATGTACTGGATGAGCGAAGTGAACATGTGCCAAGGGTCAAACATCATAAGCGAAGCGATGAACCAGACACCATATGTAGCCACGACGGAGATGATCAGGTTGTAAAAGACCGGGTTCTTGATCAAGTCGCTGGGGCTGAACCCATTCGCGTCGTTGACATCTGCTAGAATGGCCTTGACGGAGATGAAAACGGCAGCAAACAAGAGATAACTGCAACACATTGAAAGTCAGAAAATGGAAATGCATGTAAGGGAAGAGAGGGGGGTAACATACACCATGATGAAGGCCCAGAAATAAACCATGAGGCCGTAGAATTTACCAGATCCAGCGGGTCGATTACCCATAGCGAGTACAAAACAAGTGAAGAGGGAGATACCGTAGAGCCACGCGAAGACAACACCGAGGTACAGGCCGACATCGCCCAGGAGAGTCGGGTCTGATAAACTGGTGGTGAGAATTTTGAAGACCAAGAAGAAGTTACCGACACCGAACCAGGCGAAGATCATGTTTATCGTCTGGTACACGAACTCGATGAAGAACATAAACTTGCGGAAGATGGAGTGGTCAGAGCGGAAGAATTGGTGGAAGTGGGCAGTGGCGTAGATAGCGGCGAAGAAAGAACCGTTGAGCCAACGACGACGCTGGAGAATCAGTTCTTGGACGGTGTCGGGCACATCAGTCTCACCAGTGGCCGATTTGACGTAGGAGAGGACCCAGTGGCAGTTTCGCTTTGTCACCAGCTCGAAACACAGGATACGATCTTCGGCAAGATACATGTTTGCAGTGAAGATACCGGCACCAGCGCCGTGAAGCTTTTCACCAGCAAAGTATTTCTCCAAAGGACCCTGACCATTCTTGTCGTTCTGAAGAGCGACGTATCGGTAGGCGGAGAAGGCACCGGGCAAGACAGAGATGAAACCAAAGGCAGATTCGAGGGGCTTGTCGAGAATGTTGCTCATTTTGTATTCAAAATTCTGGGTGGCAACGAGAGGATTGATCAAGTTCTTGCCACCGGTGCCTAACATGGCTTTGATCTCACCACAAGCGCCAGCGCACATAGGCTCGAGGTCAAAAGCCTTCCATAGGTCGTAGATAGAGCGACCGCCCGGTTTCGTACCAGCATCAATTAGGACACAGATGTTCGGATCAAGAACACGGCCAAAGGCTTGGAAGAACCATCGGTGGGAGTTGATCTTTTTTTGGTTCTTTTCCTTTAAACAGAAGAGGATCTGCACAGGTTGCTGCTTAGGAATCAACTGGACAGTGTCGTTCTTGATTTGCATTCCGACTTGTGTGGTGTACTCGTAGATGTGAGCCGTCACATCCTTGTTATTGACCTGCTGCTTGGCAATGCCTTCCTGGTAGACGCCCATACCGGCCAGAAGGGCGCGTGTTCGGGGGTTGATCTTGGCTCGACCGTCGCTAACGACACATACGACAATCTTCTTCCAGGCATCGCGACCCCACGACTTGCTTTCTTTGCGGTTGCACATGTATTCGACGTTCTTCAATACACCAATCATGGTGCGGGCGAAGAGAATCTCGTCTTCATTGTACATTGTGACGACAATGAAAAGCTCAGTCTGCCGGGGCTTACTAAAGAGCTTCTGGCGCAAGGTAAAGTTTTCCTCGTAGAAGTCGCTCGGATCGCACGTAGCAGCTGTATAACGCATGTGCGTAAACTCATCACGCTCACCGTGGGGAACCTGGTTCAAGAGTTTAGGGGGCACGGGGCAGTCCAGAACCAAATTGCCACGGTAGAGGAGCACCTGCTTCACCGTTTTCCATCTCTTGATGCCGGGGCCGGCCTGTTGTTGCTGCTGCTGTTGCTGTTGGGCATATGCCGGGTCATCGCGGTACGGATCTTGGCTGTGCTGGGAATCTTGGTGTTGAAGCATGGGGTAGCTGGGGTCGTGCTCTTGGGGGTGGGGTTCGTATGGCTGGTTGTAGTAGGCATCATGGTGCTGCTCGGGGTTCACACCATAATCGTTTCCAGGCTGCTGCTGGTAGTTCCGCTCGTCGAAGGGGTTCGCGTTCAAGTTACTTAGATTGTCGACCGAATGCTACAAAGATGCGCCAGGCGCCAGCGTTAGCGATTCGCCTCGAAATGCAAGTAGCGAAAGACTCTTGTTCGGGTCGAGAGCAAGTGCATCGCTAGTCTTGCTTTGAACTCACAGCCGCATTCAGTTGTAATTGGTCTCCCGGGCTGTAGCGACCTGGGCTCGGCCCCGTGGGCATCTGGAGAGTCTGCTGGGAGTGGTTGAACGGATTGTCGTCCAGTTGGTAGCCATGTTGAAGGGGATGGCCTGGCGAGGGCGTCCGGTGAGCTCGAGGGTCCATCCGCTCGTTGTAGTAGTCGTCGTCTGTGAAGAATTAAGAAGAAGGTTAGAGAGGGGTGGTCGATTGGAAGAGTGATGCGCCGAGGTAGGAGATTCTTCTCTGCGCAGCAGAGAGGATCAAAATAGCGACATACGACTGCACGCGCAAAAGCAACAAGCAGATAAAGGCAATAAAAGAAAAGACGAAAGACGAAAACGATGAAAACAGCGTCTCTGGTAGATTTGGGATCTCGTCTACGGATTGTGGGCGGAAAAGCGGTAATGTGGGCAGGGAAACAGGGGGTGCACCTCGATAGAGTTGCAAGGTACGGGGGAAATGGACAGACATGTAAGCGAAACGAATTGGTCGCCAAGCGGAAGGGTCCCAAGGTTGAACGAAAGCAAAAGATTGAAATGGACCCCAAAGGGGGAAGGGATACAAACCTACCTAAACGATTGTATGCCATGGCGTTTCAAGTTGCCAGCGTCGGGTCTAGAGTGCAAGGTGTACGGAGTACTGTATGCTATGCAACCTGCGGCAGGGCCACGACGAGATGGGGTCTGCTTCCAGCAGCGAGGTTCGGGTAGTGGAGATTCTGAATATAATACAATACGGGGCCGGTTTGCAAGGAGAAGAAAAGAATAAGAAAAGGTAGACGCTGGTTGGCCTGGCCGTCCGAGGTCCCAATAAGATTAGAAGGAAGGTGGAAAATAGGAGGGACGATGGAGGGAAGTCGGATTGGATGTGGATAGAAAGGATGAAAAGGATGGAAAAGGGGGGCTTGTAAACTAATATTACGGGTAGAGGGTGGAAAATCGCTTCTTGATCGAGGGGTGAAGGTGGATGGGAGGAAGGAAGATGATGCCGCGTTGCTTGGCTTTGAGTGGCCCGTGTTTGACGTTTTTCCTCTGGACTAGCAACCACATGAAGCTCGAGGGAAGGGGGTGGGGCTGGGCTGGGGGGGGCGGTTAGGAGGGCTTAGCTTAGCAGAAGGCTGGGGGGGGGGGGGGGCTTGATGAGGAAACGATGGCCCTGTCTCTACTCCGTACAGGAGTACGTACGAAGTAGTGATTCTGTTTGCACTGCTCTTCTCCGTATATTTTCTCTTTTTTCTGTATTTCACAAGACTTTGTAACGTAATAGCAGTTCACAGCACAATTGCTACTAATAAGCGATGGTAAGACGGGGACATGTTGATACAGAGTAGTACATGTCTGCAAAGGTCCATGTGTTCCAGTATCATCAAACCCCCCTATTTCACTCTGCGAACTCCTAAGTCTACACAATTCGATAGTTGGATATTTTCAAGCAAATGCAAACTGGGGTTTTCCACCAACGCACATCTCCACTACGGAGTGGTCGAATTGCCCTGCCAAATCTCTGTTTTTAATCCAAACCAAGTGGCAGTTGGAGTTGCTGTTGCGAGGTTACCCAGGGGAAGGGTGGGGAACGTGTTTTAGTTCGTAATAACGTTCTGGATGTTCGGATTGGCAGACGAAATAAAAGGAGCTGCTAACTTGGACCAACCCTTTAGTGATATGCCCAAACGCCCAAAAATAGGTCATATCAATACTGTACTCCGTACGGGGACTAGTAGGATTGCCGCCCCACTACTAGGTCTACCTGCATATCATACGCACAGCTGGCAGTCTTTGTGTCGAGAAAAAAAAATAGCATTGGAGTATTGAGTTAAATAGATGGGCACAAGAAGCAAAAGTTTGGTAGATGGAAAATTTCGCCGAAGGACTTCCTTTCCGCCATCTATCTCAAACAAGATTGTGATTGCACAGTGCTGAGCACAGTCCCACTAAACTAAACTAGGCACGAATGGGGAGTGGGTTAGAGTGTACTCCGTACTCCGTATTAATACTACAAGGCTTACTCCGTAATAATGCGTAGTACAAGTAGCACTGAAATCCCTGTGTTTCAGAGTTTATGCCAAGGGGTCAAGTGCTAATACTCCGTAGTTAGGCGTTTATCGAGAGCCAAAAAATATATTTATTGGATATGCCAACCCTGTAGGCGCCAGCACAATAACTTACCTGTAAGGAGTACAAGGCCTTCCATAACGGCCTGTCTTTATGAACAGTGCCATAAAGCACAAAGGCCTGCCTAATAAAATTGATAAATACTCAGCCAGTTGTGCGTGTATCCATCCCCCTTTCCACCAGGTGACGACCAGCCAAGGACTTATGAGGCTGTGTGGAGTGGCGAGCCACAAGCAACCACACCAATCAGACTAATGGAAAGGGAGGCCATGCACGAACTCTAGCCACAGCACTAGTCATTGTCAAGGGCACACCAGGCCCGCCCTAATCTTTCCGCAGCCTACTCTATTTCTGGAAACATTTTCAAAGAAAATACAGTAATAAGCCACGCAGCTCACTTCATTTACCCCCGTACTCCGTATCGCCAACGAATTTATCAAAGAGCAATTACGATGAGTTTTACGAATTGCATTCAAGCCATACGGGGGGCGAAGACATGACTCGAGAACGTCCATAGTACACTAGAGCCATATCGGATCTGGTATGGGGAAGATTCAACCCAGGGTTCGAGAAAACCAAAGGGTGGCTTGGGCGGGATACCGGTTGCAAGAGACTCAAAAACATGTGTTGTCAGAGGCCGCCAAATTATTAAGAAAAGATGGTGTACCCCAAAGGCAAACGATTTGGTGCCATCCCCAAATTAGTTCCCGCCGCTGGGCGCTATTTACGGAGTATTAGCAGCTTACTATTTCTTTGAGACAAGCTGCGCGAGTGTTTGGGTCATGAGATTATGGCCAGCCGCACCTGACAAGTCCTTGATCCTCTCCATGCAAGCCACGACATATGATGCTTCTCGCGTCTTCCAAGCGAATGCCCAAATGGGTCCAGAGTGGCATGTCTGCACTGAGGCCTGAATGTCGTTAACATAAGCGACTAATAGTCGAATAATAAAAATGAAGCCAGCATGAATGGCTGAAGAGTAATCGTTTGCACTTCCGTAAATGGGTAGAAGTCCAGATAACCATAACTTAGCACTACAGCGCTTGGGGAGATTGGGCCCTAATACCCCTGAATTCATTGAAGGACTTGGCGATCCCGCGCAGATCACAGGCCTCTCCGACTGAATGAATCCCCGCTTGATATTTACACTTCCATGTGTTTCATTTCTGGCCGTCGGAGGGAAGCTTTAACTTTTCTGCATTTTTCTATTCCCTGCAGTTGTTATGCACATGGTTGGCATTCGGCCCTAGCTCCTTAGATCCTCGATATGCTATCAGGTAGTGTAATTGAACATTATGTATTTGATATCCTCACTAGAAATATGAGACCCGATAAAGTTCTGAGAGAAGCAACAATAGCATATCAAGTAGACTTTGGCAAGGAAGCTTGAAATCAATGAATCATTTCATGCGCGTTTCTATTCCGGAGACCTAGAACACACAGGAGGAAGAAAGAAGAAAAAGAAGACGGAGAAGAAGAAGAAGACGAGCAATCAATTCTCAACAGCCAGAGGAGAAGTTTCTCGCATTACAAGCCTCGTCGAATATTTCGACTTGTATAATGTGGCAATGGGTGTGAGCGAGATATGGCGGCGGTTTCTCCTCGGTCTTTGTCGTGAGGATTTTATCACCATCACTACTTACAGCAACTCATGTGGCCAATGCCGAGTCAACCAACTTGAAAAAGTATATGCGAAGTCATGTATGCTCCTGCAAAGGGGGCCATTATTGACATGGCTCTTGCAGCAAACTGTAAGGAAAGATTTCGTCAACATTTGGTAGTACTATATAAATATAATAGTCAACGGGTGCTGGAAAACTCTTCTCTTGAAGATATTCCCATGATCCTCATTCATACCAGACAAAAAACACAGAGTGTTTCAGCAACCACCATTAGTGAAAATGAGAATTCCGGCGATTACGTTCACATTTCCAGTATGGAAGCTGTGCTACCAGCCTACCATGTGTGTGGAATCCTCCCAGCACGGAACACCATTAACTATCATGTCTTCGCATACAGACATCGGACAGCATCTAGACCATCACAAGAGACAATTATATACCAGCGACGTGCCCGACCACTGGGGAAAGTATGTTGGAGGTCGGATGTACTACGAAGAGGTTCTCCGGGCAAGAAAAGACCGGAAATACAAGACTCGGCAGGAAACGAAGGAAGAAAGCAAGGATTCGGAACCAGAGCTAAAAAAGAGAGATATGGAACTTGGAGTATGGGATCCTATGGAGTACGAAGGAGTCTCCCTTAACAAAACGGAGCGGCACGAAGACTTTAATGCTTCCTCAGAGCTCACCTACTACGTTTACGATGACCTCACCAAGTACAAAAGAGACGACGACCCCTTTCCCATTCTGCCATTGGATTCCGAGGGACAAGATCTCTTCTTCTACCCCAAAAGGAAACACACCGCAAAAATCTACATTGTCCACTCCAGGCCCCAAAAGATCTCGAAAGAAGCTGAAAAAGACAGAGAAGAAAAGGCAGCCCAGGCACGGCCTAAGGAATTCGACAGGGTCTATGTCCGACCCGTGGACCAGCGAATCCACGCCAACAAGTCCGTACACATCATCGGCGTAACACCCTACACATACGGCAAAAAAGAAGAAGAAAAGAAACCTGTGCAAAAGCCGCAAAAGAGGCCGTCGAAGCGACCGTGCACTCGCACATCCCCTTGGGAAGTCCTAGCCGATGACTTTTTAATCAGGCACATCATCGCACCAGCCGCCGAAGCCTTCAACAAGCACCGAGTCCCTGTGACGACGGTAGAATGCATTCTCCAACGCGGCGACGAGGGCGCAGCCGTTGCCACGCTGCAGTATTCGCTGCGGGAGTGCGAGGGCAAAGACCTGAAGATTGACGGCATCTACGGGAATAAGACGTTCGATGCTGTTGCGGATATCCAGGAGACTATCGAGGATGCGGATGTCAATGGGGTTTACTCGACTATTGTGTTGGAGAAGATGCTTTGGCTTGCGGAGAATCCGTATCTTGGATTAAAGTGTCTTCCTGGAAAAGGCCTGAGGAAGGTCAGGTTCTTCGAATAAGCTACGGTCCGGGGGGAAGTCCGTATAAAACGGTGGTTACCCTTCTTTGTGAGCCACGAGAGAGATTTATGTCATCGAGGGCTCTACCTTAACGATACAAACCATCGCAGAATATTCTGCGCGATAGTTTAGAACAGGATTTGATTCAAGGGAGTTTGTAGCTAGAGTTATCTTTTTATGTCTATTTTGATGCATCGTACTTTTGTGAAGATTTTTTTTTCAGGCCTGTGATCATTTTCAAATCCAGGGCTTCTGGGGAAAGAGTCACCTCATCGTTCTTTCTCTTGCCAATTCCCCCCACACCCACTAACAATTCTCCGTTATCGGGCCAAGGTTTTAGAGAGGGAAAAAAAAAAAACTCTTCCGTCCACAAGAACAGTGAGTATTTAAGCCACGACGACGGAAAATAGTGGGAAAATAGGAGTAGGGATAGGGGGGGAGAATACGAATCATAACACAAGATCTCATGTAATTCCAAAAACCAGTAAAGAAAAAGAAAGGCAAGAAAGAGAATCGACAGATGTGCTTTTATTAGCTAGCGCGTGGAGGTCATTGCCCCACACCAGCGCCCACAGAGTCATTCGTGATATCCAAAGACCACAACTTCCATACTCTTAGCCTAGCCTCTCCTTACTCTCACTGTAGACTCACAACCCCTCGGACGAAATAAAGCCATTTGAACGGCCAACGGCAAACAAAACCAAACCGTTTTCAGGACCCGTCAAAGGAACCAGAACACCGCTCGTCTCCCGTACACTCAAATTGGGGGGTCTCAAAGTCAGGAACCAGGCAGGTACACACGCTCGAGAATTTGCCCCTCCCACGAGAGCAATCGCAACTCTGCGCGTCTGTTCAACTCAGACTGTGCCCAAGTAAAGAAGCAAAAACAGAAGGCTCTCGTCGCTCGGTTCCTGGATTGGGAGCCTTTCGTCGTCCTTTGACCCCAATCAGCCCTCTCTTGTTGCCGGGCTTTTGTTGTACCATTCCCCCGCCCCCTCCCCCGCCATATAGTGCAGTAGTCGGCCCGCATGGAGTCCTTTACCATCAAAACGCCGTGTTCCTCGGCCAACATTGGCCCTGGCTTCGATGTCATTGGACTCGCTCTGTCCATCTACCTCGAGCTTACCGTCACCATCGACCGTACCAAGTCGTCCTCTTCCCTCCCGCTCAATTGTCGCATAACCTACGAGGGCGAAGGCGAGAGCTCTTCGGATATCAGCCTCGATCCCTCCGTCAATCTCATTACCCGTGTCGCGCTCTATGTTCTGCGATGTCATGACCAACGGGCCTTCCCCGTCGAGACCCATGTGCACATCAAGAACCCCATCCCGCTCGGCCGCGGACTTGGCAGCTCAGGCGCTGCCGTGGTGGCTGGTGTGATGCTGGGTAAGGAAGTTGGTGGCCTTCATCACCTCACCAATGATCGTCTGTTCGACTTTTGCTTAATGATCGGTAAGTCGCTTGACGGAGGGGTGTCGTCTGTGTCACCTTCGTTTGTAAGTTCTTTGGCTGACCGAGACGACCTTTTTTTCGCTGTCGCGTTACAGAGCGGCATCCTGACAATGTTGGCGCCGCTTTGTTTGGCGGATTCGTGGGCACATATCTGCTTCCCTTGTCGCCTGAGGATGTGGCGCGGACCGAGATTCCCCTCAGTGAAGTGTTGCCTGCGCCAGCGGGCGGCGAAGACACGGGAAAGAAGCCGCCAGAGCCCCCTCGTGGCATCGGCCACCACATCACCTTCCCGTGGTCTGCCGATATCAAGGCAGTGACCATCATCCCCGACTTTGTTGTGGCCACGCACGCCGCTCGATCCGTATTGCCTGAGGCATACGTTCGATCAGACGTTGTAAGTAGCCGCGATTAGCCTGTCCTGTCCCGCCTTGTCCCGCCTTGTCCCGCCTTGTTCTTGAAGGC
The DNA here is from genome assembly GCA_019925285.1 of Graphium sp. VPRI43844. Taxonomy (NCBI): domain Eukaryota; kingdom Fungi; phylum Ascomycota; class Sordariomycetes; order Microascales; family Graphiaceae; genus Graphium; species Graphium sp. VPRI43844. The sequence continues at coordinate 190,828 of JADHKT010000032.1, read as the reverse complement.
AATGCGATGTTCAAGTTTGGTCCCATCCTGGATCTAACTGTGTCGATCCCACTAGACGTTCAACCTCCAACGTATAGCCTTACTCCCTGTCGCCTTGGGCATGTCTCCCCCGGATCCAGAGCTCATCTATCTTGCGATGCAAGACAAGATCCATCAGCCATATCGCCAGACTCTCATCCCCGGTCTCGGCGAGATCGTCGCTTCCATATCCCCGTCTAACCAAAAGGGCTTCCTCGGCGTCTGCCTCTCCGGTGCCGGGCCCACCATCCTCGCCCTCGCGACGGAGAATTTTGAGGAGATTGCTCAGCGCATTATCGCCATCCTGAAGAAGGCGAGCCCACAGCCTGACTTGAAGTGCGAATGGAAGGTCCTGGAACCCGCCAAGGGTACAGTAGTCCTTCGGTAAGTTCTGACGACGTGATGATGGCTAAACAGCTGCGTTCTTGGCCGAAGCAGCGGCAAGAGTGGACATGACCACAAATTTGAGAGAAAAATTCCAAAAAAAAAACTCCAAAAAAAGACGTTGCTGTATGTCGTCGAAAATGGGGTATTTATCTACTGCCAGTAAAAGGGTTATTAGTAAGGGTGGTGCTGCAGGCCTTCAACAGCCTTATGAATCTGATATCGGGGAGCAAGTCGCTCCTGACACGATTAATAGTCATTGATCCCCCCTTCTTCTTTTTTCTTGTTCCTGCTTAGAATCATAAAATAAACTCTTCTCTTGTTCTTCGACCTACTATCGGTGTGCTGTAGACCAGAAGGGTTCAAGACTGGACCTGACGAAAGCAAAACATGCGGCATTTGACTTATTTCCCATTTCACATAGAAAACTGGCCATGGTGAAACTGTCTACTACTTGTATGTTGAGGCCGATTAACAGGAAGTGGTGGTTATGTTCAGGTACAATGGCGTGCTTTGCAGTTTGGATGACGCGAGAGCTGCACTCCGCTTTATTAATGGTTCAATTGTTGTCAAGGGCATTTCACCTCAAGATGAAATCATCTCGACCTCTCAGAAGAGTAGTGCTCGTATTGAACTCATACAAGGTTGGTCTAGGAGTTTATCGAGGCCAGGAAAGAGGGAAAGAAGGTGGTTTTGGAGAGGAAATGGCCGAAAGGGTCACACTGTAGTTTAATAGCAGCAGTTGTATATACATCTCTATAAAGCCATCTGGTTGCAATAGATCAAATTACTTGCCTCTTCGGGAACAATTTCCTGTCATCGAAGGACACCCGGCTGCAGCTACAATGAAGCAGAGCGAATCATATGTGCAGTCTCACTGCAAGATGACCAGGAAAGGAAACTCTTGGAGGTTTTTTTTTTCTATAAGACTGCATTTTCAAAACGTAATGAGATGAAAATCGGAATAATATTTCCTCTTTTAGAATATAGATAATTGTGTGTTTGTGGCAAATAAGAGAATTGAAACCAAATTATCGCCTTGGTGATCGTCGATAGACAAGAGACCTATCGCATCAGCCCCATCTTCAGATTGGCCGTAATCCTTGCTCATTAACTGATAATCCTAAACTTTTCATAAAAACACCACCCCATTTCCATTTCCCTGTTATCCATACGGCCTTTTAGGCAGTGCTATTGCCACTACTGACACAGCGTCATCAAGGATCGTCGTAATCTATCTAGCATGTTAGGCTGATACCAGGTGGCAAGCATTATCGCCCTGGACTTTCATTTACACGTATGAGAATAAATCAGCATTAGAACAGGGCTGCTATGATGTAAACTATTCAGCAGGCGTCTTGATTGCCAGAAATCATTCCGAGTTTGTGTAACACGGGGCGGCCCGAATCAGATCTGTTGGCGCCCCAACTGTCAATCCTTGGTTGACAGCTGGTCGATGCCATGCCTGCTATGGCACATCCTCCACTAATATTTCAATATCTTTTTTTCTTTATCACTTCGTTTGCCAATTAGGACGCCCTATGAAATGTTTGGTACGATGGTACGACTTTTGATTTTGATTAGGCCTCGATTATCCTTGACTCGAAGGAGCTGAATCTTCCGGATTCGGTTGGGCTATCCGTACGACAAGAACGCGAAGACAACACGTCGAAGTGGCACAGCATCGTCAACAGGGGCTGGAGAGTAGAATCGTATTGTAAATGATCATCGGACTGGAAGAAATCAATCACGGTGTAAGTGGACAATATGGCATGGCATTTTGCCACATGCCAGCCTCACAAAAAAAACCAAAACAAACCAAAAAAGAAAACACCGCGGCGGTTGCCAATGTGATGCAACGACCATTTAGATCAACCTAAAGACTCTTTGTCATGGTTGGGCGTCCATGACCAGGTCCCCCGCCCTTGGGTAGCACGATAACAATGGCATACACGTTGCTCGGGCTGTGGCTGTCACATTCCCTGTTAGCCTCATATTGGAGCACCGATTACAAGCACTTCTCGACCACAAGCTGGTCGAGAACGAATCGCCTTATTCTGTTCTGTCAGATCGTTTCAAAGGGAGGGAAAGGACAAGGTAAACATGACTCGTTAGGCTCGGAAAATTTGAGCTGGCCTATGATGTAGCTTGAAAGGATGTGACTTTAGACGTGTCAGACAGATTATTGGGTGAGCTTTTCTAGGGTAGGAAGAATCGGAAAGGGGCTCAAGTTGTGCGCAATAGCTTTCTATGCTATGGCTGGCGACTACGGCAAGAGTAGAAGGCTTATGGATGGGTCTTGTGGAGAGAAGACTGAGAAGGGCCAAGAATAGGGCAAAATCTCGTTTGTTTAAGAAATTTGAATCGGACTATGACTCGATTTATGATGCTATCCTGGTCTCGGGGGTTAAGATACCTATCTCCCTTTCTTTCTCCAACAACCGGGGCAATCTTGTATACTTTAATCCCTCCTGGACTGCAACTAACTTCGTTCACCTTAATCCTCTGTCCTAAAACAAGTCCAGCTTCTTCTTTTTTCCTTTCTGGGTTTTTCCTACTGCACAGTCTCAGATCATTCCAGTTTATATTGTTGATTGGTCGAGCGGATCTAACCCAACTGGACCGGTCACTTTTGGTAGGTTGTAATTGGCCACGCCACGTCGGCTTGTGAATACGATGGAGGACTTCTTCCCTTCAATCAACTCTCTTGGGAACAACAAATGCGAAAGACAGCCTGTCACTATGACCCTCTTCGGTATAAGCGAGAAACAATGGGTGGCTAATATCATTCATCCCCACTGACCCGTGGTTTGTTATTGTCAATGCATGTAAACCAACCAACAAGCTAATAAGCACTGAGAAAACGATAAGCAAAAGGTTATTCTGCTGGCTTATTAATGCTACCTCTTCTTATAAATCTAACATGTAATCCTTCTGCTTCGCAAGCGAGAGGAGGTACGTCTCATGGGGAAAGCTGTATGAGTCTATTTTGGAGACGCCGAGCTATCCGACTTGATCGTCACTGACTGGGCGCGCGACGAGTATGTATTCAGATAATTCTTACCTTCACCATAATATAGAAAAAGAGAGTACTGACACCAGTACCAAAGAATGCCACGACGTACGAGGAGTAAGAACGGCTGTGCATAGCCTCAAATTTATTGGCAAATAGGGTTAGAGATTCTAGAGATTACCGTGTAAGTGTGCAGTGCCGAGAATGCCCACAGTTAAGCGGTTGGATAGCATCTGGAGATGAAGTACTTTCTTATGCAGAAAAAATGATACATTTCTCAACGTATTAGAAACGAGAGATGGACGAAACCCTGGAGGGAGACCGACACCTGTCATGGGATGAGGCAAGATACTCGCGGGCACTGAGGAAGCTCCCAATACAAAGCCATTTCAAAGTGCCAGAGTAGAGTAAGAGGCATCATGAACACATACGCGTAGGGACAGCATGCGGAGTATGCTGGCGGCACATCTGTCCTCTGTAACTGGTGGCACAAGTGAGAGTCTCGTGTGCACTTCTAGGTGCAAGGTGTGTACTCGTGCCGTTCAAGCTGGTGCCACCCCCCTTGCCCCCTTATACCCCCCCTTCCTCTCCTTGGAAAGCCCTGTTACAACACACCCTCTCCTATTGTGCGTTTAGGCAGCAAGTGTGTCGCAAGGGCTGGCTACTCGTTTGCCCTTCAACCTCGTGGACAGCAAGACGAGGCAATGAAGAAGGGCTGGAGTTGTTAACTATTAGGGACGTAACCGATCAAAAATACCTTGTCAATGGTAAAGGCCTCGCAAGGCTTGTTGTGACTTGTTTTCGACGCAACCACGGTTGGCCTGAGGGGCTCGGCTCTGCCACATTTTCTGTCACCGGGAAAGCGTAAATTGCCTGCCAACATTACGAATAGACTGTATGTACCACATGAAGATGGAAAATCATATGAAGCACATGATAGAACTGCCCATCTCTTCGGATTACCTAGAACCAGCCCCGTGCAAGGCCTATTATATGAAGACTTCTCAGACAAATAAAGCAACCCCGCCTCAAGAGGGATTCGAGGAGCTCATTCGCGAACAGGGGCCAGCCTCAGTTGGACCCCGGGGAAGAACAGCCGGCAAATAAACATGGCAGCTATCAGCTAGGCTCCAACGTATCTAGAAGAAGGGAGGCAAGAAGGCAAGAGGGGGGAGGGGTCTCTTGTGGACAGCGGCTTAGATCTTATACTTAAGCCACGACTCCTTCCTCCACCTTTCGGTCGAGATTCTAAGATAGACCCATACATAGAACAAAGAAGACAATAAAATATTCGAGGACAACATATCAAAAGTTTTCATAAAAGGTCAAAAACTCTATTCAAGAGGGCCATCGACGAGCATCGACGTGCCCAGCCGGCCCACAAAAAAGCAGCACTTATTTCTTTTAGTCATCCACCAAACCATCAACTTCAAATATGGGTTCTCTTCTTCCAAACCAATACGACTTCTACGACAAGAATCATCCAGTGCATGAGCGCAGCTCTCGAGGTCACAAGCCCCTCCATCTCCCTCTCCCCTTGCCACCTCGTTACGAATTTTCACGTTGTCGCCTCTCATATAACGTCAATTCCACTCCTCCACGTGGATTGACGCCACCCCCAAAGTCACCACCTTCGGCATTTGTCACTCAGAGAAACAGCACCATGAGTGTAGCCTACGAGCCCAGAACGCTGGGCTTCATGCACGATGGCTCATATCCATCAATGACAGACCAAGATCATGATCCCCCCGGCGACCGGTTTGACGATCCGGACGTTTCCGACCTCAGCGCATTTAACCCGCAGAATATGCTAGCCGACGACCGAGATGTACTCGACGATCCGAATGACCCCGTCGGCCTACATGATGCTACGCGGTCTGACCTCTCGGGCTTGGCCCATCTACCAACGATGGAACCCCGCCTTATCGACCCTACACAAAGTGCCGTCCCTGTTGTTCGCTCCTCGGCTCCCGTGAAAGATGGACTTGACCTCAGTACCCGATCCCCCCCCACAAGGGGCAAGGCGATCGCAAAACCGGAGCGCGAGGTCACCAAACATGCCGATGGAAAGTTTTACTGCACATGGGCTGGCTGTATGGAAGTAACTCAAGGGTTTTCGCGCCGCTGCGAATGGAGGTATTTTCGACCCGAAACCCAATCCCCATTTGTCGCAGTGTACTAACCTTTGCCTGACGCCTTAAATAGCAAGCATATGGACAAACACGAAAGACCTTACCGCTGCGAACATATCGGATGCGAGAAACTACCTGGATTCACATATTCTGGAGGATTGTTGCGCCACGAGCGTGAGGTCCACGGAAAGCACGGCGGTCCAAAGAAGACAGTCAACTGCCCCCACGTCAACTGCAAACGTCACACCGGAAAAGGTTTTTCTCGGCAAGAAAACCTCAACGAGCACCTGCGCCGAGTACATACCGATGGCACATCACCAGGAAAAGAAGCAAGCCCAACAAGTGATAACGATAGCGACAAAGCCGGCTCGAAGAGGAAGCGTGCGCGGCGAGGCTCATCTTCCCTCGGAGACGATACCCTTTTCGAGGAGGAACTCAAACACGCACGATTAGACAACCAGCAGCTTAGGATGGAAAACGAGGAGCTGAGAGTCGTCATCCAACAGATGGTCGCCCAAATATCCGAACTGCAGGACGCCCTACGGCTGAATAACGCGACGCCTGCACCTAGCAGTGCGTAAAGCTGCTCTCGCGTGGAATACTGCGCCACCAAGGTGTTGCGACGACATGGTATTTTTGGACACCATCATCGAACGTCGCCTCTCCTCCCAATTATACAATCACTGGCCATCTCCTCTTGTGCCGGATGTATTTCTCTACGATTTCACATCATATCATCCAACACAACACTCACCACTCTCTCCTGAGCATTGAGCATATACCCGGCTACGCCACTTTCGATTTTCTCTTTTCTTTTCTCTTCTCCCTTGGCCGACCAATCCCCTTACTCGGATGATCTCGCAAGAACGATGCCAAAGATGTACTGCATCTACACGCCGACTCATCGTTGGTAATAACGATGGCTGCCTAGAAGGAAGCCAACTTGACTCATCATCAAGAAGGCCATACCGTGGCCACCCCCTCCCCACCCCCTTTATCCATTTGTTTCTTCCTTCCTCTCCCCCATTATATACACGAATGTACACCTCATAGAACTGGATTTGGAAGAAATGGCGTTATAGAAGGATTCCGGCAGGCTGGGTTACTGGCATACCCCCCTCTTTTGTTTTTTTCGGTATTCAGTCTCACTCGGATCACCCCACTTTACCTTTTCATTTCCCTTGTCTTTTTGGGTTATCGATGTATTTGTATGTATTCTCTCTCACTGGCGTTGGTTGGTTGGTAGGGAGGGCCCTTTATATCTCCATTCAGTCGGGTTGATAACTTATCCCATACCCTGTGACGCTCTCGACGATGACAATGAAACCAGTTTCCACTCCCACTCTAAAATATACTCGTTGAGTCCAAGAACTTGACCGTACTTTTTCATGTTTGTCTCTGCGATACTGGCGCAGTATTTGTTTCAATGTGTGGAAGAGTTGTGATATTCTAAGTTCCTAATTTTGCGGGCCTATGGCCATAGCCAGGATAGTGTAAATACACTAGGTTGTCTAGTGGTAGCTTTCAATGCATTAAACCCACCGACCTGGCTGATCCATGTTCGTTGCCTTCCGAAATAATTCGTTGCAGCCTGGTGTTGCTGCACACTCATCTCATAAAATAGTACATACCGCCCATGACCTGGCCAAAATCGCTCTATTGAGGCAATGTGATTATTACTGATGTTCACGTGTCAGATGCATTGCCAACCAAACTGCACAGCTGCCTGGAGGCCTCAGGTCGCCAGCTGTTCCTCGAAAGGTGCTGTTGATAAGCATCCCCTGATAGCCAAGAACACCATAATTTCATCCCATTTGCCACATGGGTAACTTCTGATAATTGTACTGAAGGTCCAACGGCCAACGCCACGGTACAGGAGGTAGTGCTTGAACAGAAGCGGTTCCCCAGAATTTGTGTTACTGTGCAAATTAGATATTCTTGGGGCCAGGTGTTATCAGTTGCTGGAGCAGGGCCCATACTAGTGCCAGCTCCTCTGGAAGTACTCCCGTACTGTATTTCCAGCCCGATTGGTGAAGATGCTCACTAAAGCTGATTTGTAGTTACTTGTACTTGTATCCAATTGAACAGCTAAGCTTCAAGCATACCCACGCGCCATCCCGACAACCTACACATCATCATCATACCAACCTAGCCCGACCACCAAATGCTATAAATCTAACAATACGAAGTTATACTCGAACCGACTGATATAGCCCCGAATAACCGGCCTCCGAAATGGCTGATGTTGATGATAAAGCTAAGAGCGAGAAGCTCGCCGCCGCGCGGAAAGCTGTACGTTGAACTACTTGGCAGCCCCAGGCACAACCCGCATTGTGCTTTTAATTCCACCAGAAGCTAATTGCAATCTATAGTTGGCGCAAAGGAAGAAGAAGATGGCCAAGAAAGACGGAGCGAAAGCAGACGAGAAAGCAGAAGTGAAAGCCGAGAAAGCCTCTGCCGCGACTCCAGAGACCACCGAAGCCAGCCCCGAAACAGATCCTAGCTCCGAGGCAGTCTCGGATCAGCCCGCATCACCAACCCTAGCGAATGCAACGCAGGCAGAACAGTCGAAGATCCGTTCTGCCAGCTTCCGCAAAGGCTCAATATCTGCAGCGTCCGGCCCATTGTCGCCTGGACCATTGAGCCCCGATGGCGAAACAGCCCCGGAAATCTATCGCAAACACGTTGCGAAAATCGAAGAGCTCGAAAAGGAAAACAAGAAACTAGCAAAAGAAGCAATCGATTCCGAAAAGAGGTGGAAGAGGCTCGAAGATGAATTGTCTGAGCTTCGTGAGGCCGAAGGAGAGGGTGCTTCAAAGAAAGATAATGGCGATGTTGTCAAGCTAGTAAGCCAATCCTTCAAGCAGTTGGATTTCTATTATTATCTAGTCCTAACTTGACGAACAGAAAGAAGAACTCGCCGCTTTGCAAAGGCAAAATGCACAATTGCAGCAGCAGGTTTCCAGGGCCGGCTCCCGACATGGTGCATCGGCCTCCATTTCTGCGAATTCAAAGCCAAATGAACTAGAATCTCAATTGGCCTCCAAAACTTCGACGATTGAGGCAATGGAGCTCGAAATGTCAAAGCTACGTGCCCAATTAGAAAAGGTGTCTGCCGGCTCATCTGGCGAGCGTGAGCAGGTCTCCGCCCTGGAAGCCAAACTAGCACGGTCCGAGAAAGTAGCAAGTCTTGCGCAGCAGGAATTGGCCGATGTCAGAAAAAGCCTGGACCGGACTGCTGAGAAAGCGGTCCGTGAGGGAAGCGAACGGACGAGCGCCGAAACAAAACTTCGCACTCTGGAGAAGGATTTGAACGAACAAGTCACTGCACGGGCTGAGTTGGAAAAGAAGGCCGAATCGCTCGAGAAGAAGGTGGTGGCATTGACGACACTGCACAAGGAACAAGACGCGAGGACACAGGCACTTCGGAAAGAGAAGGAGGCTGCTGAAAAAGACGCAAAAACGCTGCGGACTCGCATCGAGGCCCTGGAGGCGGAAAATCTGAAGCTCAAGAGCCGCAGATCGGTCGAAGGCGGCGGTGGCCTCGACGACGAGGGTCTGGAGGAGATTGAAAACGAGGAGCGAGCACGTCTAGAGAAGAAGGTGCGGGACCTCGAAGCTGAAATCCATGAACTGCGCAGAGGTGTTTGGCGAGAAAAGCGTCGTGAGCTCGAGGGCGAAGCTGGCCAGGGCTTTGACGACATCGATCTTAGCGGTAGCTTGTCGCCTGGTGCCAGGAAACCCGGTACAGGTTTCAGCGATCTTATCACTAGTGGAATCAACGCCCTTACCGGTGGGGCAGACGACGGAGGCTTCCTCGAAGACGATGACATGGACTTTGACGAAGATGCCTTCCGCAGAGCACATGAAGAGGAGGCTAAGAAGCGTCTTGAACGGATCAAAGACATCAAGCGCTCCTTGAAGAACTGGGAGGGCTGGCGATTGGATATTGTCGAGAACCGTAGGGGTGGAGGAGAGGGCATTGGTGAGCTCTTCGAAATCTAAACATTTGGGAGGGAGCCTGCCAATACTATCGTCTTAATGGGTTTACAGCCTTGGGCTAGGCATGTAGGCAACCGGCATGTGGGTTCGTGACAATTGTTGCACTGTATTTTATCATTTTATATATGTTTTCTAGATACCGACTCAACCTCGCTTTATATGAGGTCTACTATGATATTAGTTCAAGGTATCCCGGGAGGAAACCTTTCACTCCGTTGCTCAACCATATGGCCTCACCATTGGTCAGTGAAGCCGCGGGCACAACCTCCTCAGTAGCCAGTCCCCTAAACATGTCAGCTTTAGGGTAATGCAAATGAGGACGATGTGTAATAGTCACATACCTCTCTAGAGCCCACCGTCTTGTGGTTCCATCCTGACCACCAGAATCCCCAACGCCATTTACGCCCTTTGCGTACCTTTGCAAAACAGGAGGTGTCACCCACCTCCCACCACGCCAGAAGTAAGGAGTGGTCGTACTCCCTTCCATCACCGAGCCGTTGTCTTCGTTTACCAAGAGAATCTCTTTCAATGGCCCGGGTCCGAATGTGATTCCAGCTCGAGAACGAGCTTTGTCATACATCTCACGCTGCGTCGTTTTGAAGTGAGTAAATTCGGACCGAGACGTTTTTATAGTGTCCACAAAGACTGTAAAAGTTCCATCGGATCCCTTAAAGCCGGGTGTTGGAGGAGGGAACGCCTCTGGAAATAACAAAGACATGGTCGTGTTCCGTTCCGGATTTATGGCGACAGAGGAACTGGCCCTCGAGTCGAATTCAATCCTTACTCGAAGAGGATCCCTGGATTGACCTGTAGCATCTAGTATGATTTTCTCAAGGCGTTGGATACCATCGTCGCCTGAGAGGAAGGCGATTACGTCGGTCCATCCGAAGTGTGTGGCTGCTCGGAGAAGACGGTCGCGGTGGAAATTTAGCATGTATGAAGGGGAAGAGGAATTCTCTACGTTCCATCCGGCGTGAGACGGGGCTTGAGAGTTTGTTAAGAGGGGGTCGAAACGGAGAGATGTGAAGATTTTGAATTCTGTCATTGTGATGACTGGTCTTGGTTGAGTGTACTCTGGATGCGAGTTATTGGGTACTTTTTTTTAAGCTGAGTGGACTTTCTCTATTAGATTTAGATATTTGACGATTGAGTCATAAAGAGTTACCCCGGCTTACACTTGGCTTTAAAAGATGTGAGAGAAACGAGGTTTGTATGCACTTAAGATGAGATCACTGTTGTAGGGTCACCACTAACTAGTTTACATACTCCGTAAACTACTCACTCACTACAACTCTATGGAGTAGTGTGGATAACTGGAACTACACTGTGCTAACCGTTTGGACCCTTAGATTCTCAACGTGTTAATAGGGCTTTTGGTATGTGAAGGAGAGTCTTAAAATATAGATATTCTGGTAGTCAATTGGTATGTATGTATGAGCTTATACATTGCTCTGTTAATTATAATCTCTCCCTATATGCAGGTGTAGGTAATTGAGGCATGAGGGTGGACGTTGCTCTTTGCATGCCTAAGGGCCTTGAGGATTGGTGATACGGAATCATCGCGAGTCTGACAGTAAAGCTCCAGAAACATGCAAGTCTCATCGGCAACCAGTCATGTCCCACAGACACCATAAGTCTGCCATCGATAGTCGAGCTCTTGAAGCTCCAGTCTCTTGCTTCTCTTCTGTCTCACACAATCATCATCACCTCACTCATCACTCATCACTGCGGGCGGTCCGTCCTTCTAGGTCCTTCTTCAAGATGACTAAGAATTTGCTTCTTCATTCATTGAAGATTCATTGGCTGGAGTGGGGGGAAAAAACTTTATGATGCCACGCACGTGATAGGACAAGCTTCCCCCTTACCCGTTTGCTCCACCCTGGTCGGGTGCAGTAGATGGAAGTGCATCATTTTCAAGCCGCCAAGCTAAGGTCAATTACAATTATTTCGCGTCCGAAAAAAAAAAAGTCACATTCTTTCCGAGGCTTGCTTGCTTTATTATCTCAACCTCTACGTTTGCATCTGCAACAACGTTGGTTTTTTGATACTAGTATTTCCCAATTTAATAAATCGGGCCTTAATATTATTTTGCATCTTTTCCATTTATTTCCTCCACAATGTCGAACCCGCTCCCTTCGGCCCCCCCGACCCCAGTGGTCTCCGTACCAGTTCCATCTACTCAGTCATCATCCGTGATAGATCGGATATCAACATGGGTGTCGGATAACAAGGCAGTAGTGTACACAATTGCTGGTGTTGCTGTCGTTGTCACGGGAGCTGGAGTCGCATATTACTTGACAAACGATGCTGTATGTCTTCCTAGGACGATGGTCCTCATTTCAAGCCTCGTCTCATGCGATGGCCCCGATAACGCGTCTTGGATGATGATCGGAATGAATGCACTGCTTACAATTTAATCTAGCCGAAGACCCCAGCAACGCCGAAGCTCAGCAAGAAGGAACGTCGTAAGCGGAAAGAAGCCGAGCGCAAAGCTACCGAAGCAAGCAAAGCTGCATCCGAATCGGCAACGACAGCAACCAAAGCCGCACCCGCTTCCGTCGAGGCTGAGAGTCAACTCCCAATCATCGATGAGACCACAGTAGAGTCTCTCACCGCCGAACAACGGGCAGAATACGCCGAACAATTGAAGAGGGCGGGCAACTCGGCATATGGCGATAAGGCGTACAACCGTGCCATCGACCTATACTCAAAGGCTATCCTATGCAAGAAGGACCCTGTCTTCTACTCTAACCGTGCCGCATGCTACAGCGCCCTTGGCGACTGGGATAAGGTCATTGAGGACACCACGACCGCTCTCAACCTCGACCGTCTTTACATCAAGGCCCTCAACCGCCGATCCAACGCCTACGAGAAGACCAAGCAGTACCGTGAAGCTCTAGAGGGATTCACCGCCTCCTGCATCATTGATGGCTTCAAAAACAAACAGAGCGCCGACTCCGTCGAGCGTCTACTCAAGGTCGTCGCTGAGGAGGAGGGTCGCAAGATGATGGCGAGCAAGGAGCTCAAGTTACCTAGCCATACATTTGTGGGCAACTACCTACAGAGCTTCCGCTCCAAGGAGCGTCCTGTTGGTTTGGCCGATACTGTCGAGCTTGACGAGGCTACCGGAAAGGGCCAACTGCAGCTTGGTCTTCGCGCCCAGGAGAAGAAGACTGGAGAGGGCTACGAGGAGGCCCGTCAAGCGTTTGAGAAAGCTATCGAGCTCGGGGACCTTGGTGAATATGAGGCACTCGCTTACAATGCACGAGGCACTTTCCGCTGCCTTCTCGGCAAGCGCGAGGAGGCCATGGCTGACCTGGCCAAGAGCATTGAGCTTGACCCCACCATGACCCAGAGCTACATCAAGCGTGCCAGCATGAACCTCGAACTTGGTGAGTTTTCACGATGCCTGATTATCATTTTGCTATGTTGTTATTGGTCGCTAATTATAAATTGTAGGCAACCCTGAACAAGCCGAGGAGGACTTCGACCGTGCCCTTAAGCAGAATAACGCGGACCCCGACATCTACTACCACCGGGCCCAACTCCACTTCATCAAGGGTGAATGGGCCGAAGCAGCCAAGGACTACCAAAAATCGATCGACCTTGACCGCGATTTCATCTTCTCGCACATCCAACTCGGAGTGACGCAGTACAAGCTCGGTTCCATTGCCTCGTCTATGTCCACCCTAAAGAAATGTGTCAAGAACTTCCCTGATGTCCCAGATGTGTACAACTACTTCGGCGAGCTTCTCCTCGACCAGCAGAAATTCCAGGAGGCCGTCGAGAAGTTCGATATGGCTATCGATATCGAGAAGAAGAACAACCCCATGGCCATGAATGTCCTTCCCCTCATCAACAAGGCACTTGCTCTCTTCCAGTGGAAGCATGACTTCTCTGAAGCCGAGAAGCTGTGCGAGAAGGCATTGATCAGTAAGTTTTTATGCTTTTCGATTGTATAACTCTTTATCTTTGGTGTTCACTTACTGATTCCATTTACAGTTGACCCCGAATGCGATATCGCCGTCGCTACCATGGCACAGCTACTCCTCCAGCAGGGCAAGATCACCGATGCCCTCAAGTACTTCCAGCGTGCTGCCGAGCTTGGCCGATCAGAAGGCGAGACCGTCAACGCTCTCTCGTACGCTGAAGCAGCACGCACGCAGCTCAAGGTCCAGGAGAACTACCCCGAGCTTGCCAAAACCCTGCAAGAAATGAACCCTGGCCTCCAGATGGCCTAATTTGTAAATTATTGATGCCGGGGATGTCCCTGGTCTGTAAGAAGTCGCGCTCTTTACCTCAACACACGCCATTCGTTGGACTGGGAAAAAGGATCAGAAGGTCTGCAATACTGTACGAAGCACGCAAATGACAACCCCTGGTTTACTAAAATTCGAACGCATGGCGTGGTGCAGTTCTCTCTTTGTACCACCTCTTTTATTTTCTTTTTTGTTTGACTGTCGGGTTTATTATTTTCTTCCAAATACAGGGAGGTGTAGAGGAATGCGGACGGGGACATTGTATATAATAGAGACCTCTCATCTTTTCTTCCTTTTGAGATAGTATTCGTGTATGTTTTCCCTCTGCCAAGTTCATATCTTGTTCTGCGTCATGAGAATGTCGTAATACATGTGTAAATTATCAATGTGATGGTCGTTTGTGTATGTCAAGATAGCAGGAGACCAAGCTTAGGAGGACACCGTCGAATAGGTATGCCTTCGGTCATAGGCCGACATTTTTTTCAGCTGTATTCCATCGAACAAAGGCTATTCGCTCGCAAATGTTGCAGCCTGACTGAATCTCATGCGTCAAAGAGATATGTCTAGAAACCTTCATAAAAGATTGTCCACGAGGTGAAGATGTGAGATCATATACAGGCAACATTGGCAACACCACTTTAAATATCATTCATCGTTCTCCGAGAAAATCCAATATGACTGATTTGGGTATATTGAGTCTCATGTCGCAAAAGGGATTCTCATCACTGGAACGATAGGGATGACGGTGTACAGTCGATTGGGTCAAGGGCTCTTATCCGAATATGCCCTGCTTATGCTTCTGCCGGTCGCACGGAAGCTTGGACTGGAAAGATTTGAGAAATTCGTCGCGACTGTGTTGGAATTTCGAGAATTACAGATTGCTATGCACGTTTGAGGAAAAAGGAGAAAAAAAGCCCTGCCTCGAGGTAAATCGCCCAGCACCTTATAAAAGCCTGACCAAGTTTTAGTTTGTTCTAACTGACGCCATCCTGACATGAAAAAAAGACTAAGCCAAGAGAAAAGAAAGGAAAGAAGAAAAAAAATCGTTTGGACCGATCCGCTCATAAATAGTTCTTCTTCCGTCCTGTACGCGTGTACTGCGAAAGATGCCACTCGACGTCACCATCCTTGTTCTCTAACGTTCCGCTCCGGATCTCGAATACTCGCAATGTCATTCGCGGGCCGACCTCGCTGAGCTCGACGGTGTCGTGGCTCGTACGCACGTAGACGTGGTGTCGGAGTTCGATGCTGTCGTCGATGTTTTTGAATGTGACTACTCGGCCGCCGGTTCGGTTCTTGTGGGCTGGTGCTAAGGGGTCACGGGGAGGGAAGAGATGCTTGAGGATCTTGACGACTCGTTTGCCGAGTCTTGTTGAGAATCCCTCGAATATCAAGCGGGGGAATTGTTCGGAGACTGTTCCTTGCATCGCACCGATGTCGTGGCGCAGGGCAACGTTGTGAAGAGAGAAGGAGCTGTTGTTATACATGTCAAAAATTTGATCGTGGGTGGAATTCAGGGTATGAAGGGTGATAAAACGTACATGGTAGGGCCATGGGGGAAATGAGATACGGAAAGGGCTGTGGGAGTACCACGGTGTTCATGGAGGAGAATCATATCGGTCAGACCTGCACTTTCGGCTGATCGGACTAGGTCTGGGAGAATGGTGGTGCCTCTATTTAACCGAATGCTTGTTGGAAACAGTAGTCTAGAGATGTGTCAGAGATATAGAACCTTCCGATATTAGGTCGAGAAGAAATTAAGCTGACCTTATCTCTTTGGCGAATGCGCTCAACCGGGCCGAAGGGTCGCGCGAGGTTGTGACGAGAACCCGGGGCTCAACAATTCCACTAAGGGCAGCATATTCATCGTCCATATCAAGTTGTTCCTCCACACCAAGGTCAGGTCGCGACTCGTCGTAGGCAAAGTCTTTTCTCAGCGCTTTGTCGTTTGCGACTTCCTGGTCTAGTGGCTTTCCGGATGCAAGCGAGGCTCGGAGCTTGGCTCGTTTCTCGCTGATTTCGGCATTTTTGAGCGTGAGGGCCCGTCGGTAGAGGTAGTCTCGCCGTTGGCGAGCTTGTTTGCGCTATAGGATGTTAGTATCCAAGGCATTCATTGTATAAGTTGGAATAGGATGCTCACAAGCATTCTGTTGGATGGGTTGCTGAGGTGGGTGATAGTTAGTTTGTCAAGAAATTAGGCAGGAGCTGGGAGAAAAATGTCTGCGATTCCCTTTTTAACTATAAAGTGAATTAAACTTGAAAAGGAATATTATTAGCTCGTCGACTGCTTCAAATCTTCCGCTTGTTCTTGCAATATTTTTGCAGATCAATTCATATCGTCAAAATGGGGGGCATTCCTTTTTTTTCTGCCCTTTATCGATAAGCGATAAGCATCAATGTACCTCCCCTCACCGCTTTTGAGGGTACGTACTTGGAATGTTTCGCAGCTAAACCCCAGGTACTACGGAGGTACAAGCATTGCCTCTTAGCCTAGTGCGGGACAGTGCATAATTCTGACTACCAGGAAGTAGAGTGCAGTACCTGACTCGTTCAGGCTGCCTGCTCCGTAATATTACAGCTTTTCTGCTTCCAAACAGAGCACCGAAAAAATAAAAATCCGCCCCACCGAAACTTCTGTTGTGACCCTGGACTGGACTTTCGTACTTCATGCCTCGATCTCTGAGAGGACACACAAAAAACCCGTAGCCTTCATACACCAGAACAGGCTTCCTTTAGTTGTTTATTCTTGCGATCTACTATCTTCATTCCACCCTTGGCCATCTGGCTGAACTCTAACTTTCGACTTGTCCCAAGTGAGGCTTAGGTTGCTCCCTTAGTTGCGCGACCCCTCCTACTTTCACCAAGTCGATATAATGTGACGAATGGTCAAGTCGCCCCTCATACTTTTCGATCTGCCCTATTTACCTGGTACCGATCCCGACCGGTTCTAGCATCTAGAGGGAACCTATTACTTGGCCAATACGTGAAACTAATTGTGAGTGCGGCCTGCTGTCTCACTCCTATTTTTTCGATTCTTTTTAAGAAAAGCTTGTTTGGCTGGCAACCTATCAAACACCTTCCTTGCCTTCGGTGCCCTTCAGTTGCGCCTGGCCTCATACTCACTCGCACTCATCATACCCTTTCCCAAACGCCAGAGCTTGCGCTTTTGCGAGCCAACATTGTGTATTTTCGACCTTACTCTGCAGTCGACCCTGTGCTCACTGATGGTTATTGGCTAGGGTCGGTGCAACCTCGACATTTACTCCCCTTGGCAAATAGTATGGAGGGCGCCTTCACCCACGTGGGCAACCACCTGCTATCCGACTCGGCTGCTACTATCAAAGCTGGAGGTGACGATCTCTCGACCATTGACCCCGACGAGACTCTTCTTTACGGAAGATACGGTGCCGCTTCTACCGGACGCCGCCGAGCTGACGATGACGACAATCAAACCGAAGCCTATGACGATGATGATAACGACAGTCTGACCAGTGTGCCCGTCGGTGGAATCCAGGACATCAACCTTGATGCCCAAGAGGAAGAAAGGCAATTACCGGCTCATGCATGCGCGTATGTATCTCTCCATCTTTGATTGATTTCTCCGACTCAAGGCAGATTCGCCCATCCCGGGAGATCCTGCAATTTGGCCTTTGCCGCTGTTTAATGAGTCATGGTGGATGCTAATGTTTCCCTTTTCGCACGCCTTCTAGTTACTGCGGCATCCACTCTCCTTGCTGTGTTGTTAAATGCCTGGCTTGCAACAAATGGTTTTGCAACAGCAAGAGTAGTTCCTCTCATATCATCACCCATCTTGTTCGCGCCCGTCACAAGGAGGTCCAGCTCCACCCCCAGTCGAAACTTGGCGATACGACACTCGAATGCTACAATTGCGGTACGAAGAATGTGTTCCTACTCGGATTCATTCCTGCCAAATCCGACACTGTGGTCGTGCTTCTCTGCCGTCAGCCCTGTGCCGCGGGTACATCTTCCAAAGATATGAGCTGGGATGTCTCTCGATGGCAGCCGCTGATCGAGAACCGAGCCTTCCTTTCATGGCTTGTCGAAGTGCCCACTGATGCGGAGATGCTTCGTGCTCGCCATGTCACGACTTCGACCATGGCAAAGCTTGAAGCCTTGTGGAAGGAGAAGCCAAACGCGACGGTGGCCGACCTTGAAACCGCTACCAGTCTCGACGACGAACCAGCCCATGTCCAGCTCAAGTATGAGGATCCATATCACTACCAAAATACTTTTGGTCCTCTTGTCAAGATGGAGGCCGATTACGACAAGAAACTCAAGGAGGATCAATCAGAAGATGATCTCACTGTTACCTGGAACACTGGACTTAACAACAAATTGACGGTCAGCTTTTCATTGCAGAAGATAGAGTTGGGCGACGTCAAGCTCGCCGTCGGTGACGAGATGCGCCTCCGATACATGGGAGATCTCGCACCTCATTGGGAGGGGGTTGGTTTTGTCATCAAGATCCCTAACAACCAATCGAATGATGTGACACTCGAGCTACGGAAGTCGGCCAACGACAAACCGCCGCCAACAAATTGCGAGGTCAAGTTCTCAGCTGACCTGGTCTGGAAAGCGACATCGTACGACCGCATGCAGGAGGCCTTGAAGAACTTTGCTATTGACGACATGAGTGTTTCGGGGTACATCTTCCACAAGCTTCTCGGCCATGACGTCCAGGTCAAGGACATGGGAAAACAGAATCTTCCACGCCGAATTCGGGCCCCCAAACTGCCCGTTTTGAATGAAAGTCAGGCTGAGGCCGTGACAACTGTTCTTCAGCGACCTCTCAGTCTTATCCAGGGTCCGCCAGGCACAGGAAAGACCGTTACTTCGGCCACCATCATTTATCACCTCGTGAAAATGACTGGTGGTCAGGTTTTGGTGTGTGCTCCTTCTAACGTGGCTGTGGATCAGCTCTGCGAAAGAATCCATTCCACTGGCCTCAAGGTTGTTCGTCTCACGGCCAAATCGCGTGAGGACATTGAGTCATCCGTTAGCTTCCTGACCTTGCACGAGCAGGTCCGCCTGGGAGAGACGAACTCCAACCTCGCCAAGATTATTCAGCTGAAGCAGACCACTGGTGAACTTACAAGCGCCGACGAGAAAAAGTTGCGCCACCTTACTAAAAAGGCTGAACAAGAAATTCTCACGAATGCCGACGTCGTCTGTTGCACATGCGTCGGTGCCGGTGATCCTCGCCTCTCTAAGATGACATTCCGCAACATCCTCATCGACGAGTCAACCCAATCTGCGGAGCCGGAGTGCCTCATTCCTCTTGTTCTTGGATGCAAACAGGTCGTATTGGTGGGTGACCACAAACAGCTCGGCCCGGTTATTATGAACAAGAAGGCTGCCAAGGCTGGTCTGAACCAGTCCCTATTCGAAAGACTCGTTCGCCTCGGGATGCAGCCAATTCGTTTGAGCACCCAATATCGTATGCATCCCTGCCTTTCGGAGTTTCCATCCAATATGTTCTACGAAGGCACCCTGCAAAACGGTGTCACTCCTGTGGATCGTATCCGGAAAAATGTTGATTTTCCTTGGCCTGCAGCCGAAACACCGATGATGTTCTGGTCCAACCTGGGCAATGAAGAGATTTCGACCTCGGGTACTTCGTACCTCAATCGAACAGAGGCTTCCAATGTCGAAAAGGCCGTCACTCGATTCTTCAAGGCTGGAATTCACCCCAAGGACATCGGCGTCATCACGCCGTACGAGGGTCAACGTAGTTATATCGTGGCCACGATGCAGAACACGGGCACCTTCAAGAAGGAAGCGTATAAAGAAGTCGAAGTCGCGTCGGTTGATGCGTTCCAAGGACGAGAGAAGGACTATATCGTCTTGTCCTGTGTCCGTTCTAACGATAATCAGGGTATTGGTTTCCTTTCGGACCCCCGAAGACTTAACGTGGCTCTTACACGGGCCAAATATGGTCTTGTAATCATCGGCAACCCCAAGGTCCTTTCCAAGCACGAGCTATGGCACCATCTCCTCGTACATTTCAAGAACAAGAACTGCCTCGTGGAGGGTCCTCTTACGAACCTTCAGCTTTCCTTGATGCAGTTTAGTCGACCGCGACCGTCGCACCGAAACAAGGGTTACCAGCATCCCAACCCTGCACGGATGGGTGGCTTCAATGCTGGGGCTGGTGGCACCTCAGGGGTGCCCCCTCACCCATCGGCTACGCGAGACTTTGACACGGGATCTATGATGTCGTACATACCAGACGACGTCTCATCGATCCACAGTTCGGCTATTGGTGGAGTTGGTCTTGGACCGATGATGCCCATGTTCTCAAACTTCACGCCGGAGCAATGGCCCGGTCTTCCCGGCGTCCCAGCGCCTGGACGGACAGGTGGACGTCGGGCTGGACGAGGTGCGGGGAGCATCGCAGGCGAGAGCGTTGCAAACTCGGAGTATACGGACGCATCTTCCAGCATCATTGGCAGTCGAGGCGTAGGACAAGGCGGGGCTAGTCTCAACTTGGGCATGGGTCTCCACGAAGCGGCACGAAACCTACCATCTGTGTCGAATGCACAGCGCGACCGACTCAAGCAGTACGTGGAAAGCAACGGGCGAATGGCATCTAGCAACCGGTTTCCTCGGCGATTGGACGACGACGAAAAGAGCGTGAGCACCGCCTTCCAGAGCCAGGTAGGCGGGGGTTTCGACTGAATGGGAAGAGCAGAGGGGGTCTAGGAGAAGCACAAACTAGGGACACTGCTCTGCAGTCAACCGCGCTCTCTCTGGCGGCCCTCTTTGAGGCTTGCTTCCAAACCCACGCTTTTCATCTCCCTGACAAAGCAATGCCCGTCCGTGTGCTCTCGACCGAGGGGCCAAGCTGAGGCATCACCTAGTTGTCCGACCAGACAACTGCCACCACCCTGACCCTGTGCGCGCTAAACCATTATCAGCTCGACTCCGGTCGTATACGCTCCCAGGTATAAGCGCACGCACCGGCGCCTCCAGCTGGGCTACTCGTGTGCCAGCATCTATGCCTATGAATACCAGGACCCAGCCACCTGTCCAG
Source organism: Graphium sp. VPRI43844 (assembly GCA_019925285.1). Taxonomy (NCBI): domain Eukaryota; kingdom Fungi; phylum Ascomycota; class Sordariomycetes; order Microascales; family Graphiaceae; genus Graphium; species Graphium sp. VPRI43844. The sequence continues at coordinate 169,966 of JADHKT010000032.1, read as the reverse complement.
TTCTCTCGTTTTCAGACATGGTTACCCCGTTCTAAGAGGCATCCCCCTCCGCCGAAAGGATATCGGATGACAATACTACTATTTGGGGGGGCGTCTTTTTGAAACCCGGCGCTCAAAGTGCATAACTGCTCGTGGGTGGGCATGCGGAAGACGCAGTTCTGAAGGTTAGAGAAACTTGTCCCAGGAAGTCCTGCAGCGATTGTGGCAGTGGAGTACTTCTTCACTTCCTCTTATCATTTTTACAACAAGATTGTGCTGTTATTTTTGTCTTTATTGTTAAGAAGAAAAAAAAAAAAAGAAAACCACCAAAAAAAAGGAAAAAAACTTTGTACGGTCATATCGCTAGGTTTGCCCACTACATCTATCGACGCATACTCATGTATAGACCTCATCTACATGTGGCTCGTCAAGAGACACCCGGTGTCAAGCTGGATTGTTCTTGGGGACAGCGAGATTTGGTATGAATGGGGTTTTGCACCTCTATATAGTGTTGTGGTGCGAACGGTGGCTGTTGGGCTTTGGCAGGATTTCTCCGAGACCTTGTCATGCCAGCTTAGATGGAGAGGCGCCTCGTCTCAAGCCGTTTATGCCACCGCCTAGCTGTTTACTTATCGGCATCGCCAGGTCACTCGTTTAGCAATATATTGTTTTAAATAACCCGCTGCCCACTACTAGTCTAGCTTTTGTGATGGTGGTTCATTGAGTGTTTTAAGCGGCACACATGCATGCGTGCGTGAGTGTGTGGCATGCGACAGGTTAATATCACATGCGTGGTTGAGTGAGTGGGATGGTTCATTGAGTGTTTTAAGCGGCACACATGCATGCGTGCGTGAGTGTGTGGCATGCGACAGGTTAATATCACATGCGTGGTTGAGTGAGTGGGATGAACAGTGGCTGCCAACCGGGTTGATTCCTGAAACTGGGTGGTGCGGGATGGACAGACAGCGACGACTGTCGCGTGTCCAGAAAATGGTTGAGAGGCAGGCTGATAGTGGCCAGGCCACTAGCAGCTAATACAGTAATACGTACGGAGGGAGTACTCCGTAGTTTACAAGCAATAATCGTAACGGAGTGGGAATTTTAGGGTACACAGCTGCTGTAGAATAGTGCTATGCTGACTGAGCATGCACTATTCTGGGTCACACCCACCAAAATATTCCCTGTCTGTCCTGTCCACCACATTTGTCTGTCTGTCTGTCTGTCCAACCAAATGCTACTCCGTAAATGCGTAGTCCGTACGGAGTACAAAGCGAGTGAGTAATCTGTACTGCGCAAATCTTAATACGAGAAATATACGGAGCATTAGTAAAGTTGTTTTCTGGAGAAACCACGATCCAAAATTCACCTTCGTCTTTTCTAACCACTATTGACTCCTTTCCCTAGAAGATGATTCCTTTTGCTAGGCCGCCACAGACGGAACACCGGAACACCAACTTGCGCCAAGAAGCGACCGCCGAGAAGTGACCGCCAAGACAGTGACTTCAGGGGTTCAGATGGGGTCAATGGCGCTGTCGTCAGCACGAGAGGAAGGGGAAAGGGGGGGGGGGGGGGGCAGCGGAATGGAGGCCCTGGTGTTTGAATGCCGTACATTTTTTGCAGCCACCCAACAAGACAAGTCTGGTTCAAAGAGTTGACGGCTAGATGGTGTCTTGGCCAAGGACTGTACACTAGAGTGTCCTTTCTTTCGAGTCCTTTTTCCCGCTCTTTTTTTTAAAATTTCCACCCCTTCTTTCCCACAGGCTTCAGTATCCTGGCTCGAAACCGCATCCAACGTTATCCCCCCAGTGGAGACCCATTGACAACAGGTGTACGTACGGAGTAGTTGGAACGAGTGTTAAGCGAAAAAGTTGGTTCCACCTCACGATTTCCACGATCTTCAGACTCTACGACTCGACTTCATGGCAATTAGACGGCTGTTCTGATTCAACAATTGGGAACCGCAATATGCCTTTGTTGTGTTTCTGTGTAAACTTATACCTTTCATCTGCACGTAACCCCGTCCTGCTTTCTTCGGGTCGCGCCAAACAGCAGCACTCGTTGTAGGGGTTACGGGGCGTTTGATACTTCCCCCCGACATCGCCGGCTCAAGCCCTCTTTTCCGGAGGACTCTTAACGGCCGGGATATATTCTCATCCCGAATTCTCGTCATAATCGGGACCCTTCTCTGTTTTGTTTCTACAGTTCCCGCATCCTCATCATGATACGCATCCGGAGGTCCCGGGCCCCGCTGCTCGCCATAGCCGTGTTTCTCGGATTCCTGGTCTGGCGGCTTATTGACGAGCACGATGAGCCGCTACCATTTGGAATCCCTTCTCGTCCAAGTGCGCGAACCTCAATCCGTTTTGTCAAGTCGAGCTTTGACTGGAATACGTTGGCCCAAAAGAACCCCATCACCGCCCCCTTCGCTCAACCGCCAATCGGCCCTCCAGTCGCCTTCCCCTTGGTCCAGTTCGACTTTTCTTCCCGTCCAGCCGACCCTAGCCGTGAAGACATGATGGCGCGTCGCCGTGATACCGTGCGGGCTGTCTTTCAGCGGGGCTGGGAGGGCTACCGGAGGTATGCGTGGATGCGTGACGAGCTGATGCCTGTGAGGAGAGGCGGCAAGAACACGCTTGGCGGCTTAGCGGCCACCCTCATCGACTCACTCGACACGCTGTGGATCGTGGGGCTTCAAAAGGAGTTCTACGAGGCTGCTCGGGCCGCTGCGCGAATGGACTGGTCGACGTCTAGTCCCAGCATACAGGTTTTTGAAACCACAATCCGCCATCTTGGCGGACTGATCGCTGCATTCGAACTCAGCGGTGAGGCCGCACTCCTCGAGAAGGCTCGCGAGCTTGCCGACATGTTGTACATCGCCTTTGACACGCCAAACCGCATCCCCAATTTCTGGCTCAATTTCCGCAACGCGCGAATCGGCATCCAGAAGGCTGGTGTAGCGGACGCCTCGGCCGCCATCGGCTCTCTTTCTCTCGAGTTCACGCGCCTGTCGCAAATCACGGGTGACCCCAAATACTTTGACGCCACGGACCGAATCACCGAAATGTTTCGATCAACGCAGAACGCAACCAAGATCCCCGGCATGTGGCCTGTCACCATCGACTTTCGCAAAGGCCTAGCGAATAGTGGCACGTTTTCGCTCGCTGGCCGTGCGGATTCGCTGTACGAGTATCTTCCCAAAATGTACATGCTTTTGGGCGGCCGTGATGATCGCTACCGGAACATGACCTTGGAGTCACTTGATGTGGCTATGAAGAATCTCCTATTCCGCCCTCGAAATCGGTCCAAGGCGGCTCGCTCTGTCCTTTTAGCTGGACGACTCGTCATTGCTGGCGATCAAGGAGAGCCCAAGTTCGCACCCGAGACCGAGCACCTGTCGTGCTTTGCGGGCGGCATGTACGCCCTGACGAGCAAGGTTCTCGGGCGTGAGGACTATCTCCCCATCGGAGAGCAGTTGACACTTGGGTGTAGCTGGGCTTACGAAGCATTCCCTAAGGGCATCATGCCCGAATCTACTTTTTTCGCACCTTGTTTCAAAGACGAGGCGAGTGCTGCAAAGGTAGGGCACTACATGACGGAGTGTCAATGGGACGGTGATAGTACCGCTGAACTGGAGCAGCCGACGGTATCGGCCGACGGGGAGCCGCCGGCTCCAGGTTTTCCAGAGGGTGTTTCAAACGTAAAAGACAAGCGCTACTTGCTGCGGCCCGAAGCCATCGAGAGTCTATTCTACGCGTACCGCATCACGGGCCAGGAAGAGTATCGCGAAAAGGCCTGGGCCATGTTCCAGGCCATTGAATCGGCTACGGGAACGAAATATGGAAACTCTGCTATCCGGGACGTGACGGACCGAGCCCCGCCCGCCCCGTTAGATTCCATGGAGGTAAGCTTCTCCCACTTCGTATTTGGCCTGTTCCTCAATTACGCATGCTTGGCATGTTGATGCTAACTATCTGATTTAACAGAGCTTTTGGTTCTCCGAAACGCTAAAGTACTTTTATCTCATATTCTCACCGCCCGAGTATATGACCTTGGACAAGTTTGTTTTCAATACCGAAGCTCATCCATTCCGATATTCTCGAGGTTAAAATCGACATGACGCTCACCTTCCAACCATGTACGAATGCATTAGACATAGAGTCAACCGAGCGATAGAAGATATCCATAGATTTTTTTTTGTTAATTTCTTTTTCCTATTTCTTTTCGTTTTCTCATTTTGTTTTATTCACGACAGGGTAATGTCTTTTCTAGAGTCGTGTAAGCCACGGCCAGATTTGTTCATACAACAACAGCATTAAAATGGAATAGTGGCTCTGTAAAGGGTGGAAACTATGATATAAGCTTCGCTATACGCGAGCGGCGATCCTTATATTGTATCTTGTTAAGATTTCTTTTCACTTCGCATTGATAGATGGGAATAGACAGAAAACATTTGCAAGAGTGAGAGTGGACTACCACAAGTGTTAGGCGCTGAGCTGTTGTTTGATAATAAGGGTAGTCTGCTATTAGAATGCCCTGTGGGTGTGCCATATACCCCCACCACCCCACTAATCACCGATATAGGAGCCTTGACTTGGCCTGACGAAAGTGGCGGGTGAGTGGGATCAATTGTTGCGTCACTCACACTCACCTCACACATTCATCCTTCACCCTGAGAGAAAGCCAAAAATTACGCGGTAGACCTCTACTTTCATAGCTCACCCATCCATTGGCTCAGCCCACCACCGCATACAACTTCATGATCATCAAAGCCAAAGCCAATCTCATCCTCTCGCCAATTCATTGATTCTGGCCGACCGCCTTGCACAAAGGGAGCAAGCCCGCGTCGTGATGCCACCCACAGCTGCCTTTCGAAACCCCCTAAGCCGCAGCCTAACTCTTCCCACGCCAAAGCGAACATCCGACGTGCGGCCATGTCCCAATGCACAGTCCCTCTCGTTTTCAACACATGCTCAGCCATGCACTGCGACAGTAGCCTTCCGTGTCAACGGTTCCCGACGGCGAGGCTGGGCTCAATGCAAGACCGGCATACGATCTTTTAACTCGGCTTGTGTTGGCGGTCTACGGAGTGCAAGACGAGGACAAGGACATGACAGCGATGGACATGGTCACTTCCACGGATCACACTACGACGTTCTAAACGTACCAGTAACAGCCTCAACCGAAGAAATCAAAAGGTTCCGATTTCCCCCCCGTTCCAGCATTCAGAAAACCAAACTAACCAACCCCCCCCAAGATCATTCTACGCCCTCTCTAAACGCCACCACCCAGACCACAACCCAACAGACAAATCCGCATCCGCACGCTTCATGCATATATCCGAAGCCTACGCCGTCCTCTCAACACCAAGCCGCAGAACAACCTACGACCGGGACGTCCTCCGCCTGCACTCCTCCCACCCCCTAGTCCACAACAACCCCCACGCCCACGCCCACGCCCACACCCACAACCCCCAACCCGCCTCCTACCACAGCACCAACCCAGCAGGCGGCCGCCCCCCCTCAGGCCTCTCCCGCCGCCGCTCAACCTTCCGCGGCCCGCCCCCAAGTTTCTACCGCAACGGCGGATGGGGCGCCCACGCCGAGAAACGCCGCGCCGCACACGAATCCTCCCCTTCGCCCTCCGACTACCCGAAAGCAGACCCCCTCCGCCGCGAACCCCGAACCCCCCACTTTGACGCAAAGTCCCATCACAAAACCCAGTCTTCGCAGGACGCCCGTCGCGCAACGCGCCAACGCCGCGCCGAAGAACAAGAGAACATGGGCCGCGACGACGACGACGACGATCTAGGCTACGAGGGGAGACGCGGCAACGACCCGCCCATTTCTGCCACCGGCCACTTTTTGGTTATCAGTGGTATATTGCTGAGTACGTTGCTTGTACCCTTGGCTTTGGCCCGAGGAAAGAGTTTGCAGCCTGGGAGGCGGAAAGATGGGTGAGATTTCAGGTTGGGGGGGGGGGGGGGGCTGATGTATTGTCTTCTTGATGTGAGGGTTACCATCATCTTAAAACCTGTAGTTTCTGGTCTTTGCTGCGCAAGGAAATAGTAAATCGATACTGAGAGGGGTGTTTGCTACTGGTACCGACTCTGTTCTCTCGTGGAAATGAAACGGCCGTTCCCATGATGTTGGCTCCATATCCATGTTATGTACATGGGACCGACAGGTCGGCAAATGACATGACGCGGGCGCGCCCTATACTGAGACTGCATTTCAAATGGTCTTAGGTATCTTGTTCTAGAACCTTTCAAACAAAATATATATACCCAAGCCACCACTGAGACGGACGTTACCGTGTAGACAAGATTCACCCGGCGAATAGTGCAACTTATTTTTGTGCAAATACAGTGATTGCGCTGTGTATTTTACATTTCTGAAAAACGGCTAAGAGAGTTACGGCTAGAAGGTGAAAATACACACACAAGACAACGCTCTACAGCCCATTCCATTCCGTTTTCAATTAAATACAGAGGCAGACGGCCTCAGGGTCGATCTCATATGAATCGTCTAGTAGGATATCTAATCGGCCCATAAGTCGACAGTGGCCTCTCAAGTCGTTCAAATCCTCCCTAAGACTCGAAGGTGAAGCTGGTACCGATCTAGACAGAGGAGAAACTTGGTTAGAAAAGATGTTTGCGTGAGAAGAATGGATCCTTGATGGAATTTATACCTTGTGGGTGGCCTGGTCGAGCTTCTGGGTGTCGAGCGAGGCACCGAGACCAACGGTGACGCCCTCGCGGAGGAGAACGTTGTAGGCAAGGGCGGCAATACCACGGTCATTGATCTTGACCTAAAAAGAGAGGAAAAAATACAATATTAGTGACACCATCTTCAATCACCCCCCACTTGAAACCTGCCCTCCTCGATACGCACCTTGGCGAAGGAGACGGGGTCAATGCGGTACTTGGCAGCGAGCTCCATGCCAACCTGGCTGCCGCTCTTGGAGTTCCAGGCAGCCTTGAAGCCGGTCTCGACCTGGCTGTTGACCTTCTGGTAGAATGAAGCAGCGAAGACGCTGAGGTTGTCGGTGGCGGTCACGGCGGCGGTGTACGAGGGGCAGCTGTAGCCGACGGCGGCGGCGTAGCCGGTAATGGCAGCCTTGTTGACGTCGTAACCGGCAGAGGCACCGGCGAGGAAGCCTCGGTCGCCGACAACAGCGTCAACGTTGGCTGTGGGGCCCTTGAGGAGGTCGAAGAAGGCGCGGCCGTGGAAGTTGGGCTGCTTGAAGTGAAGGTTGAACTTGGCACCCTTGTTCTGGGTGGCGGGGAGGAAGCCGAAGATACCCTCGACCTTGAGGCCCTTGGCGAGAGAGTCGTTGAGCTCGACCTTCGAGTCGAGGCTGTTGGCGGTGCTCCAGGTCTGGGTGAGGGTCAAGCCTGTCCGCGTGTACATCATTAGCAGCTGTGCGTAACCAGGTGCCAAAAAGGCATGAAATTGACAAGGCCAGCCACTCGAGGCTCCGAGAATCCGGGCGACCGAGGCCAAATCTGACCTGACGTTGCGGGGCATCTGGCGGAGGGTCTCGAGTAGTGCTGGGCTTTGGTCGCAAAAGAGGACGTTGAGGGCGATGTGTACCGGTAGGCTTGTCTGTGTACTTGGCCTCAAGCTAAATCAGGGGCAAAAGAAGGGTGCATTGGTTAGTGACTGAATATAACGTGACAAGCATCTGTTATTGCCCCGAGGGAACCGAGTTTGCACTTACCACACCGTTGGTGAGCTTGTCGTGGGACGACTTTCCAGTCACCTTGAAAGCAACATTGTTGGGGGTGTTGCTCTTGAGCTCGAAGGTCGAGGAAGAGAGGTGGTAGAAATCCTTGTTGAGGAGCTGCAAGCAAAGGCCTGATTAGTATTCCCTGCCATCGGGTGCTGGCTGCTGGAGCTAAAAAAATCAAATTCGTCCAAATGATCGATGGATGAGACAGTGATGCAAAGCTCGCAATTGCCTTGGAATGAGACCCGAGGTAATGCATGGAGAGGGCAGGACAGTTTGCGCGCGCGCGCCAAGTGCCGTCTGTTGAGGGGCCGAGGGATTGGTTGGGGAAGGGGACGTCAGAAAGCGAGCTCGGAACTTACGTCGTTGGCCGACTTGGAGATATCAGAGAAGGCGGGGATAGACATTATGGCGGTTGGTGATAAGAAGAGTGTGAGAGAGATGAAAAGATGTGATGAAAACGGTAGATGGGAAGGCTGGAATGCAATGGGTACAATGAGTATTGGGTGGATGAAGTTGGATGTTTGGAGATGAGGAGGATTTTCTGGCCTGTTCTTTTAAGGAATGGATTCCGAAATCAAACGCATTGGGCTACGGAAGAAATTGTTTGGGGTTCTGTCACCTGATTGGGCAACCGGGTGGATACCGGGTGGGATGGCCAGGGGTGTCAACGGCTATGTGTGCCAACGGAGACCAAGGTGGGATTTTTGACCAATTAAAATTCGTCACGGGAGCACCACTCACAAAGCCCAGGAACAAGGGTCTGCTGAGTCATCCGGCTTCAACCGAGCACAGAAACCGCTGGAAACTGAGCTGAAGCCTGGAGGAAACAAGTCTCATGAAGAGAACTCAAAATGCACCGTCTGCACACCTCAAATTAACCTAGCCTCCAGTTGTCCTTCCTGTCAATAAACAGAAAACTTGGTTCATGCAGTAGTTGCCGTGGAGGTGGTGTGCATTGGCGCTAAGCCACCTTCTCCCCGCCCTTGTACGCGTAGCCGAAACAGGAGCACTGGCCTCACCTCAACCCCCGACATCTCTAGGACAGATAGGCCGGGTTGGTCGGTAACACATCTGCGTACAAGAAGAGAAGTAAATAGAAAATATTGGTCCTGGAGCGACCACACGTTATATAAATGCAAGACAATCCTGACGGGGCCTTCTCACGAGCACCCAACCGCTCTTGTCGCCTTCCTTGGCATCACCCACCTCTTCATTATCGCTAGTGTCACTCCTATTCGTTCTTTCTCCTTGAGCCGGCTCTGGATACTTCTTAATATTCTCAATGGCCCAGATCAACTCATCACTCAAGACAGGTGGCAGTCTCCCATCCCCCGTCAAGGTACCCAGCCCAGCAATCTGGAACAAGCCATCCAACCACTCCAAAGTGCTTCGACCGCCAGTCTCCCACGGGATATCGTGAAATCGTAGGTGTTTGCTTCGTGCCTCGGCTAGTCTCTCGCGCTCCCACCGTTTCTGCTCCTCGATGGGCGGTAGCGGCCGTGCATTTCGATTGGAGAATAATCGAGCAAGGGCGATTGCTTGGTATTCAAAGCTCCTAAATGTCAGGGCTCTCTGTTGGCCTACAACTCCTAGCGTAGGGAAATCCTGGAAAAAAGTGTGCCAGTATCCATTGATCAACTTGTTGTTCTTGTAGTCGAAGAGGGGCCGTCCGTTGGCCGATGAATTCCAAAAGGGGTATGATGATTGGTATCCTGTACAGTAAATAACGGTGTCAATGTCATCAATCGAAGTGCCGTCGTCAAAGACGATGCTTCCACCTCCCTCTACGGCTTGATACTCTTTGATGGCCGGCTTCCACTCAATACCCGTTGGCGGTTGGTCACCATCCCACCGAGACTTGGAGCGACGGGACTGGTAGACGGGTAGATGTGCCGTCGATATGATTTCTGCTGCCAAATCGTGGCCCGATGCTGAGTTTCCCACAATGAGAACTTTTTTGTCCGTATAAGGAACTGGCGAGCGGTAGAGCTTGGAGTGAATGACACGTTTGGGAAATTTCTCAATAAAAGCTTCCAGACCAGGAACATGGGGAACCTTGGCTCGAAATCAGTACGCATGCCTTCTTAGTTCCCGTATGATTTGAAACTTACAAAGGGAACAGAGTAGTGTCCGTTGGCAAAAATAACTGCATCAGCTTCCTCCTGCCACCATTCGTCAACGTCGCGTCCTCGGTCGTAGCGTCGCAAGGTTAAGCGCCACCGATCGTGGCCGTCTGGATTTTGCGGGGCAATTCTTGTAACGTCTTCAACGGTTGTACCAAGAACGAGAAACTTGTCAGCTCGGTGGTTTGCAAAGTATCCTTCAATGTACTGGCGCGGGACGTAGTGCGGCGCGAAGGGTCCGTATGCGAAGCGCGCGTCAGAAAAGCTCATGGCAATGTCTGGGACATTTGACCTGCCGAAGTATTAGGAGAGAAGTACCGATCCAAAAAAGAAAGAAAGAAATTTACGTTAATGATGCGTAAACAGGTGTCTGTTCGAATCGTTCTTGTTGGTTTGGCGGGAGGGTACGTGGGAGTCCGGCCGGGATGGGAAGCGCGGGGTCAAGATCCGGGGCGATGTGGCCGGGTCTGACCGGAGGTGCCGGGTGCGGATAAGGATCGAATAACCTGCCATAGAAGTGAGACCCAACTCTCAAGACCATTGCCACGAAGGACCGTGGTTCAATTTCGCATGTTATTTGGAGGTACAAGACCCGGTGTGAGCACCGGCCTCACCATGTAAGTGGTGAATAAGATTATGCCAGAGATTTAAAGGCTCGGCAGGCGGCACCGCTCACCATGTTCCACCCGCCGCTTCCCGGCGCTCAAATACGCGGATACTTTCAAAGTAGTTTTCTGCTCGGAACGCAGCAGCCGTGACGGCACCTAAGGTGCCATGTCTTGTTAATCAACCGAACTACCGACAATGCGGTCAACCTGCACATCCAGTCCAGGGTCGGGAAAATGCAAAACCCTTGAATGGGGATTTTTGAAATAGACAATCAAATTACCTGCAGCACCGGCCCCAATAATGGCTACGGACTTGATTCTCTTCTGTGGTGTGGCCATGGCGAGGAGGGTGGGTAGTGGGCAGGACTGCCCTGCTTACAAGAATCAGAAAAGGTGACAATCACGAGAGCACAACATGAAATTTCTAATTGAATAGTGTTTTTACTATTATGAGTGGAAATAGCTGCAGGCATATATATTTACAGCTGTATTGAGTGGCGATGCGTCATGGTAGCTGGGTATTTCACCATAGCGGGCATCTCGGCCAAATCGGAGCCGGGACCGCACCGATTCCGATTCCGATTGCAGCCGCTGTCAGTTGGCGACCCAATTTGCCTGTGATTTTACGCTTCTTTAAAATTAAAGAGATCGTGAAGCGGTAGCAAGATTTCGTTCCCGTTCCCTGACTTTTTGATGGAATCCGGCCACCTTGGTCTCTTTTTTTTTGGCGTTGAACCAAACTCTGCGGCCATTTCAAGTCACCCTTCGCTACAAGCTGATTATTAGTGTGACGGGACCAAATATTCGCGCTGGGATCGGGATCATGCTTGTCGTTTCTGAGACCGCGAATATGGTTTGGACTTGTGCCAGCCGACGATGGGGATTCAGGGCCTGCTGACCCCAAAGGAGACTTGTTGAGCCTAACATGATCAACCCTCCTCCTAGTAGAGATACTCTCATTTTACTTCCATCCCGACGTCGTTGCGCGCTTTCGAAATTGCACATTTGCTGAGCTCGGTTAGTTCTTTGATGAATCGATCAAGGCCTTCGAGCCTCCCCGTCTCGCGATGGATCGCCTTCAGTTTTGCAGTCATGCTCTGTACGAGAAGCGACACCGAGTTGAGAAGTTCTGTATCCTTTTCTGCTTCTTCGTCAAGGGGATCGCGCAAAATGTTGAAGAATACCGTCACGAGTGCTGACATGGGGTAGAATATGACCATCCTACAAGTGGCTTGAGTCAGTGGTTCCTTCTGTCAATCTTCTTTGTACTTAAAAGGTGACTGGGAAACGTACCAGAATGACGCAGAGGTGAATGTGTTGATCGCTGCGGCCAGATAGGTCAGTGCAGCCCGGCTAGCTTCTACCGCGAGCTCCAGGCTTGACTGGACTCCCACGCCATTGGACGACTTCATACACCTGCCACTAGCACAGTGAATAATGGTCATGAGATGGTGATATTCCAGACGAAGCATAGTCAACTGCACATTTCTCACTTCACCCAACTCGAGGCCTGTTGGTTTGCCCCAAGGAACTGAGATGGCAGTCCAGTTCTCTTTCGCAGTAGAGATACGCCATTCCTCCAGCTCTTCGTCTAGTTCGCGAATTGACCGTAGGAGTTCAGCGTCCGACTTGCGTAAAGCAGTGGCAGAGTAGAGTTTGCGACATGTTTTTGCTTTAATTATACTAAGTCGCAAATCACCGGGCAGGCTAGTTGGTAATAGCCTCTTGGTGTAATCGGCATGGTTGGTGGGGATACATCCTAATGCGGATCGTTCTTCGATGTACCCGTCCGGTAACGTGAGGTCGCAGTAGTCTTCGCTCATGATGGGCGGCTGGCCGGTCCGTATAGCAAGCTCCTTATCTATCGTGTAGGCAAGCCAAAACATGATGCGAAGTTGGTGCCTCTCCCTGTCTTCTAAACCGATCGATTCCCCTTTTGGACGGCTAGGTTCAGGCAGGTGGCCCCCCAGTACGAATATTGTACGACAAGCTATGGCATGATAGGTAGAGCTGGCTTGTATACATCCTGACAAGACATAGTGGATTATCTGGCAAGAAAATAGGGTTAAAATCTTTTCGTCAAGCCGCTGCATGGTGTAAACACATACCAACATGATAATAACCTGAAGAAACGTCAAACTCGCATCTTCAAAATATCCCTGCACCAAAACCTGGGCTTCCATAGCATAGTCATCGGTGCTGAAACCTTGTTTGGCCATACTATCCGCGAAGTGAACTCCGGTAGCGGCGAAAAAGGCAAAGATGCAAGCTCTCGCACAAACGGTATCGAAAGACCATTCTCCACCCTCAGACTCAGTCACATACGCTAATTTAATGGTATCCTCGAATAGGACGGGGTCGACAATCGGAAGAACAGACGGTAAGTCGGAAGCCATGAACCGTTGCAACAGAGCCTTGGTATCGGATACACTGGGCAACTTTAACCTCACATGACTCCGATTATGGTGCATGTCGCATTGTAAAGGGCATTGGTTCTCGGAACCATGGGGACGGCGAGGGAATTTTGGATGATCAAACCCATACGAGTAAGGCGAGGGCCATCTCCCTGTTGCTTCGAAAATATACTCTCGACCTTCGTCAGAGAGGGTGGGCATACTGTTTCGAGAGTCAATCGAGCCGACACAGCGGCCATTGAAGTAGATGTTTCCCAAAACTCTGTTTTGGACGGTAGCAGATATTAGCCTTGGTGGCTTTAAAGAGCACGGTGCCGAGTCTGAGAATGAATCCGGGGGCGTGTCAAGGCAGGTGCTACTGCGTTCAGATGACGCTTCCGTATGCCGAACAGCCATGCTCATCGATGAAGGCTTTGCTGGAATCCCATTGAGAGCCTTTCTATTGGCGACAAACTGCTCAATCCGGCTAATCCGTTCGTCGAGATCGTCACGAAACGCATCTTTTTTTACCCTGGAACAACGAATGAGCCATAGTCGACCATCGATTATCGTAGCCTAAGAATGTGGACAGTGGTCATGAGGCGTGGAAAACACCAAGACTAGGTAGATATCAATGTGGGGGAGGGAGAAGAAAGAAGATGAGAAAAAAGAGACGAGCATAGGAGAAATCTTCTCTGATTCATACCTTCTACTTTGCCTTTGCCGTACTCGTGTAAAGGTACAGTGAGAATTGCGATGGGTGCACCAATCGCAGTCGCCACCAGGGCCCGTTTGGTCGCACTGGATCTGCGTCACCAGAAAAGCAACGGCGTAAGTCGAAGCACCTTGCACTACGCACGTCCAAAGGCCGAGGTTGCGACACCCCGGGCTGAAACCGAAAATAGGACCAGGTACATGATACTAACCTTTCGTTTGTGGCATGCGTCACACGCCTGCTTAGCCTTTGTCATCTTCGTTTCACCAGGGCAGCTAAGGCCCCTATTACCATATCCGACACTGCCGTTACGTTGATGTAGAGAGACTGAGAGGAGCCAGCGATGGAGATATGTGGGTTGCCTTGTGTAGCTGAAACTTGCAGCTGGCAGGCAGCTGGCAGACACTTGACAAGCGAATGACGTCGCTTCAACATGTGATGCATGTACGGAGTACAATTCACGATTGAAAGGCGATATAGAGTTCAATATTCGACACTGTGTCGCCTCTGGGGCCAAATAACGAAATCCATCATGGTGTAGACAGTGGTGACGTGTAGGTCTTTGTTTAATAATACTCCGTAGTGAAGTTGAGAAATACAAGTAGGAGAGAGGAAGATCGTTCCTCTGTGTTCCTCTGTGCTCCAACGTGCCACAGAGCCGCTGAGTCAGCGGCTCAAGAGATTCTTCGGCGATATGGCAAACTGCCGAATCCCCACTAGATCCCCATCCGAACCCCCATAATAACTCCACCGGTACACGGTGAACTCCTAGCGGCCCCCACCGGGCTGACAACTTCACATGGCCGTCAAGCATAGTACAAGTATTACAACCCACAGTAAAAGGCAACATGCTCGCTCTTCGCTCCTCTAAAGACGCCGAGACTAATAATAATAAGCACCCAGGAGCTTTCCGTTAGCCCAAGGTTCCAGATTATTGCCCAGTGTCTAAACTGATAACCCAAGGTCCCCTTACAACCCTCGAATGGCCGACAGATCGGATGGAGACGCATTTCTAAGCGGGTCCTCTGCCCTATACGCATGTACGCATGTACGCATATACGAAAATCTTCGGCGTAATGCTTATTAGTTTAGTTTCAACGAGCAAATACTCCGTAGTTTATGTGAAAAAAGATTGCTCCAGTTTCGTATCTGCGTGCATCCTTGTGAATTATTCGATTGGCGAGGATTATCAATCTGGATCCAGCTAATGGTAGTGCCAAAGGCGTAACGCCGATACTTCGGTCTAATGTTGCTTTGATGGTGAATTTCTTCTTTACCCCCTACATTAGCATGTTTTGTTTCGTCATTCTCCAATATATATAGACGTGTCTACTCCAATGTTCTCACAAAACCTAACCTTCTTTCTTAGAAGATGCCTCACAACTAGCCATCACCAAGCAAACTTGATACTGGCATTTGCCACTAACTCGCCGCATTAATGCCACAGCCGTCAACGATATCAAGGAGTTCGGCTGATAATAACGTCTTTCCCTATACAATTACATATCCCAGACCCAACTCCCCTTCCCTCTCCCATACGTGTACACTTCGTTCCTTCTCTCTCTATTAATTAAATCGCCTACCATGGCGGACTCTTCAGCTCCGACAATCACGGAGTCTATACCCGAAGACTCAAAGCTCTCTGACACCGAATTGGCCAGTTCCAACGAGAAAATACCAGCTCGCAGCGAATGGGCTCTGAAGCCCAAGGTAGCGGCTCTCAAGGAAAGAGAACAGGCTGCGGGTGCTCCGAATCGCGAACTTGGAGTGACATGGCAAGACCTCACTGTCGAAGCCGTTGTGGCCGATGCCGCTATCCATGAGAATGTCCTTTCACAGTTCAATATTCCAAAGATCATCAAGGAATCCCGTCATAAGCGCCCACTCCGCAATATTCTCGAATCAAGTCATGGATGCGTGAAACCGGGAGAAATGCTTTTGGTTCTCGGCCGACCAGGATCTGGGTGCACAACACTGTTAAATGTCTTAGCGAACCAGAGAACAGGATATGCCAATGTGTCCGGTGACGTGTACTATGGCTCATTGCCTGCCAAAGAAGCTGAAAAATACAGGGGGCAGATTATCATTAACAACGAAGAGGAACTCTTCTATCCCTCTCTCACAGTCGGCCAGACAATGGACTTTGCAACACGGCTAAAGGTGCCTTTCCATCTGCCCGAGGGTGTTGACACACACGAAGACCACCGAAAGGAGACGGCCGACTTTTTACTCGAATCCATGGGTATTCAACATACCAAGAATACTAAAGTGGGAAATGCTTTCGTAAGGGGTGTGTCTGGTGGTGAGAGAAAGCGAGTGTCGATTATCGAGTGTTTGGCGTCGCGTGGAAGCATCTTTTGCTGGGATAACTCCACGCGAGGTCTTGATGCAAGCACGTAAGTACTACTCAAGGATACTCCAGGATCTTTCATTCACCAGCTACAGCGTTATCAAAACTATAGTGCTCTAGAATACACAAAGGCAATCCGGGCCATGACCGATGTCCTCGGATATGCCTCCATCGTCACGCTCTATCAAGCCGGAAACGCCATCTATGACTTATTCGACAAGGTCCTTGTACTCGATAAGGGTAAACAGATATACTACGGGCCCATGAAAGAAGCACGCCCTTTCATGGAAGACTTGGGATTCGTGTGCGGCCGCGGTGCCAACGTGGCCGACTTCCTCACTGGTGTCACCGTGCCGACCGAAAGAGAAGTCCGGCCCGAGTTCGAGGCAAAGTTCCCACGAACTGCTGATGCCATCCGCGAGATTTACCAAAACTCTCCAATCTACCAAAAGGCTACGGCCGAATATCACTTTCCTAGATCGGAGGAGGCCAAGGCCAAGACAACCGACTTTGAAAAGGGCGTTCGCCATGAAAAGCACAAGGCATTGACGCCTAATGCCAAGACAACTGTGGGATTCACATCACAAGTAAAGGCTTGCGTTGTACGACAGTACCAGATTCTTTGGGGTGACAAGGCCACATTCATCATCAAGCAAGTCTCAACCATTGTTCAGGCGCTCATCGCCGGTTCCCTCTTCTACAATGCACCTCCAACTTCAGCAGGCCTGTTCATGAAGTCCGGTGCGATATTCTTCAGTATTCTTTTCAACGCCTTGCTTTCGATGTCGGAAGTGCCCGAATCCTTCACCGGCCGTCCCGTTCTTCTCAAGCAGAGTAAGACGTTTGCATTCTTCCACCCCGCTGCATTTTGTATAGGCCAGATTGCCGCGGACATTCCCGTGATTCTGGCTCAAGTTTCGACCTTTTCTGTGGTTATATACTTTATGGTCGGTTTGAGAACAACTGCAGGTGCCTTCTTTACCTTTTGGGTTATCGTCGTTGCAACAACCTTTGTCAGTATACCTTCTCACGAAAGACAAGACAGTCCTTCTCGGTCCTTTCCGGCCCCCTCATACTCTGCACCGCATTCCAAAGCTAATTCGATTTCAGGTCATGACTGCACTCTTCCGAGCTATCGGCGCAATGTTCAGCACATTTGATGGCGCCTCCAAAGTTTCTGGTCTTGTCATCAATGCAGCAGTCATCTACACCGGCTACATGATCCGGAAGCCTCAAATGCACCCTTGGTTCGTATGGATATTCTGGATCGACCCCATGGCATATGGTTTCGACGCCCTCCTCTCAAACGAGTTCCATGACCAAATCATCCCTTGCGTCGGCGACAACTTGATTCCCAATGGCCCTGGCTTTGAGGATCCGGAGTTCCAGGCCTGCGCCGGCGTGGGTGGTGGCGTCCCTGGAGTGCCGTACGTTCTTGGTGACGACTATTTAGCATCGCTTTCCTACAGTTACTCGAATCTCTGGCGCAACTTTGGCATTCTTTGGGCTTGGTGGGCACTTTTCGTCGGCCTTACCATTTTCGCTACTTCGAGGTGGCGATCCTCGTCTGAGAGTGGTCCAAGTCTCCTGATTCCCCGCGAGAACGCAAAAGTCGTCAATGCCCATCGCCAAGTAGACGAAGAGGGCCAGGCCACGCAAGAAACTCCCAACAAGGAGAGGAAGAACTCGCAGCCGGCCAATTCCACCGATAATAATGACGATGTAGAGCAACAGCTGGTTCGCAACACCTCCGTCTTCACATGGAAGAACCTGAGTTACACAGTCAAGACCTCCGCTGGTGAACAACTTCTACTTAATAATGTCAAGGGTTGGGTCAAGCCGGGTATGCTTGGTGCTCTTATGGGAGCCTCCGGTGCTGGAAAAACAACCCTCCTCGATGTGCTAGCTCAACGGAAGAGCGAAGGCACTATCCGTGGATCTGTTCTAGTCGATGGGCGACCATTGCCCGTGTCATTCCAGCGATCAGCAGGTTATTGCGAACAACTTGACGTACATGAGCCGTATACAACCGTCCGTGAAGCTCTCGAGTTCTCTGCCCTTCTACGACAGAGCCGTGACACGCCACGCGAAGAGAAACTTGCCTACGTCGATACCGTCATTGACCTTCTTGAGCTACACGATCTCGCCGATACGCTTATTGGTGAAGTTGGTGCCGGATTGAGCGTTGAGCAACGCAAGCGCGTTACCATTGGTGTAGAACTTGTTTCGAAACCCAGTATTCTGATTTTCCTCGACGAGCCTACTTCCGGTTTGGATGGCCAGTCCGCCTTTAACACAGTCCGCTTCCTTCGAAAGCTGGCTGGCGTTGGCCAAGCCGTTCTCGTGACGATCCACCAGCCTTCTGCCCAACTATTTTATCAATTTGACACGCTCCTTCTTCTCGCAAAGGGTGGAAAGACGGTATATTTCGGTGAAATTGGGCACGAAGCGGCAGTGGTTAAGGACTACTTCGCACGCAATGGAGCACCTTGTCCACCTGGTAGCAACCCCGCAGAACACATGATTGACGTCGTATCGGGAACCCTTTCGCAAGGCCGAGACTGGAACGAAATATGGCTCTCCTCACCCGAGAACGATGCCGTGGACAAGGAAGTCGATCGCATTGTCGAAACTGCCGCGAACAAGCCCCCAGCTACAGTTGACGACGGCCATGAATTCGCGACCACGCTTTGGGAACAGACTAAGCTCGTCACGAAGCGCATGAACGTATCGCTTTACCGCAACGCTGATTACGTGAACAACAAGTTCGCCCTTCACATCTTCTCGGCACTCTTCAATGGATTTTCATTCTGGATGATTGGTGATTCTGTCAGCGACTTGCAATTGAAACTTTTTACGATTTTCAATTTCATCTTCGTCGCTCCTGGTGTGTTGGCTCAACTTCAGCCGCTCTTCATCAGGCGCCGCGACATCTTCGAGACCCGCGAGAAGAAATCCAAAATGTACTCGTGGATCGCTTTCGTCACCGCTCTAATTGTCTCGGAGATTCCCTACCTCATCATTTGCGCCGTTCTATATTTTGCCTGTTGGTACTACACAGTTGGCCTCCCGAAGAGCTCTGACCGGGCTGGAGCGACATTCTTCGTCATGCTCATGTACGAGTTCTTGTACACTGGTATCGGCCAGTTCATTGCTGCTTATGCGCCCAATGAAGTTTTTGCTTCCCTGGTCAATCCCATCGTCATTGGTACGCTGGTTTCTTTCTGCGGTGTTCTTGTGCCGTACCCTCAGATCCAGGCGTTCTGGCGGTACTGGATGTACTACCTCAACCCCTTCAACTATCTCATGGGAAGTATGCTGGTCTTTGGCATCTGGGGAACAGAAATCAAGTGCTCCGAACAAGAGTTCGCCGTCATCGATCCTCCAAATGGTTCGACTTGTGGTGAATACCTTGAAGGATATTTGGCTCAAGGACTGGGACTCACGAGCCACCTCGAAAACCCTGATGCCACTTCTGGCTGCCATGTCTGCTCATTTAGCAAGGGTGAGGATTATTTGAGGACACTGAACCTCAAAGAATACTCGTATGGCTGGAGAGACGCGGGAATCGTGGCTCTCATGGTCTTCAGCTCCTATGCATTGGTCTATTTGTTGATGAAGTTTCGAACGAAGACCTCCAAGACCGCGAAATAAGCCGTCTACTTTTCCTCGAATAATTATGACAGTCTAAGTGCTGTCACCCGTCCTTGCAATGCAACAATCTTGAGCGGGTTTTCTCAAAGCACTAATATCCCTTCCGTTCATTGATTTTTTTTGTTACTTCAGTTCGTTTCTACTTTGTTTCTTGGAATATGTACCGAGCAATCATAGACTCATAGACTAGATGGGATTGATAGACTGGGTGGTAATGGATGGTTGGCAGGGCGTGGGCTTAGAACCATCTCCTTTCAAGTCAGAACATAACTCAGCATTAATATCATCTCTACCTTATTAAAGACTCAAATAACATCAGATATGCGTGCCACTTAATCACCCAACAACCATGATGCCCTCTAAGCCTGCAAAACTGGCCTTGATAGCCATGAAAAACAAACTTTCAGACGCTGACTTCTCCGTATATTGAGGTATTAAGCAGTCCCTTTTAAGGTTTCTTTCTTGGATTCCTCTCAAAAGCATCACAGAATCTGCTAAACAAGTAGAGGAGAGGAATCTATCCATTGACACCCAGGCTAAAGTCGAGCCAACTCCCCGAGTCACGAATGTGATTCTGAAAGAGAGTCTCTTTGATAACAATAGCCCGGTTAGCTCAATCGGTAGAGCGTGAGACTCTTAATCTCAAGGCTGCGGGTTCGAGCCCCGCATTGGGCTTCAAATGGTTATTTTTGACATTTTTTTCTTTTTATTTACAAAAAGATAGGAGAGGGTGGCGTGGTGTGTTGAATTTTTTTCCACAGCCGGCATTTCACGGCCTTTTTTTTTTCTCAAACTTTTGATAATGGAGTTGAAATTCCATTTTTATTCCACACTAGATTTGAACTAAGGGATTAAAGGCCCGCAGTGGGGTTCAAATGACCAAAAGAGTATGTAGTTCAATCTAGCAGCTGGCATAGTTGAGCAGAACAGCTGCCAGCAAAACGGCTGGACAACACGACGGCCAACATGCGATACCACGGCTGGCCAACAGACTTTCTCAACTTCATTTCAACAGGACGCCTCGTCAACTACCATCTCATGCATTTTTCAGGAAGCAAGGTTACATGCAATTGCCGTCTACTTTTTTATTTTCTTAGACTACGGGCACCGCAATATTCCATTTTCCTTTTTCAAAGTTTCTCTTTTCGAACATTGGGCAACTAAAATTAATTAAGCGTCGTCGTACTTGTCGTTATGGATGGCAATGGCACTAAAAGTAGATTGTTAGATTGAAATCTTGTGGAACCGTGGAATCGAGCACAATCTGTGACGGGGGTTTTGACTTGCCGTCCACTGGGGTCAGTTTGTTTTGACCAGGTAGGTGTCCATCGCATAACAGTAGAGGCACATTGGGGGGGGAAGTGCTCGTCAAACATCATGCGGTACCAGTAACTAGGAACGGGATTTTGTCAGCTTTCATCACTAAAATCAATTCGGGTTGGTCTCGACTTACGCTTCTTTGGTGTCGGGAATGTCGCTTCCCCATTCGGGCTTGGGGTTCTTCATCATCTCGTCCGTCACGTGGAGCTCTGCGTTGTCCTTGAGGGCATCGATCCATCCGTAGCCGACACCGTCGGAGAACTGCTCCTTTTGGCGCCAGAGAATGTTTTCGGGGAGGTAGGGTTCGACGTCGGGCTCGTCGCTGGTATCGAAGGCTTTTCGGAGGATGTACTTCTCGAGTCTCTCGGGGGTGATCATCTTCTCCTGAGGGTCGATGTTCATAGCGACCTCCATAAACTATTTCAAACCAGTCTTGTTAGAGATTCTGGGGGGGTAAAAGGGGAGAGCTCAATCTGGCGGGGTTAAAGTTTCTGCTTACCTCTTTGTCGAGGAAGGGTACTCGGGCTTCGAGACCCCAAGCGGAGGTGGACTTGTTGGCACGCAAGCAGTCGGAAAGATGCAAGTTCTTGACCCGGCGAACCGTCTCCTCGTGGAACTCGGCTTTGCTAGGAGCAGCATGGAAATATAGGTATCCGCCGAAAATCTCGTCACTTCCCTCACCACTGAGAACCATCTTGATGCCCATGGCCTTGATCTTTCTGGAAAGGAGGTACATGGGGGTAGACGCGCGAATGGTCGTCACGTCGTACGACTCGAGGTGGTAGATGACGTCGGAAAGGGCGTTGAGACCATCTTCGATGGTGAACGTCATAACGTGATGCTTGGTGCCGAGGAACTTGGCAACTTCGAGGGCAGCCTTGTTGTCTGGCGATCCGGGAAGACCAATGGAGAAGGAGTTGAGTTGAGGGAGGTAGGTGACAGTGGAGAGCTGGTTGTCGTCGTCAATACCGACAAGGCCTTCGCCGGCATCAGCGTTTCCGGAACCCTCTGTTGTCGCGTCGACACCGGCAGCAAGGGCAGCCTTCTTCAACCGCAGAGTTTCCCGCTGGGCAATGGAGGCAACGAGACTGGAGTCGAGACCTCCGGAAAGGAGAACACCGTAGGGGACTTCGGCCATGAGGCGCTTGCGGACGGAGCGCTCCAAGGTTTCGCGGAGGGTCTTGTAGTCGAGAGGGGTAGTGGGAACCTTCTTGCCGTCCCACCAGGTGGGCTCGAAGTATCGTGTAGTCTTGCCAGTTTCGGAATCAAACACGTGGCCTGGAGGGAAAGCCTCGATCTTGTCGCAGACAGGGTATAGACTCTTAAGTTCGGAAGCAAAGTACGTGGTTCCGGGTTCCTTGGATGACCAGCCCATGTAGAAGCTGGTGACACCAATGGGGTCCCGGGCAGCGATTACCCGATCCTTCTCCTTGTCGTAGATGACAAACGAGAACATACCATCGAGGTGCTTGGGGGCATCGATGCCATACTCCTGATACTACATGGAAAATTCTGGTTAGGATTTTGCTTGGCTTGGGCGACTAACCCTGGCACAACCGAAAAACGTACCAAAGGAATGATGACTTCGCAGTCCGATGTGGTCTTGAAGTGGTATGGGTTGTTCAAGTGCTTGCGCACGCGGCGGTGGTTGTAGATTTCACCGTTGGCGGCGAGAATGATGGAGTCGTCGGCATTGGTGAGAGGCTGGGCGCCAGATTCTAAACAATATATGAGCGAGGGAAATTCGAAACCGAGACTAGGACTGTGCCTTACCGACACCGACAATGCAGAGACGCTCGTGACACAAGACTATTCGCCAGAGAGTTAGCAACGAGTTACGGCTGGAGAAGCTACCCCTGATCTCGCATTCTTTTACTTGGCCTCCCCTTGCCTCTTCCTGCAATTCGGAATGCTTACTTGTGCTGTTGGAGATGATGCTTCCGCCTGTAGGAAGTGTAATTTAGTACACATGCGCGACGCAATGGCCAGGCAGAGCTTGGTGATAATGTGACTCACTCCAATCGGGACCACGATGCCGCACCCTATATTTGCACAAAAGCAGGTCAATTGAGACTCCATGTAGGGTTGGAAAGCATATATATACTTACGCCTTGGAGAGCTTGAGGGCGGTGGGCTTAAATTTGAGAACGTCGGGGTGACTGCAGCAGATGGTTGTCAGTCGCAATGGCCTCATGAAAATGTTGGCGGGGTACTCGAGAAGTGCCCCTCTACAGCAGCATCCCACGCTGTACGGGCAGGAAAAGTCGCATACCGGTGACAAGCGAAAATACCACACATGATGCCGGTTCGACTCGCTCTTGTGACTTTAGCAAACTCTGGCGATCAGCTAAGATACTAAAGATTGGGAATGTGAATGTTACGAGAAAGAGGCGGCGAACCGGGGGCAGGGACGACGGGAGGTTAAGAAAAATGTGTGTGGATTTTGTGACTCTTAGAGCGGATGGTAAGAGAAAAAAAAACCCAAATTTAGTCAGTTCGCAGATCCACCGTTTCCATTATCTCTAGCGCTTCCCTTTATCGCGCCCACACAAGACTTTTTTATTAGCATTCTTGGTCTGGTTCTGTCGTCGATATACTCCGTATTTACGGAGGACGGAGTGTCCTACTCCTCTAGTTTCACCCCCTGCCCCGCGCCCTGCCCTGCCAATTGGTAAACTAGAAATTGATGTAACAATTTGTGCCCCCCATGTAAACTACTCTGTACGTAGCCCAAATTCCAACAAACCCCAGCAGGGGCAAATATAAACACCTCCACAGCCAATGGCTGCTTCCCCAACTGGGTTGGGACAGTCACACGCTACGATGGTGGGGGTGGGTAATAGCGAACCTGCCCGAAATCGGAATCCCTATGTTTCGTTCCTGTCAATGACACATCTGGATGTAGTAAACTACTCCGTACGGAGTACCTGGGACATGAAGGGATAATTCTTATCGCCTCAGTCACACAACAGCTGAAAGCTATGTTGAGTCACACGGTGTGTACACGTAGTCTTGACTTCCCTGCAGGCTTTAGAAATACGTTGCAATTGGTTCGTTTGATAAGCAGGAAGAATGCTGGGGAGATATCTATCTTAGCCCCAGGCCAATAGTTTACGAAGTAGATACAAGCATTGCTAGTGAACGAGTGAGCCTGTAAAGCAGCGACTGGTGACTTCCAACAACATTCTGTGACTTTCCGAAATTATCACCTCCTCGCATTAGCATGCATCGGGCCCTGTGCTCAGGGGCTATTCCGACTCGGCGAACATACGGTGTATACAAAGTAGACAGAAAGAAAAAGAACCCCATCCTCCCGTTTGACCATGAAGTCATCAATTTTAGAAACCAAATGAAGACAAAAGCGATTAGTAGGAAAGCAAAAACAAATGCATTT
Organism: Graphium sp. VPRI43844; assembly: GCA_019925285.1. Taxonomy (NCBI): domain Eukaryota; kingdom Fungi; phylum Ascomycota; class Sordariomycetes; order Microascales; family Graphiaceae; genus Graphium; species Graphium sp. VPRI43844. Next base: position 145,699 of record JADHKT010000032.1, on the reverse strand, counting down.
TCCCCGAGGACTCCTGGGCCGAAACAACCAATATCATACTCATCAAGTTGGCGAAGAAAATGAGTCACAACTTCCTATGGTGCAGGGTTGTCGCGAACAGCCTTCCTGACCCGTTTTTCATACTCGACTTTATCCTTCTTGAAGAGGTTGTAAGCTTCCGCTTGAGCAGGCGAGTCTGGGTTCGGATCATCCAAAAGGTCTTGAATTCCTAGCAGGATTTGCTTGACAGTGATGGCCGGCTTCCACGCCTCCTCTTCGTTGAGAATTGAAAGGCAAACGGTCCCCGAGGGATAGACGTTCGGGTGAAAGAGTGGCGGGACAAACTTGCCTATACAAGTCCCGAAATATCAAGTTAGCACAGTACTCATAATTGCGATTTCGTTTTAGACACTTCGAACCATGTCGCAAGCATGCCGGGAGGCTGGGTTGTCCTTACACTTTGGGGGTTTCGTTGGGTATTCTAACATAACAGAAAAATGAGAATGTATTAGCGGCTGTTATTGTCACAATTCAAAGGAGAAAGTGTAGACGAAACAGTAAGCCGTCAAGGCTTCCGAGTGAACTTACCGTCAGGAAACGTAATGACGAGCTTGAATAATCCACCCTCCCAGATGGTCTTTGCCTTTCCGGGAATGCCGCACTCCCATACTTGAAGATTGAGTACGCCTGTGACGGTTCTCTGAGGTCTGGCATAGAAACCAAACGGGTGGTCTCGCCGCCACTGTTTTCTATACCGGGCGCAGGGTCAGCATATTGGCCATGTCATTAGCAGATATCACGTTGACTGAGCATATACCTCTCCTCCTGAAGTCTATTCTGACACAGACTCATGGCGCTTTGCTACCAAAGGGGTAATGGTCGAGTATACTGGGGTTTTGATGTCCGGAAAGCACAAGGCTGCGACTTCGAATGTGGATAGTTTCCACTGATTATGACTTTGCCGCTGTTCGGTTTCTGCGAGAACTCCGAAAATGAAAAGAGGCGTGAAGATACTGAGGTTTTGGGCAGGTGGTAGTGGCCAATGTATCTAAAAAGACCCCGAGTGGCGTCAAAGGAGGGAGGCAAGAAGTTGAAAGAATGAAGGTTTAGGACGAGAAGATTGATGTAGCATCTAGGCTTGTTGGCGGGGTCATCAGGCAGTTATGGAGTATGGACGGCTGACAACAACTGCATCTTTTTTTTATAGCTTGGGTGGGACCTCTAGACGTGCTTATAGCTTGCACCAAGTTCAACTGAAGGTAGCCGCGACTTAGAGCATCCCTGTTCCTCCTCCTTTGATTGGAGACATCTATGTATTTGTACTTCTTCCACCAACTTCCTCGGCTTCCAACCTCCCCCGCGGTACAATTTCTTGACCTCAACTCCAATCTCACCTCAACTTCGCATTATTTCTGCAACCAGAATAAAGCTCGAACGGATAAACGGCTATACAACTAGGAACTCGACGAATTCGGCTTTATAATAGCAGCATACCCAAGCCTCCACTCCAATTCCGCCATCTTCGGTTGCCAGCAAAGCCGAGAAGCTGATTTGCATGTGGGGTAGCTACTACTACTTGCATCTGAAGGAAGCATATCTCGATCGCAAACCTGCAGGAAAGGGCCACTATGGCCGACTCAACTGGAACCGCAGAAAGCTCTTCAAGGGATGATGCTACTACTACCAACACGGGAAAAAATGACGCGCCTCCTAAGAGCACTGGCGACCAGCCAGAAGCCAAAGAGGTGACGGTTGAGGAGTTCCCGGACCCTGATGATGACGACCTTGACGACCTTGATGGTACGACAATCGCTAGTACAAACATGTTCAACTCATGTTCCACGAATCTTCCTATACTGTGTTATACATGTTTCCTTGCTGGGGTTATGTCTAATTCGTTATCGTGGCAGATATTCTTGATGAATTCTCGTCTCAGAAGACAGCCCAGCAGCCTACTGCGCCAAGCACGGCTGCCGCTAGCGGTTCGGCGGCGCCGCTGAAAGAAAGTGCGGGGGATGATAAAGATATATCCGAAGAGGAATTGCAAAGGCAATTTGAAGAGAATTTGCTAAACAGCCTTTTGGGTGGAGAGGGCATGGTATGTTAACTTGAACAAAACTTCTGGCCCTCTTGTTTCCTCTAACTTAACTGAACTGTCCTAGCCTGAAATGGAAGCGCAATTCCAAGAAATGTTCAAGAAGATCGCAGAAGAGGGTCTTCCAGATCTACATGCGAGTGCCTCATCAGCTAATAAGGCTGGCTCCGCTGCGAATTCGAATGCTTTCCAAGACAAGATTCGCGAGACAATGGCGCGAATGGAGACAGGTGGAAAACAAGCCACCGAAGCCGCCGTGAACGATAGTTCTGACGACTTCATGGCCGAACTTCTTAAGCAGATGGGCAGCGCGGGACTTGGTGATGGAGGTGAAGATTTTGATAAATTCTTGACTGGCATGATGGACCAGCTTGTGACGAAGGAGATTCTGTACCAGCCCATGAAAGAACTCGACGAGCAATTTCCGCCATGGCTTGAAAAGAACAAGGACACTTTGTCGGGGGAGGATAAAGAGCGATATGCCAAACAACAAAAGTTGGTCGGTGAGATGGTGGCAAAGTTCGAGGAGCCGACTTATTCGGATTCGAATGATGCCGATCGCAAATATGTAACAACAAGAATGGAAGAGGTATGTCGCACAGTCACAGGGACCGCCTTTTTCGATAGACGCAAACTGACTTTAAAAATGCAGATGCAAGCATGTGGTTCGCCGCCACCTGACTTGGTCGGAGACTTGGGCGCTGCTCCCGATCTTGGAAACCTTCCAGATGATGGATGTGCTCCTCAATAAGCACGAATACATTAATCGCTAACAGCATGCAATATATTGATGTTTATATTTGTTTTCATAAATAGAGTTTCCTCGGATATTAAAATTCAATGAAAGATACCATACGCCGCGTGTTGCGCCTTCTGTCTAGAGGCAATATCTGATATACGACCCTCCACATTCCCATCATTCCATTAAAATGCCACAAGCCCAACGCCTCCAATAAATGCAAAACAAACATGGAAAATTAGAAGCATGTATCCATCGCGTCATCGGCGTTCTGAGGGGCCGCCGAAGCGTTTGATAAGAGACTGTTGAATAATTCTTCGTAATCATCCTCCTCGTCTGAATACGAGGGTGATTGAGGCTCGGTATTATTAGCAGACTCAAAAGATGGTTCGCCTGTCTCTTCGTACGACGCTAATAAAGCTTTGAGCTCCATTTCTTCTTGTTGTGCAATCATGTCGACCATCATGCTGTCCGGGTCTTCATTGTTGCTGGTTGTGTCTTGGGGGATACTCTCGGCAATATCGTCGGGGAAGCTTTCAAGGACGTAGGCAAGATCTCGTTCTGTTTGCTGAAGGAACGACTGTTGTTCTTCATACACATTGCGAAGATCCTAAATTTCAAGTTAGATCAAGAGTTGAAAACATGAGAGGTCGCGATTATCACGATGTAGTATACTAACATGTCCTTCGATTGCCCTTCTTTCCCAAGCTCTGTCATCCGCTCGGTTTCGCACGTTTCTCAGGAACAGGTCGCGCCTTGCCTCTCGGCCCTGTTCGCGAGTGCGGACAATCGGTACTGGTCGCACTGGCCGCGAGGCATATTTGAATTTTGGTGCTGAGGGCGGCGAAGACAAGGGCCGTTGCGAGACGTTCCTCGAGTTGCCATCTATCGGGCCAAGAGGTGAAGAAGTTGATCGAGGTGGCGAGGACAGAGGCGATGAGTGCATGGGACGGTGGCACTCCCATGCGTGATTGGCATGGAAAGTTGGCATCGGCGCAAAGCTGAACATTTTTGCTTCAACTATAGCATCGCTGGTGCTGATTGGAGATGCTTTGATGAAGATACTTTTGGTGTAAGAATATGAAGTAAGTACAAATCCAAACGCGGTTGTTAAATGGATGCGTGATGCGTGCAGAACCGAGAGCGCGTAAAGTGTGTTTTGGCAAGACCTACTCCACAACCATGCTGATTAAGACGAACTAATAATGCCTCGGTGCCACCACCCACTGTCAGAGTCCTTGCACAAGGTACTCGTACTCCACAGGTACGGAGTACATGCTACAAGTATTAAATTCCGTACTGTAATACGGAGTACTGCCACATAATAGAAGAGTTGTACCCTTGGCCATCCGATAAACCATTTTTGGGGAACTCAAAAAAAAAAAGTTATCTCAACGACACCGGCCCTCTGTCGTCTGATTCCGAGATGCGTGGAAGAAAATCGACTTAGTACACCCTATCTGTTAAAATATGACTTTTCTGCCTCCCGTATACTCTGGAGAATGCCAAGTTCTTTCCTGCTTCGCTCCAATTGATTCTCAATGAAGGGTGCTTCCTTTCTTTGGTCATCATGGGCACGCCTCGTCCCGGCCCCCACGGCCCGCTTGTCACCCATTGTCCGGCGTAACCCGATCGTCTTCTCTCCCGCTCCTTTTAGGTCCTCCGGTTCACGAAACTACTCTTGGTCGAGGAACTCCGGTGGATACAATGACAAGAAGCCACCTCGCAGGAACGCTGTGCTTCTAGCGTCTGGAGCTGGTGTTAGTGGCGCTACAGTATTTGCATTTTTTGACGATATCAAGACCAGCTATGAAGGTGCAGAACGCACGGGACGCGTGGCGGCTGCGCTTGCAGTCTGCATTAATGAGTATGCCCCTCTTTCCTACCACTGCATTGCTTGGCTTGCGCTGACATTCTGGCTACAGCTATCGCACAACTCTCAACAAACGAGACAGCACTGAAGACCCGGCTGAACGAGACAAGCTACTCAAAGAATGCCACAAACGATGCGCTGAGAGGACTCTCAAGGTTCTCGAGAAGAATGGCGGAATTTTTATAAAATTAGGACAGCACTTGGTGAGTCGCAATTGCAGCCTGCTTAACGAGTTATTGACTTAGCTAACACCACCCTCCCTTAGAGTGCGATGAACTACCTCCTCCCTCCAGAATGGACTCAGACATTCATACCCCTCCAGGACAAATGTCCAATTTCATCCTTCGAATCGATTGAGGAGATGTTCAAACGCGACACCAACGAGGAGCTATGGGACTACTTTTCTGAATTCAAGCGTGAACCCATCGGCGCCGCTTCTTTGGCGCAAGTCCACCTCGCAACAGTAAAGGAGACCGGCCAGCAAGTCGCTGTCAAGGTTCAACACCCAGGACTTGCGCAATGGGCACCCTTGGATCTCACTTTGACTCGACAGACCTTTGCAGCCCTGAAATGGTTCTTCCCAGAGTACGACCTCGAATGGCTGTCCAGCGAGATGGACATATCTCTACCCAAGGAGCTAGATTTCAGAGAAGAAGCCGAAAATGCTATCCGCACCAAGGAATACTTCTCCCATATCCCTAAACTTCCCCTCATCATCCCAGATGTTCTTTGGGCGAAGCAGCGCATCCTGGTCATGGCTTATCAAGCCGGCCACCGTCTCGACGATCTAGAATACCTCGATTCTCATCAAATCGACCGCGACGAAGTCTCAGCCACGCTAGCACACATCTTCAACGAGATGATCTTCGGCAAAAATGCCCCTCTCCACTGCGACCCCCACGGCGGCAACATCGCCATCCGCCCCAACAAATCCCGCCGAAACCACAACTTCGACATCATTCTTTACGACCACGGTCTCTACCGTGACATCCCCCTCGACCTCCGCCGCTCATACGCCAAAATGTGGCTCGCCATAATCGATGGCGACCTCCCCCGCATGCGCAAGTACGCAGGCGAAGTAGCTAACATAACCGACGAAGACTTCCCCCTCTTCGCCTCCGCCATCACCGGCCGCGACTACATGAACGTCGCCAAACAATCCAATAGCATCCTCCAACGCCGCACCGCCGAAGAAGAAAGCAACATGTCGGGCGCCCTCCAAGACGGTCTCCTCGCCAACTTAGTCCAACTCCTCGGTCGCGTCCCGCGCGTCATCCTCTTGATTCTCAAAACCAATGACTTGACCCGCAGCCTAGACGAGAGCTTGCACACGCGCGAGGGTCCCCTTCGCACATTCTTGATTCTAGCGCGCTACTGTGCGCGTACCGTCTTTGAAGAGCGTGTCGACGAAGCGCGCGCCATTGGGTCGCTCTGGTGGCCGAGCAATGCGTTCCGAGTCGCCATCGCCTGGTTTGGACTTTTCCGAGTCGAGGCTAAGCTTGGCATTTTCGAATTGTGGGTGGGAATGAAGAGAGCTCTTGGTCTCAAAACATCTGTGCCTGGCATTGTGTCCGTCTAAACGACTGTAATCAAGGGTGATACGGTATACGGTTGAGAAATTTCCCGACGGGGTGATGATTTTCGGTCGATACAGCAGCGTTCTCCAGCGTATGTTTATTGGCTGGCCTTGGTTGGCTATGTGTATGGTAGGGCCAGGTCCCTTAGTCTATTTGTATTTGTATTGCGGGAGGACCACGATACGCCTCATTTATATATTTTCGCGATAGAATAGATATTGGTAGTGAGCACGGAAGCATATTCCTGGGCCACATTGAGCCACCTGCTGTGCCACTAAATACAGTGGGTACGCACTCCCAAGGATGAAGATATCATTCTAGATAAACACATCATCGATCTCTTTTGACAATCTTTCAATACACCACTTTTTGCCATTTTACGTGATTTTCCCCTCTCGCCGCTTGGTCTTCCTTCTATTCATCTCATGGCCTCTAGGCTCTCGCATTGAAGCGATTCTTGGAGTGTATCGTCCCGCCATGTTAGGGAGGCACTTTGGTATGAATGCCAATGCGAAGTTTGGTCGCCATCTGATGAGTAGAAGGAGGCAAGTTGGCAGAGGACAGAAAGTGAGGCCAAAAACATTTCCCCCAAAGAGAGTGAGCTTGTCATCCCGTAGGGATAACAGCTCCCTTCCTTGAACCTTTTCATCATGACAGTCACCAAGCTGCCAGCCGAGGTGGTTTGGTGCTGTGTTGAGGAGACTGGCAGTGTGATGCGATGCATTTCTGCTCCAGCTCAGTAGTTGCGTGTTGCAACGGAGCACTGCCTTTTGTAAAGCATCATTTTTCTTTCGACGTTCGTTTAGGCATTAAACTGATATGGTATACGCAATTAAAATCTATTGCATTGTCCTAACACAGAAATCCAGCCGAAGTGACCATCTGCAATGTAACTCCCAAAACACCAAGCGCCTCCGTCGTAAGCTAATGCATCCCATAACTTGCGAGAAAATATATAAGTTGCCCCCTCAAACCTCCAGAGTCTCGTTTGACGATTTAAATCAGGCGGGCTTCAGGCGTTTTGCATCTGGACCTGAAGTTGTGTTGACTCCCATATTTGACGAGACCTCGGTTAGTGGCGGTCTGGCAGCCGAGTTTTGGTTCATGTTGATATCGGCCGGTAATGGTCGCTTCATTGTAGGTGGACGATACGATCCTCGGTTGGCCAGGGGACTACCTGCTAGGCCCGGCGCTCCTATTCGCCTCGTATTATCCAACTGTGGATTGATGATGTTGCCTCGGCCCTGGCTAGCCGGCGGAAAGGCTTGGGGTCGAGCCGAAGCCGTGGTTTCTGTGCTTACAGTTTGGTTCTGTGTGGTTGATGAGGGAGCAATATGCTGGCCGGACCGGCTTAGTGGTTTCGAGGAGGAGTGGTCGATTCCTGGAGTTTTTCGGATAGAAGGACTGTCGGCATTGGGGTTAAATGCTTGATTTCCAGCTGGTCGAATGAGGGTTAAGTCTTCGCTTTGCAATGCCGACTCAGGTAGTTGAGTCAAGGCCTTGGCAGAAAAAAAGAGTTGTGGTTCTGCCGCATTGTTGGTAGGGGGTTGGCCAGGAGCACGATTGGGCGCGAGCCGGGCATTGTTTGGAACGGGAGGGCCCCCGGGGCCTGGCTTAGGAATGGGCCGTCCTTGGTTTCCGAATTGATTCTGTCGTGTAGTTTGTTGCTGCTGGGGGGTGTGCGGCCTGTTGTACGGGGTCGAGTTATTGATAGCCGTGTTATGCGTATGAGATTTGTTGACTTGAGATTTGTTGGCTTGGGTGTTATTGGCGTGTGAAGGTGGCATTGCCTGCCGTCCATTACTTGCCGCACCAGCGTTGGGTTGAGGAATCTGGGCCGTTGGTGGAGGTTGTTGGACCTGCTGGGGTTGTTGAGGTAAGGCGATTTCGTCTGGATATCCATCCTCCGATACACAGAAATCGGCCTCGTCTAGTTCTGCGTTTCATATGGTGGTTAGCTCTGGGTCGAGATTTTTATCGAGTGGTAGTGCTTACCACCGAGGAGATCTGCAATTTCATCCGCTTCTTCCTTCGACAGTCCTTCTTCTTTGGCTTGTATGTCCCGTGGGACCACGGGCTGTTCCTCCTTCTTGGAAAAATCGGCGTGACGGTACAGATTATTCTCATCAAACTTGGTAGGTTGGACCTTGATTTTGGTGACATTGGCTAAATACCCTTTGTCGTAGATGCAGTTTCCGAGAAGATTTCCAAAGTTTCGTAGGGCACGTTTTAGGCCATCAGTGGTCCCTTCCTTCTTAGCTTTTTCGAAGGCCATAGCCTTGCTCTTGCAATTTTCAATGTTGCCATAACCAATGTCCTCATGATATGTTCCATCGCGAAGAGTCACTCTTACAATGACCGAGAGACCTAGACTAATCTTGAAAGTTGTCGGGTGCTCATCGACAAAATCCACCTGGATGTTTTGGATGGAGCTGGACCATCCATTAAAGCCGAATACTTCGTTTGCGAGCGCGATAATCTTCTCAGCGGGAACATAGTGTAGAGACTGGCCGCCGGGGCCAGCCCTCTTAGCAATAAACTCGGGTCCTAGTTGCTTGTCAAGCCGTGATTGAAGTGTGGCAATTTGTTGCGCCGTGTACTCGGTCATCCGGGGCTGGGCCTCCTCGAAAGGATTCGCAAAACTTGTGTTATGTTGATCGCCTGGGCTGTGTTGGTGTTAGCAATTATGTTTTCGATACGGCGCGTCAAACACGGAGACTACGTACGCAGGCATGATGAGAAAAGATAATTTCAACTGGCTAGTTTCGTGTTTCCTTGTCTGATGAGTGTTGATCCTATGAAAATATTTTACATTCGTGATCAAACGAACTAACAAGGTAAAGACAAAAACCAGGCAACCGTTTGTCGTGATGGGTGTTCTGGTGTTGTGGAGCATGTAAGTGGTGAGATGGAAAGCGCGTTGGAGAACCTAGAGTGTGGAGCGCGCTAAGTTTAGAAAACGGGATTCATGAGAATTATGAGAACAGGTAATCACGTGCTGTGCCAAACAACTGAACAAGCACTGTGGAGTGTCCTGTCCAGCCTACTGTAAATTAATTTAGTTGGTTTACTCCGTATTTAGTGTATTATTTACAGTTGTTGGGGTACCGAACACTGGCTCATCTCCAAGAGTTGAATTATTCAGTCACCACACATCATTCTTTGAATATGGGCTGTGGTGAATCTTGAGGAGCTGGGTGGAGGACAATTAAACCCGAGAACATACCAATCTGTCGATCCATAGCAGAAATTCCAGGATATTCACTTACGACGATCAGTACACGCCAAAACTAATTTTTCAAACTTTGAATCCAGTGGACTTGAATCTCTCGATGAGTTCAGGAGGCTCAACATGTGAATAGCCAGGCTGCATATGTAAACCGATCTATAATGTCTTGATATTTTCACCGCATCTTTCTGTCACTTCTTACTTTTCAATCAATGGAAAGAGAAACTATATTGATGCCTATGCAGAGAGAGCGGCTGGTAGTCATCAAGCCTTACTAAATAAAGTGTATGTGCTAAATTCCAGCCATAAGGGGGCATGCAATATCTGTAGTGCATCCTCTTGGATGCTATTGAACGAGAGTTGGTGTTATCGCGAAAGGAAGGAAATTGATATCGAGCACGGTAGAACAGTACGCATAACGCCAATGCAGGAAAAACCGACCCTCCCTCTTTGCCTAATAAAAAAGGAAACAAAACACACAAATAAAGAAAAACAGAGTCGTTAATGCTGCTCAATCTCTGTGACCTAACCGGAATCTATGCCAGACCGTCGACGCCGCAACAATGAAAGTGGACATGAAAAAAAGCCGCAAAAACCGGGGGTTGAAAGTTACAGACCCATTATCGAGAGCAGAAGGGCTCATAAACTAGTGTGGGGTTGGTTGCATCGTGGCTGAGTGCATCTATACGGATGCTCGGGTAGTGTGCATGTGAAATCAAGAAATCAAGCATGCGGTATATCCAGTCTTCTTTCAAAATGGGCCGACTCGAACAGGCGCACCGTACGTTCCATTAAATAACTGGTTTCGTATCGAATTTGGGTCGGCCGAAGGGTTGTTGTTGGCGTCGTCCATCCAGCCGACATTTTGAGCCATGGCATCCATAGCAAATCCGAGACGATTTCCAGACAGCACATGATGCTTGGAAAGATTCTGATCCCATCCACCTTGATGCAAACTGAACCCGCCTCGACGCTTGGCGGCTTCGTTGATAACCAGTGCCCAGGCTCGTGAAATTTCCTCGTAAGCGTTTTCCTTGTGATGTCGATATGCATGAGATTCCCAATCGGGGAGACTATGTATGATTTTGGTTGCACCATCAAGGTACTGTAGTGACGTGGACGCTTGGGTTTCGGTCGGTGGAAGATACTGTGACGTGAACTCTGAGAGAGCATCAGCGAGGAGAATGAGAGGTTGTTTGATGCGGTAGTATGTGTAGTCCTCGCTGGATTGTCCGTAAGGAAGAGCCTCCTTCAATCGTAACTGGTAATCCTCTAGAACTCGCATGACAGCTTCGACACTCGGCTTCGGGGCGCTGGTGACAACTTCGTGGCCGATAGCCGGGTGAACTTCACAAATTTTCTCCAAGACAGTACGAAGTTGGGAGGCATCGAGAGTCTCCAAAAGTCGAGGTAAAGTTAGGGGCCGTCCAGAAATGTCGTTCGATCGTATCTTCTTCGAGGGTCTTGCAATTTGGCGTGTGGGCATGGCAGGAGAAGCTTGGGGGGAGACAGACATCTCATCGCCATCCTCGTCGGCTTTCCGCTTGCGGTTCGACATATTGTGGAAGGGGGATACTGGAAAGGCCAAGCTGTTAGTCCGAGTTGGAGGGTAGGAATCGGTCGAAAGGGATTGGCCCGGCGTGCGGGGAGAGAAGAAGGCTAACATACCACAACGAGACGGAGAGAAGCGGGTGGTATCGTGCTGGTGAGGGAAGAGAGGAGGCTGAGGGGACAAGAGAACGTTCATGGTTATGTCGGACCAGCAAGCCAACAGCAAGCCAACAGCAAGCCAACAGCGAAACAACGACCCCAGGCAAGTTGGGATTGATCAAGCCGTTGAAGCAGTTGGGTCAGGTGCCCCAGCCAGGGTGGGCAAACCAAAACAAAGAGAAAAATAAATTCTACCCAAGGCCAAACAATACAATGGGGATCGAGAGAAAACTAGTGATATAGTAGACGTTTTAACTGCTGGGATAGGGACAGGTAGCAAAGGAGAAAGAGCGCCGCCAGTTCAGGCAGAATCAGTCTGGATTGTGACAAGGCAGCACAATGATGCGGAGCAGACAAGAATTTGAAGGTGGGAGAAAAGGGAGAGTTTGAAATGTGTGGCTGCCTTTTGGCGCCTAAGAAAAGTTACCAGGTTAGTGTGGAGTACGTCAGTTCGTACATCGTACTAGGGTACTTGAGTTCGTGAAGAGCGCCACTGTGCAGACAGGTACTCGGTACTCCACAGCACTACGGAGCAGAGGAAGACTGTTTAGACTACTCCGTACGCACTATTAGAGAAACACCAGAGCAACCCCCCTCCTGGTTCATTGGTTATGCTGTTGTTGGTGACAAGACGACGGTTGATTGGTACCCTAATAAGTGGCAGGAAGAGGACCTGCTGACCCTCAGTTTTGTATTGTACTTACCTGGCAAGGTACTTGGGCATGAGTACCGAGTATGCAAGAACTCGACAGGCATACTTGTAGTACATGAAAAACGTCATCTCTCTCAACATTACGGAGCAGGTTTGCGAATAACATATTGGCACTGATAGCCAATGTTCCACTTAGCCCGCTTCTTTCTGGCACTACAGGGCTTTGATGAGGGTGTCTTTTTGGTTGATACCCCGTCAGTCAGCCGAGCTGATTAAGGACAGTGATTATGTTTCCCTTGGTTTGTACCAGTTTGTCTGGGCTCTGAGTAATCGGAATAATCACACAAGGGAGCAAGTCAATGAGGCTCCCTTGTCCTCTTCTTTAGGCAAGCTTCCATTAATTCCACATTAGGATCTTGGAATCATACGTCAACTGTCTCTTTATAAGGGGTTCCATCCCGTGACGCTCTTTGCGGATAATTGATTTTTGAGGTTCAAGGTCCGTCTTGTCTATATGGATGCTGGAAACTCTTCTCTGGTCCTTCAATAATTCATATAGATGACACTTTCGCGCACTGTGAAAAAAAAAAACCATATTGGGTGTGAGTTGGAGTTTTCAAAGTGTTGATTTCCGAGTTGGGGGAATGGTCACTAGCAACGGACCCCACCCCCACATCAAGCTTATCTGCTTATCAGCCAAAAAAAAAACCCCCATGGTGGAAATTCTCTGCATCACGGATCTCACGACATTATTTCCTAGCACAACTCACACGATGAGCAAATCAAGGAGTCAATCGCCCGCCGAGGTATCCGACTCTAGCAGAAATACAGATAGAGAGAACCAGGCAGCAAAGAAGCGCAAGTCGCAGCACAATGAAATCGAAGTCAACCTCGAGGCCCCTGAGCCACCATCGAAACGAGCTAAACGTGCCTTGAAAAAGGGCAAACAACCGACCTCTACCAAGTCTTCCAAAAAGTCAGACGACACATCCGATCTTAATCCCGATTTAAAACCCGAAACCTCGGACGACAAGAAAACCAAGGAACAAACTCGATCCGAACATGGCGTTTGGATTGGCAACCTTGCTTTCTTCACCACAAAGGCCGAATTGAGGCAATGGCTTATCGATAATTCCGGGGGCTCCATAGCGCCTGAGTCAATTACGAGGTTACACATGCCGACTGGTGCGAACAAACAGCCCAACAAAGGTTTCGCCTATGTCGACTTTGTCGATCTAGGCTCCAAGGTTGCCGCCATGGCATTATCCGAACAGACAATGGCAAACCGAAACCTCCTGATAAAAGATGCCAGCAACTTCGAAGGCAGACCGGCGAAAAAGAAGGAGGAGACAAAGGAAGGCGCCGCAACGGCGGGCAAGACTGGGGATGAGGAAGCATCGCGAAAAATCTTTGTCGGCAACATGAGTTTTGCAACAAGCGAGGACGATCTATGGGCGCACTTTGAAAAGTGTGGCCAGATTGATTGGGTAAAAGTCGCAACGTTTGAAGACACTGGTAAATGCAAGAGTTTCGGCTGGGTCAAATTCAGAGAGCCCGCGGCGGCCGCTTGGGCAGTCAAGGGATTTGTCAAAATTAAGGAGGATGTCGAGACGGAAGAGGACTTCCTCCCGGAGGGTCAGGAGGCAGATGCCAACGCAGCTCCGAGGAAGACTAAGATGCGCAAGTGGTGGGTGAATAGGTTACGCGGCCGAGCCCTCAAGATCGAACTGGCCGAGGACGACAAGGTGCGTTATAAGAAGCGATTTGGAAAGGATGCGCCTAAAAAGGGGGGTAACACCCCTGTACAGAATGAGGAGGCGGTCGCTACTGTTAATGACGAAGAATAGAGTACATTTATGATGGTTCGAAACAAAACCAAGGCTCCATCTTTTGGTTTTTTTTTAGGCCCGAATCTCTATAAGTGAACCATTATATTATTTGCACAAAGTGTACATATCGCCGGTAGTCATTCGTCTATCATCTTGGTAATAAGAGGATAGATAATACTGCTAATTAAAATTCCCTCGAAACAAATCAACGCCAAACAAAACAATCATGACGGCATCGAATGCATATCCTGTTAATACAGCCAAGAAGGGGCAAATGTTCAGAGCTCAAAAGAGAAGGATTAGATGAGAAATTCAGTGTTGGCATAGTGTCCCAGCACCACCTTGCCTTCTGAGAAAGACGCCTTGTCCATGCGCTCAATGATAGCGGCGTGAGTGTGCCCGCTCTTGTGAATCCAAACCGGGTACTTGCGCCAACCCAAGGAGTTGAGGGACTCGATCATGAGAAACTGATGAGGGGTGAGGGCGAGCGTGGGCTGCGAGGGCATCGAGAGACGTCTCTCGCGTGCCATGGTGCGACTGGCAGCCAAGTCTAGGTCAGCCTCGTCATCGTCAATTGCGAGGAACTCCTGCCCATGCGAGCTGTTCAGGGTTTCGTATGCGTTTTCCATTTCCTCGCGCATTTCCTTGATCCAGAGAGGGACACGATACTGGTCTATCTGGATACCACCCATTCCCATCTCGTGAAGCCGAATCCGCTTGGAGCTCCGTATTGTGTGGTATACGGAAGCTACCAAAAAGAAGGTCACACCAACAGGTAATAGAATCGATAAGAAAAGCGTAGTCGGGAGTTTCTTGACCCAATTAGTTGCGGAGGATGTTGTGGATGCGAGTGTGAGGCGTCCTCGGGTTTTCGGGCAAGGTACAACTGGTTGGGCGGGATCAAGCAAGACATCCTCATAGCCCTCAAGATACTTGACACGGACATTAGAGATGTCCAGGTACGGATCTGTTTTGGTAATGGCTGTAGTATAGTAGACGGCGCTGCGGTCATTGACGATGTTTGTGTAGAGAGTGAGACGGCGGAACTTTTTAAGGCCAGAGATGAAGATGGACTTTGGGTCTGCAAGTACAGCTAGGAGCGGTTTGTTGGTGTCACGGAATTGGTCAATCGTGAAGAGTTGGCGGCCTGGTCATACAAGTTAGGTATGTGAAGAAACGGTGGCTACGCGTCTTCAAGACTTACCCGACATCGAGAGGGTTCGGGCTCCAAGGACATTCCAAATATGATTGTGCCATCCTTTCCGGGGTGTGCGGACGCCGAGATGTGGGGTAACGAAAGTCGTAAAGTTCTACAGCAATCGCGGATTAGTAAAGAATCAATGCGAATGAATATGCAGGAAAATAAAGGGGACAATACCATGCATTGAACCGTGTCGAGTATTCCCTTTGCGTAAAGCAGGCCAATCGCATACCGGGACACCAGGCCCCCAAGGGAGTAGCCGATGATGCTCAGCTTTGTGATTTTGCCGCCAGTCTTCTTGATGGAATCAAGCTCGTTCTCGATCTCAGCGCAGACACGCTCACCCCCACGTTCGATACCGTCGTATGTGAAGCTTCCCGTGTTTCGCTTGGCAAAATAGAGTCGAAGTTTATCGTCCGAGTATCGAGCACGAAGGTCGCGAGCGATATTTTTCATGTGTGCCGGATTACCCCATAGCTACAGATAACAGCGCACAATGGTTAGGTACTATTCTCTAATTTGGCGAGGCAAGTATGGCGAGGCCCATCGCAAGGGGGTTCGAAGGAAGAGGTGGGTTGGCTCACTCCATGGACTAGGACACAGAGGTGGTCGGCCTCGTTAGTGCCGCCTTCGTACTCCATTGCTGGTTTGGGCAAGTTTGATTGCAGATATGGCGGAAAGACAGGATCGGTGTTATGCGAGCAATTATGACAGACGAAGAGTTGAGTATAAAATATCGATAATCAGGGAAGAAATAGCTTCGTATGTGGCAATGCTTGGGGGGCGAGGGTGGGATTATATTCCGAGGTATGGTGACGAAGGTTGGGACCGTGATTCCTCCTATCCTGTGTTGTGTTGCGGGATGAGGACTCCTCTTGAGTCCGATTGTGTGGGTTGACTTGCAGCGGGTACTCCGTAATATTAGTGCCCGCGGACCCCCCTCATCCCCTGCTCCACCGCTTTCAGGGTATTACCAGGGACGAGATTATTCCTTTCCGTTTCAGTGAGCTGTTTTGCACAAAGCTGCCCTGTATTCACATGTCACCCACCATACTTGTACGGAGTAGGTACGTAGTACGTACATTGGTACTCCGTATTTATTACATACTGTAATTATTACTCTGTAGTTTAATAGGGTTCCCAAACGGTGGTTGTGTCACGACACGCTGACACCCTTGTGGCTGCAATAACAGTCCGTACTCGGCTAGGCTAGGCCAGGCCATCATGGTATGACGTGGCGCATTTAGCGCCTTGCATGAGCACTAAATCCTCCGTAAATGGCGTCCGCAACAATGAACAATGCGACTCTACTCCGTACAGCCTCTTGTCTCCTTTGGGAATATGCGAATTGTCAAGTCTATTCAAACTCCAGCTTGTAGGCTACACATCCTCTTCTAATCGCATATTGTCTTTCTCTTCGATCTATTCTCATGACCCCCTGCCAATTTCCTAGTATACGGAGTACAGGAGGGGCATTCCCATTCAACTTTTGACCCCTACAACTTGCCTGTCATCTTAGCGTCGTCAGCTCTCTGCTTGTTAGGCTGCCTTGTGGCAGTGCCTCTCTGGGCAGACTTGGGAGGCGAGCGTCTGGTTTCCTGCCATGCTTTGCCAGCAGGCCCTTTTCCATCCCCGTCACCACCACTGCTATTGAGTTTCTCGTCCCGCGGTGCCGTTCTCCGGTTGTGCGACTTCCAGTCTTGCTCCCAGATTTCGAGGTTCTGTTCTGTTACCAAGGGTCGTTGGGAGGAACTCTTTGGGTCTGAGGAATCCGGAGCGTGAATTGCGAGGTAGGTGAGTCGGTCAGAAAAAGTGTCCATTGACTGGACAAGGGAATTGAGAGTTGCAGTGTCTCTAGGCATCTTTCTAATGGAATGGACATGGTGTTAATAAGTATGCCATATCAGGAGGGGCGGGGCTGACAATAGAGGGATACATACGCCATGCAGCTTCTGGGCTCAATGACTGAACCGTTTTTGTTAGATAGGAGAATCAATATACAGATTTGGCAGATTAGTTTTCTTTCGCTTGTTGTCGAACAGGATGAGGTTATATTCCGGTTTTTTTTATATCATCGTTTCTTTTCAGACTACCAGGGACGCGATTTTCTCAATTTGATGAATTGAGAATCTTCTATAGATATATATTGATCGCTACACATTCAGAAGTTTTCTAACCATCAATTCGAGAATCACAAATGAGCAGTTCTGGTCTTTGCCCAAGGCGGCCTTCCTTCCCCGGAACGTCAAGACAATGTTTTGAGCTGGATCGCGCCAATTCCCGCAGAATCGCCCAAGCTTTCCATTTTCAAATTGCCAACTATCGATCAAGAACACCCCAGGCGAGGCTTTTTGGTTTGTCACCATGGTGTGTCTACACGCAGCACCTGCATGCTGGTAGTTACTGTCGGCCATTCATTGGTCAAGAGTAGAAGCCAGCACATGGAGGGGTCAACCTGGGCGGCCAGGAGCAGGCTGTGTAGAAACGAAGGAGACAGCAAGTGAAGAGCGCAACTGGGCCCTCGTTTCCAGTCAATCTGTGTTTTATTGGTTCATGAACTTGGGCTTTCGCCAATTTATAAACCAGCCTTCCTTGCCCATGTGCGCATCTGCCTCCGTTAATAATATTCAGCTTCTTCGACTATTCGCCTTTAATAATTGCACAAGCCTCAGATTCGAGTCCTCTAATTAATCCCAGGAAACAATGGCTCTGTTCGACGGTGCTACAGGGACACCCACTCACGGCTCGTTTGTGTACCGTCCCAAAAGTAAGTTGGCCTTCCTATACCATGTCATTGCGTCATCTCATGACATGCCCTTATTTCGAAACAACTTGTGCTGATACGAAGAAGGTAAACATGCAGAACAGCGAAGTAACCAAGCCACTCTAGATATGAAGGCGCAGGACAGGAGCAGGAGCAGGAGCCCTTCATTGCGCAGGAAAAAGATGCACCTAAAAAGTCGAACCGTCCTCAACAAACTGTTTAGAATCAGCGGCATACATCCAATGTCCAACCGTCGAAACCCACCAGCCCTAGAGCCATCCAAGATTGATGTATGCGCGAAGGACGAGGTGCACCGCAATGATACCAAGAGCACATCCCTTGACAGACCTCTTTTTGAGCTTTATGACTCTCCAAAAGATCGAGTCCCATCGTTGGCCCCAGAAGGGAAAAGACTTGTCAGCTCCAGCGAACCGAGCCCCTTGCCCAAATCGCTGTTGGGACATCAAGTAGTCCAGGCTCCGGTGCTATTTCCACTTCCACAAGAGATAAGGCACATATTGTCTCATGAAACCAATTCGAAAATCACTTCTCATGACAGTATCAATTCTCGAGACTCGGGTTATTCGACGAGTGGGAGGTCCGAGAGTCTTGTAATGTCAAGACCCGAGTCCCAGACAACTGTATACTCCGCCAAGCGAAAATCTCAAACCGTATTCTCGGAAGAATCCTCCGATTGTGCCTTTTCAGACGAAGATTTTGGATCTCAAGCCAAAAGAACCCGCAGCGAAAGCAAAGTGTTTTTGCAGCGGTCTCGCTCGGAAACAGGCAACGCCGCCCCCCTACAGATTCTCTTGAACAAGCGTAACATTGGTGACCAGTTCTGTACCCCAGTTCGAAGCCTGTCGTTACAGTCTCATCACTTGGCCGACGCCTCTCGAAATGTTTTCCCATCGCAAAGAAAAGCGGAAATCCAGATGGACTGTGTCCCGGAGGAGAACCAAGGAGGCTCACAGGTACAAGATCAGCCCGAACAAATAAGAAAGGGGCCGTCCATGAGTCGAAATATTAGTGCGGGCCGGGCTGTAAAGATTATGGAGCTGGAAAGGTTGGTGGGCATCATCGCAAGAACAATGGACAGAGCCCCAGACGCCGAGCCAAAGGAAATAGCCCTGTCCCCAAGAATAGTACGGGATTTAGTGTCGCGTGAAAACACTGCTACCCAGCCACGCTTCACATTCGAGCATGAGATAGGATCGCATGCTCCCGGTGGTCAAATCGGGTTGGCCAGTTACGACCGCCATGGGTCATCTAACGATAGCCTCGACAGTCGTTCTATCAACGCTTCCCAGCCCGGTCTCCGCCGCGTGAAGGCAAGCTCCCACCTCAGGGAAGCACTGGAAGAGTCCCTTGCGTCTCTTGACGCGTCCCCTGGCCCATGCCTAACCGTTATAACGCAAGGATTGGAGCCGCCAACGGTTGGCGAAGAAAATATCTCCCTTGCCACCTTTAGCACCGAGTCTCTTGTATCCACAAAGAGTCCATCTAATGATGATGATCTTTCTTTGGATCTGGATGTCTGCTCCTTGACGGGGGCATCCGACGTTGAAGAGCTGGCAGCACATCACCCTCTTCGTCCCTTGGTTCGCAGCACAGCCAAACACATTGTTCTTTACTACCGTCAGTGGCAGGCAGGGGAATGTGATGGCAACGTATCAGGTCGGTCGGGTAACACATCCTCTCCCAATGGGACCTCTCCGGATGGGCCATCAAGCTCCAGTTCGCCACAGGGGGGTAAAAAGCGAGGCCGTGTTGGTGACACGGAAGTTGAAAAGTCGGGAATATCAGGATCTGGGAATATCAAAACTGCGAAGAAGGCCAAGACTAGCCTTCCACATGGCCGGTTACTTGCTTGCCCGTTCTGGAAGAGGGACCAACAGAAGTATCGATCTTGCTACCGACCAAAATTAAGCAAGGTCAAGTACGTGAAGACGCACCTCTACCGCTTGCATGAGCCGCCAATACATTGTACCCGCTGTGGGAGCATTTTCCAAGAAGAGACTGAGCTCAGATTGCACCAGAGGGGGGACCAGGCTGGATGTATCGTCCGCGACTTCGAGCCTTATGACGGACTTTCCAAGATGCAGAAGAACCTAGTATCCAAACGAGCAGACCCCAAACTCAGCGAGCAAGACCAGTGGTTTGCCATATGGGATGTGGTGTTCCCAGGAATCGATAGGCCCAAAACGGCGTACATTGACTCAGAACTCTCGGAAGACCTCCTGGGATTTCATGAATTCTTCACGAACCACGGCCCAGATCTTATCCTCCAATGCCTTCGAGGGACAGAGGATGTCCCCCAGTCGGATGTCTTTCAAAAGGCCGTTGTCAGACAGGGTCTCGAGGAGATCTACGATGCCTTTGTGAAGTCTCGCCAACAAGCTGGTGAGCCGACAGATGAAAGTTCCGAGAAAGATGCAACGATGCCTTCCAACGAGATAACCCCTGACGAGTCGCTCGTCGAATTACCGCCGGTGCCCGGTGTGGTGATAACAGCCTACGATCAGTTGAATGGAGAGGGCCCCAGAATTCCAGGACCAGGGACTGTGTCCAGTCAGTCTTTCGGGTCCGGGGTCATTGTTGAAGCGAATGGTACTAGTGCTTCAACACAGAACCCCAAAGCGGACGAGGGAGTGGAAACGTGGTATGATCCATTTGGATGTGACAACAGGGACGAGATATTTCTCAACATGGCTTCTGAGGTGGGACTTGAGCGAAGGCCAACTGGTTCGCCAGATTTTGATGATGGAAGTATGCTTGACCCCGAAGGCTACCTCTTACCTGGGTGACATGCTGACTCCTAAATTCCCTTTTTTTTTTCTTCTTTTTTTTCTACAAGTATTTTGTTCGAAAGCCGAGACCCGAGTTTTCTTTTATTGTAAGAGACAATAGATTGTTCATAACAGCCATAGCATAGCATAGCGATTTTTCTTTTGAAATCCTGGTCATGGTCATTTTGCATTTTATTCTTCTCCCTGTCTCCTGACTTTGATACAAGAAGGCTTTTTAAAGTGCGCTTACGTTGCCAAGGCCGAAGCCGACCCAAGTATGGAAGTGCTCTAGCCGCCGAGAGCAAAGCGAGAGCCCGCTCGAGGAGCCGAACCGTGAATTACGATTAAAAGATCACTCTCCTTTCCTCACATTTCTATCTGTCGTCTCTTGTTGTCTGCACTTACAACCCAGAGTCCAACATGGGCCGCCAAGCAGCCGTGGGCCAGTAATCCCGCCACTCGTCGCATGTCGGATACATCTGGTCAAGGTGCATGAGCTGGGGAATCTCCTCCTTGCGCTCGAGGAACGTCAAGCCAAGGCCCTGGCCGACATGCCAGGCGATATGGCAATGAAGCAACCAGGCGCCGGGATTGTCGGTCAGGAAGGCGAATACAATCCAGCCGCCGCCGGGCATCTGGGCAACGTCGCGGCGCACAGGGTTGTCAAACTGCAGTTGGTCCATGTGCTGCTCTGGATCAAACAGACCAGACCCGGTACCAAGAATAAGGAAATCGTGTCCGTGTAAGTGGATAGGATGAGGCAGGAAGAACTGATTTTGCAAGATCCAGAATGTCCACTGGTTGGCTCCGGGCACATCGATAACGTGTGCGTGCTCGGGCCAATCATCGCGACCTTCAAAGACGTACTCGAGAATAGGATGGTCCCACTCGACGGTGATGTCCAGGTCATTGACCAACCAACGGAAGACAGCGCCGCGGAAGTCGATGACGGGTCTCGCAGCGGTGAGGTTGAACTCTTGGGCGAGGAACTTGTCGCGAGGCGCGGCTTGGCGGATCCACGGTACCATTCCTACTTCGTCTACGCACTTTGCTTCAAAGTGCTCGCCTTGGTCAGTTGGCAGACCATCTTCAGGCGCGCCGTCGTAGTGGAAAATGGAGGCGGGGAAGAGGTTTAGACAGCGGCCGCAGCTGTTATCCTTTTCAAGCGTTACATTGAACCAGTAGTTATCTACGGGTTGAGTGGCTTCGACAATGACATCGTAGCGCTGGCCGACTCCGAGGAAGATGTGGTCGAATTGTTTGGGCTCGATGGGGACGAGGTCCATTGCTATGGCGGTGAGAGTATGGCCTACTAGGGAGACGGTAAAGGAGTTGTCTACCGAGGTGTTGATGAGGCGTACGCGGTGTTTCTTCCCCGGTGTCAGCGTTACACGGTCGTACTCGCCGCCGCTGCCGGACGGGTGTACGTTTTTGCCACGGATTAGGACGTTGGTGCTGTCTGGAGGTCCAGATAACTCAGCCTGGCGATGGAGGTTGTCGGCGGTGCCATAGTAGTAGTCAGTGATGACAAAAGGCCCGAGGTCAATGTCGTAGTTGGCTGTTGATGGCCCGCGCACGACTATAGCACCGACGACGCCGTTGCCATATTGCGTCGAGAAGTGGCTATGGTACCACGATGAGCCATGCTGTCTCACATGGAAGGCGTAGGACTTGCTCTTTCCTGGCGGGATGGGGCATTCTGTGACACCGTTCGCTCCGTCTTCGATGGCTTCGCCTACTTGGCGGATTCCGTGCCAATGGATTGATGTGCTGCAGGGGTGAGACGGCAAGGAATTGCGGTATTAGCCGACGGATTTCTTTATATGGGAACCTTAACTTTTGGGGGGGGGGGAGGAGGGGGAAGGAACTGAAAGCACAGTTGCAATGAACTGCAGCGAGCTTTATTTCTTCCTTGTCATCTTGTAGAAGAGAGAAAGACTAGAAAGAAAGAAAAGCCAAACTCACCCATTGTCCTGTAGCTGATTGTGAACATGCACAAAGATGTAATCGCCCCAATCTATTATTGCCAATCACAAACAAGAATTAGTAGGAAGATCTCAAACATGTTCTGGGATCGCTCCCCAAGGTAATATGGAAGGGTAATATTGCAGTGTTGTGGGTAAATATCGCTCGTTTGGGCCAATATATGGCTTATCTCGGCGTGTTCAAGACCTCGTATACGGCTCGGATGCGAAAATCTTTCTGACTTTTTTTTTCTTTCTCTTCCACTCTTTTGTATGTGTTGGAACTGCACATACCTGCTTCAATTGTTGGGCCGGGAAATTGTCCTGAGATAAAAATTGGTGTTAGCTTGGATAGTCTGGCCATATGAGGAAACTCGGAAGGAGTTCAGCAAAGAATCTAAGAATCTTATGGTTGACTTGCCGTTGATGAGCATGGCGTCTTTGACTACACCGTCCGGACCAACCCAATTGGTCACGTTTGTAATGTAGAGATTGTACTGTCGCCACCAGCCCGTTAGAGAAGGTCATCGTGGCATGGTGCACTGATTGTTAATGCTTACCTCCCGCGTGTTGAAAGCCGGTGGAACATCCTTATCGGGATCGGTGTCGATGCTCCAATTGTTCAACCAGCACCGTCTATTGGTCTCGTTGTTCTGGCCACATGGTCTACCACCAGGGATGATGGTTTGTCTCGGCACAAGAGGTGCAACAGGATCTGGCATCGGACTTGTTGCCACAACTCCTGCGAGAAGCGCAATGGTGGCGCTTGTCGAGAAAGACGGGAACATGGTGGGCGAGAAAGGAGCATATATCATCAGAGGGAGAGAAAAGAATAAGAGGCGAAATGTTCAATGCCGCTCGAGGGTTGGAGGATTATCTACTTTCCCCTTGTCTTCGAATAAAGAAGAAAAGAAAAGAAAAGAAAAGAAAATGAAGAGGGATATATGGAAGCTCTTATACAAAGACACCGGTCAAATGTCTGTAGCCATCACCGGGCTGGACAAATCGACAAGAAAAAGACAAGGCTTTACGCGTTGAAGTCCCTGTCCCTCAGAAATCTTCACTATCGGCTCCCGCAATTTAGCATTTTCTCCAAATGGCCAAGAGACGATTGAACCCCGTGTAAAGTTAGATTCCCGTCTCGATCATAGCCCTACCCTCCTTCGTGTTGGCCCGTCCTCGTCCGCTCCGCTCCGACTCCCCATCCCACTTTTGCGTTGTAGGAGCACGCCTTTTCCCCGCTGATATTGGCGAATCCCTTCGTTATCTTACTTCAATTACTGTCTGCTTGGCTTCTGTATGCATTCGGAATGTCTGGTATGGATGTGGCTCCCGGCTGTGCGGCGAGGGTCGATGTCCCGCTCAATCACAGCTTCAACATCTTGAAGCGCTCACAAAAACCCTCCCATTATCTTATTCTTGGATCTACTGTACGTCTCGTTGGTGAAGCCGAAAACATCCTGTATGTAGTCCTTCAAGATGAGCAAGCGTAATACGATTTCTTCTCACATCCTGTTTTCTGATCCGGATGCTTATGCTTACGTCCATCCAGGGCGCGGCTTATTCTCCCGGCTCAAAAATTCACAGCACGGCAGAATCTGTTGGTGTGCGTAAGAAATTGGCACCGATTCGCTCAGGCCTCTGCCGTGGAATTGCGAATGCACATTCACCTCCAGAAATGAATACGGTTCAACATGCAATATTCTTTGCTCTGCCGATTGGCTTAATTAATATACGATTAGGTTTGGTGGGAAAGATTCTCAGCAACATCATATATATAAAGGGTTGACATACATAGAATAAGATCAGCAGAGAAACATCTTGATTACAGGAATGGTCTGGAATGTTTGGCCTTACCGGAAGGGGTTGCTTCAACTGCACCTCACCTCACCTCCTGGGCGACGCATGAATGATCATCGCCGGCATGCCGCGTGAGGCTGAGCTTAAACGCCCGGTATCGCTGCAGGTAGGTAGTATGAGATGAGGGTGGCGAATGGTATCTTTCGGAAACGAAAAAACACAAAGTTGGGACATTGCAGGATATCATACTTGGTTTCGAAGATACAAGGATGGTGGTCTATCAATAACGCGGTTATCCGAGCCAAGAAGGTGATACAAATGAGATCTTTGTTTGATCAACTGCGCTGTGAATATTCAATCATCTATTGTACGTGGAGAGAATGAATACGATGCATTGCCAGGCCGTCGAGATAGCAACCCCTCCAGACTAAAACATCAAAGGACCTAAAATACACTTTCACTAAGAGTGAGAAGAGTGAGAAGAGTGAGAAGAGTGAGAAGAGTGAGAAGAGTGAGAAGAGTGAGAAGAGTGAGAAGAGTGAGAAGAGTGAGAAGAGTGAGAAGAGTGTCGGTCAACAAGGTCGGTTGCCCCCGCCAAGAATATATTCAATCTTCCAACAGTATGCATAGAAATGGCAGAATAGAACAAACAGTCACTCAATATGGACAAATTCAGGGTTGTGAATGAGAATGGCTAATAGCTCTGATACAGTATTAGAAACCGAGATCTGGGTTGACGAGTGTGAGCACTCTACGTCTCCGATTCTTCAGTTCGTATCACCCTTTTATGACAGCCCGATAGAGACAAGTTTTTTTTTTCATGTCTGTAACGCTTTTTGTTTGTGTGGCCCTTCAAAGGTGCTCTGTTCAGTTGCCCAATGGTCCAGGTTGTAATACTCCAGCATTTCGAGCCCACCAAGCTGTGTTAGCGAAAGGATCCTATTCGTGGGCATCAAAAGTTAAAAGAAGAAAACCAGAAGAAAACCAGAAGAAAACCATTGCAAATACATTAATATAGATACAGGCTTCTTAATTTTAGATCCTGGCCCGGGGTTGTGTTCTCGTCATTATCACTTCCGCCGGCCACGTTTATCATCAGCCCATGGATATTGAAGCGGGACGTATAGCCGAAGCCAATTCTGTAAAGATTCCTACCCCCTTTCCAACGCGATGGGGGGACGAAAACAAAATGCATTGGTGTCCTTGAAAACTGAGGTGAAGGCAGACTAGCTTCTCATCTGTTAATCTGTCGAGTTTTACGTGGTGCCAAATAGGAAGAGTTTAGGCAACTTCAAGATGGAAGATAATTTCATTGAGAGATGCAAGTTCTGTAATCGTGACAGTAACTCTTCAGGGAATATGGCTACCAATTTCCATGGCCCATGATCTTGATCCAAGGGATATCGATTGCCCATTGGAAAACATATTTCATGCATCGGGTTCGTTCCTAACTCCCATGCCAGGGTGACCTTTTTAGGTATCGCCATGGAAAAGGCTTTTCCGTGTTAGAATATAGAGAAGAAATAAAATGTCATGATAGGATCCTAAGGCTGAATCCAACAGCCCGGAACCTACACTTGGACCTCCAACGTCTGTGCCCCTGAACCTTGCCCTTAACCCTCTCCCATGGCTCCTTGCCACCCCATTTGTCTTGAAGCTGTGTCGTATTCTGGTTTTTCTCGTTTTAGCGAATGGCGCGTAGGATATTTGAGAGATGCAAAAAGAGTCTTTAGCCGTGAGAGCGTGAGAGCGTGAGAGCGTGAAGAGAGAGAATCTAGACGAGTCTGCCTCGCTTCTACTGGGGAAACGAAATGAGAAAGAGTGGAAGACAGGCCAAGGCAAGAACGATACCGGCACGCTCCAATGCTCCAATACGTCCTTTCCCAAAAGGCACCTGCTTGGAGGGAAGGATTAATTGATTTCCCGGGTTTCCGCACAAAACCCAAAAGACTAATATGGAAAGAGGAATCAGGAAAGGGCTTTTGGCCTTTTTTTCCATTTTCCCTTATCCGCACATTCTCTTTCTCTGCGTGGGAAGAAAAAATTACAACCATTCCCCTCGTCGTATCGTTCGTATTACTTTATCCATGATTTACATACTATCCAACCTCTGGTTCTCTCTGCCAAAGATAGCAACAAAACTGTCGTGTGTGCACCAATTCCATGCCGTGCACAGTCCAACCTGGCCTATCCTATCTCTACCCTATCCTCATGTTCTCTTCCCGTCCCGGGTCGCGAATGAGCCGGCATCTCGAGGAACGAGTCTAACTAATTCAAGTCTTGTTCCGCGAACAAAATAACAGTGCATATGGACTCTCCCAGATTGATAAACTACAACTCTAGGTCATGGATTAGCCAAAACAATAAAAATGATCGGGACATACCATGCCCAGTCGCCAAAATGGTTGGAGTTCAACAAGTGATGAGTCTCTCTCCCAGATTCGGGCCAGAAACAGGTTCGTTGTTGGTAAGTTCCGCATTAAGATCGACCCTTAAAGGCCATCAACACGATCACTGGAAATGGAAACACTGGTGTAATTTGTGTCAGGCCACTCAAGATCACACCATTAACCGTGAGATGCTTGCAGACGTCGGTTATTTCACAGACATGGACAAGCCATCCGTAGGCTGGAGTTTCCCCCTGGCAAGGACCTGTACCAAGCCCTCCTCCTCTGCCATTTAAAGCATCAATGCCCGGTTTGCAAACTCAATGCGATTGACACCGGCTCAGGTCAAAACGTCGAATCTTTTCTCCAATCGATAGTAATATTATGGCGCCGCCACACGGGTGGCTGAGATGTTTGCCTTTAAGTTTGCTTATGGCCGTGATCCCGCTCCGCCATCTGGGCCGCCTCCTGATGCTCGGTTTGTCTTATTTCCACTCTCCAAACTGACGCGATTCCAAGAAGATTCAAATCTTCATCACCTACTACTGTATACAATGGTATGGAGTATGATCAACAGTATCTATTTTTGGCTAAAATTAACAGTAGCAGAGGGTGAGGGGTGGTTGCGAACCGTCCAGAGACTCGGGTCTTAGGTGCCATGCGAGGGACCCGGAAAACTCAATATGCTTTGCTCGGGAAACTTTCCCCAGTGGCTCTTCAATAAATTGATGCTTTCCTTCCGCTTCTATTAAAAGACCACTGGCTCTGACTTTTACGGAACGAAGAGGGGAGAAACCCTGCAAATCGGTCATCACCCCCATGCGAACTTATTGAGGGGTCAGGGAACTCCCCTGTTGGATTTCGACTAGGTTTCAAAGACTAATATTTGTTCCAACTTGCCGGATTACACAAAGGAGGGGCCTCCCGCCCACGCCATATCACGATAGAGCGAGGAGTTGTTTACTCCTTTTAGCATCGCTTGCCAACCATGCTGTCCAAGCAAGGCCTAGTCGTGGACCTACCCGTCTTCAGAATGCTACTGTTTTAATTTACAAATCGGGGGTGCTGTGCAGGTCGCCAACGACTTAGACCTCTCGTTCTCAGCTGAATTGATACTAATTCCTCTGTATTTCACGCAACACGTCTCTCAAGACGTTAAAAAGGCAATGTATACTCCGTACTCATGAGGTTTATGCATCAAACATTCCCGTTTGCGACGTCTCCCGATATAGCTTGCGTCAACTTTGGCAAGGCAACATAACGCATATGTTCTTGGGGAAAGTCAAACAAGAATCTGCCTGTGAGACACGGGAAATCCCTCTCATTTTCAAAAACTTGATACCTGTGCTTCAGCGTTTGGTTTATGGCTGGCCGTGTCTCGTGGCAGGTGCAGTTTACCAATTGTCCAGCCATCCGAGTAGCACGGAGCAAGAACAGGTTGATAAAGTAACCCGTATTGCTGGCATTGCGGGCCTTGGATCCAGTACGAGAAGTGGTTTTAGCAGTCTCTTGTGATGGGTTTGGGAGGCCACTAACTTGGTTCCTGGAAACCACGACATCACAGGCTGAATTGGTCCAATATGGACCCGCGCTTTCTTCAATTTGGCTTTTTGGCGAGCCAGCAAGTTCTCGCCTGGTCTTTGGAGATGTCCGACGAAAACGGAGAGAAACTAAAGAGGCGAGAGATAAGAATGCAGAGGTAAAAAAAGGTATACGGAGTAGCTTGCTAGACTTGGGGAACTGGACATCAGGACGGCTGATATTGATGCTATTCCTGGCTATCGTGATGATATTGCCAATATATGTTTTATTGGATTTCGATGAGAATTTTCCCGGGCAGACCATCTAACCTCTCGAGCTTCTCAAATAATACATAACAGACACTTGCCCGTCGAGGAGTTCTGCTTATCCCACGATCTTTACTGATAGTGGTAGCGTGCGCCTTTTTGATATTTGCTCAAAGTCAAGAGCCAAAAACTTGTGCCTAGGCCAAACGTTCGTTCAAAAAGGAATTACCATTCATTCGAGACTAAATCGCCATGACGGCAGCACGATCTCTCTTTGCGCTTGCCGCACTTTTCTCGGTGCGTGCGCTGGCACAATGTGTCAGTTATGGCATTGACTATGCCAATGGAGGCCAGTACTACATCGATGCCTCGTCCAACCAATATTTCAGCTTCGTCACAGTTTTCCAAGGTGCGTCCATATGAGGGCTTCGCAAAGCTCAACCACCCTATAGTTAAAACATAACCAAAGTACTGATGGGTTGCTTTGCTTCGACGATCAATAGGTTGCAACCAGGAGGACATCAGTCCGGTTCTTCTGGACCCCAATGACAACATTTACTCGTGTTCGTCTATTAGCACGCAGCCCAGCGGTGTTCAGGTCACCTCTACATGGTAAGAACATGGCTAATGATGTGATCTGGATAACCTCGACATAAATCTGACTGTGACCCGGTGTAGCGGTATTCCTTTCTCCGCCATGAAGTCCGGAACTTGGAAAGTTGTTCTTGCAGGCGAGCAGGTCCAGACTCAACGCACTCTCGAGCTCACAGTGGGCTTTCCTGAGACTACTACTGTCACGGTATGATTTTGCTTCGGGCTAATGGCGCTTCTCTCTTCCCTTTTTGGACGTACATGCGAATGGCTTTCGTGTAACGAGATACTGACTGCGATGACTCGCAAAGGCTACCCCCACGATCGTGCTCGGCATCACCAGTACCCCCCGCGCCATCAGTAAGCTCCGAGTCATGTCTAGTAAATTCGACAGAAGTGCGCTTGATTCTAACTGCCTGTTAGCCGTCCAATCTACCATCCACCAGACGGTCACACTCATCATTCCCGAGACAGTGACACGCCAGTGCAATGGCCAGACACAGACCGTTACCGACTACAATGCCCAGCCTACCGTGACTGTGGTCTCGACTGTTGTACGGACAGAAACCCAGGGACAGGTGACGAGCCGCTGGGTAACCACCCTCACGTCTCAAGCCAGCTGCCACTACCCAACAAGTGCGTTAATCCAAGAAGCCAAGTTCATTCCTCGCGTTCAGACCTCCCAGTCGCCCGTGAATCCTCCGTCAATCTCTACGTCCCGTCCACTCTTCGTTCCCGATTCCCCACTCTCCGAGACCTCTGGAGACTCTTCACCGAAAACCCTGCGAACGATGACGAGGTCTTCTATAGAGACCACGGCAAGCTCCAGGGAAACCTCCTTCACGACAGGTTCTGCGCCTTCAATAGCTAGTTCCTCGTCTACCTCTTCCTCCTCATCCCGCACACTGCCCCCTTTCCCCACCATCCCCCCTATCCCTACCCGCAGTTCCTCCTCCTCCTCCTCACCTTCTTCCTCATCGTCCACCCGCACGACCGGCGGCGTTTCCTTTTGTATTGGGAATGCTTGCTCGGGTTGGAGTTTTCCCCGACGGAGCGAAGAGCGTTCTACAGATGAGAGTCGATCTAACAAAATTTCCAATCCAGAGAAGCGAAGCCTCCACGACCGCGCAGAGGCTGCAGTTGCTGCCCAAACAGTCACTTACACGCAGACGACATACACCGTTACGCAGACGATCGTTACGACAGTCCCGCCACGAACATCGACCGAACTTGGTAAGTGCTTGGAATCTCCCAAGCAATATCCAACAAAGGTCCGCTAACCAATGAAATACAAAGTGGCCCAAACCACGACTGCTACACTGTAAGATATTCAAAGCGCCCTTAATCAATATATTTGCTGACCCTTTTGGTGCAAACAGCAAACCGCAACAGACGGTATGCGAAAACGGTGGTGGCAATGCCGTTACTGTCACAGTCAACCCTCAGGGAGGCCGGCCTGTCACCCAAACCAACCTCGTCTACTCGACAACTCGTCTATCGGGCACTGTCTGGGTCGGGTAAGAGATCTCTTCATCCATGAAATCATACCACCCAAGAAATACTTCTTCCCCATGCTAGACCTGGCGACCCGGCGCTTCAAATCTGACAACCTTTTTTTTAACAGGGAAACACAATATTCGACTGCTACCAACTCCGCCAGTGCTACCGCGTGTTGGCGTGCTGGCGGCTGGTATGGTGTTTAAGGCTTCGACACTCACCCGAGAGCTATTGTTATTTTCTGGTGCCACTTTCTTTTTTTTTTCTCTCATTCCGAAAATCTTATCCAATTGATGGTGGTGCAATGGAGAGAAAGTGGTCGCCAGGAAAGCAATACGTTTTAATCGAATCTTGGCCTCAAGTCCTAAATATCCCTTCGCCCTTCGTCTGACCCCTAACCCCTTGCTGTAATTATCCTGGAGGCATTGGGTTTTGTGAATGAATTCGCCTTTACCTAGCCCAAACGAACCCCGACTCATGTTACCAAAGTGGGTGAGGATTCGGAGATGGTCTAAATTTTTCATGGTGGCCTGATGGTCCGCCCGTACTTTTGGCAATGATGTGCACTCTATCTTGCATCATAACGACGCTCATATGCGGTTTCTTTTGATATTTGATAATCTATAGTATATTTGTTCTTATTAGTGTGTGGCCCGTGTGAGAAATCCAAGCTCGTCGCGTAAAAATCGTAAAATGGTCAATATTTTGTCCCTGTGAGGTTTCATAGCGACGGCTGTGACTTTAGCTATCCCCCTCGTCTCCCTCCAGCCAGATTTCATGACCATCTCCCTCATATACCCACGCACTAACAATCAAACATATGGTTGAAATACCACACAGAAACCACCAGGCAGCGCCTACTACCCCATTTCTGAGCCCCAGCCCATACAGCCACCCTGCACTGACAGGGCCGATTGTTCGAGCCGCGCTGCTGGCACTCTGGCCTAGACCGTGAACAGTAGCCAGCACACTAGGGTGTGGGGTGCAATTGTTCACCAGAATTGTCTGGCACGGGAGTACGAATGTGCGGCCAAGCCCGTAGAGAGCCAAGAAAAAGAAAATGGCGATCCATACTAGCGGCCCCGACTTTGGTTCCGGCGCCGGTGATGTGCTCGGTAGCAGTGAGATGTAAGGCGCAAGGAAGTAAATGATGGGGAAAATGACCATTGATAGGCGCCAGGCACGTACAGTGCCAAGTCGCTCGGAGACGGTAGGATAGAGGAAAATTTGTAGGGGTATACCCACGATGCCGAGAATTGACATGGCCATGCCCACGGAACTAGGAGGCATGCCCAGACCGCCTGCAAAACTGAACGGCAGATGTTGGCTGGAGGGGAGAGAAGGCGGGGGGTTCGATGGGTCGTACACTGGTGTCGAGAGGAAGACTGTCCATAGAGAGTTCAATGTTCCGATGTGGAATGCAAGGAAAAAGTGGGATATGAAGGTGAAGATTAGATTTCGGGTAAATATTCTCTTGAATGGTAAGCGTTGCGTGAACCGTACGTGACGCTTGGTACGTTGAACGCTCTCTTGCGCGGATTTAGTGAGCTCGAGTGTTGAGGCCAGGGGAATGGGTAAGGGGTCGTCGTGTTCGTCTTCATCTTGAAGTGGCATGTAGTCGATTTCATCTTTGCGGCGGGAGAAGCAACGACGGAATAAGTTGACGATTCGGCGGCCAATGCGAAGACCTAGATCGGGCTTTCCGTCGTTTACAGTATCCAGAGTCTGGTTTAGAAATGTAAGAGCGTGGAGGAACAGAAAGAAAAAAAAAAAAGCACTGATGCTGTCTCTCTGTACTTACCTCCTCTAGTCGTAGCCACACCAGTGTCACAGCCGAAAACAGAAACACGGCACTGATGAGGTTAGGTAGTGAGTACGGATACTCGTTGAAGAACGGATTGGCCCCAAAGTATTTTGGGTAACTACTCGCTGGGTCGGAAAGAAGACCGCCTAAAATAGGCCCAATGATGACGCCGATGTTGAAAGTCATGGGGAGGAGAAGAAAGGCGCGGGATTGGAATTTCTTCTCGCGGATGATTTCGGATATCATGGTACGCATGACTCCAACGTTTCCATTTGTTATGCCGCCGAGAAGGCGGAAACTAAAGGCTTGCCAGAATGTTTTTGATAGGCCGAAGCCGACACATGACATGCCTTTCTTGAAGTCAGTATGCCTGACCTTACAAAGAAGAAGAGGAGGAGGTGACAAGGCCACAACAGCGGCGGTGATAGGTGAAAGGAGGCTGGCTTACAGGACCCGGCAAGTCCAATCATGAGGACTGACTTCCGACCAAGATATTTGGAATCTGCCATGCGTCCCCATATCATGGCTGTGAAGAACTGGGCAAAAGTGAAACTGGCGATGAGCATACCTGCCTGGCCAGCAATGACATCATCGGAAAGAGTTTTGTCAAACCATTTCAATTGGTAAAACATATATGCCTACATATGATGTCAGCTTCTTGGTTCTTGTTTGCGAATATGGCTATCTGGTTCCTATCAAATCAAATATTAACACGCACCTGTAACGATGTCTGCGTAAGAGGCTCACTCAACCGCGCCAAAGTAAGCACCAACAACTGATCTTTCCTGGGAAGATCTCGCCACGCAACAGTGGCCTTCGGACGAGTTGCGTTGTCATTTCCGATGGGTTCTCCGCGTTCGGGGTCGGGACGGGGCGGGGCTTGGACGCCATCGCGATCGGGGCCATCTCCGGCCATGCGGGGGGGTGGTGTTGAGCAAATTACCGATGGGAAATGTGTCAAAGGGACTAGGACTAAAGACAGAAGATGGATCGGTACAGCTTCATGGAACGTTCTAAAAGGTGAGACCTGAGGGCCGTGGTGCAGAAGAGGGAAACCAGTTGCTCGTGGCACAATTGAGAGTGCGGAGGAACAATGTCACGGAATCGTAATTCCAAAGAACTCCAATGGTCGTTCTGCCGGTGCAGTGCTTTTATATATATCGGAACCGTATCGGCACGAAATGCAGATTTTTCGTCGGACACCGGAACCAGCGCTAACGCTCTCCCTGCAACAGTGACAGGGTCATGTGCATCTACGGGCTAAAAGTGCCGTGTATGAAGGCCCCAAGCATTGAATTCGCCTTACACTACAGATATCACGCAAGAGTAGGAGCAATGTATTCCCTCTCTTTATCTTGAGGAGAAGTAGCAATTCATCGTGAGAGGCTCAACTTGTATGCCTCGGCCTCGACAGAGATTTTTCGGGATGAGACTGTTACAAAATCTGGAATATTCAGTGGCAAACGAGGACATTTGCAAATCTTTGAATATCTACTACCAAGTGAAGGTGCGCAACTCATTCCACTGTACGGAGTAAGGTACTCCATATTACATAACCCCATCAACCGAAAGCCCCCTGCTACGCCACCCCACCAAAGATAAGATAGCGATAAGGATAATGTGACTCTGTCAACGAAAAAAAAAAAAAAAGATTGAGCGTGAAAAGTTGGACAAAATATTTGGACCCCAAATCTGCCATTCTCTACACTGCACAACCAGCCAGCGAACTCCAGTCTCCCGATTTCCCGTCACTGCAGCTGCCAAAAATGGCCCAAGGAACCATCAAACGCAAGAAGCCCGTTGAGGTCAAGTCGGGAAAGAAGAAGCCCATCAGCAAAACCCCCCAGAAGAGCAAGGCCGCTACCAAGAAAGCTCTACGCAAGTTCACGTCCGGACTGGCTGCGAAGACCGAAGCTATGTTGGGTGAGCGTGCTGGTCATCTGGAGCTCATTGGAAAGGGAAAGAAGACGGACAAGGCCGACCGAGTTGGTGTCAAGGGAGGCTCGAGGAAGTTTGGTTAATTTTGGAGACTTTTCGACGGGGCGACATCTCGGTTCCCATTTCTTCTCTTTTTAGGGACTGAGAGGAGAGATAGCCGCCATCGTCGACAAATAAGTGACGAGCTATATCTCTACCAGCCACTGGCTTTTCTTTTGTCGTATCCCCTCCAGCAGGCTTTGAGCTTCTCGTCGGCAACGTGCTCAAAGCTCGGAAGGAAAAACCAATCCACCGACAACGAGGACTACTCGGAGCTGGCTACCTTTACCAAGACATCCTTCACGAATTCGAAATCTCGCTCAACATCAACCATCCAATTGGAAACAGCCAAGCGTACAGCTTTCTCGCCGCCCCATACCGTTCCACTCACATAGATATCCCCCCCGGCGCTGATCCGGCTCGCCAAATCTTTATTCAGCTCTTCATTCTTGGCCCGAAATAGCACAATAATGTGCGTATCCTCAATGGCCTGTGGGCCACCAGGTAGCAAGGTATAATGCTCAGAATCTTGAATAAAGGCAGCAACCTTTCTTGCCAACTGGGCCATACGTGCAAACATGGCGGCGATCCCAGCTCTCCCTTCACTTCGAAGAACGGCATAGACAGGAAGTGCACGGAAGCGACGCGAGTTTTCCAGCCCAATGTTCAGCGGGCTGGCAATTCCTCCGGCAGCGGAGGACGAGAGATAGGCGGCATTGGCATTGGCAAAGGCTTCGGATTGGAGATGGGAGTGGCGTGTGAAGAAAATGCCACAATCGTATGGCTATATCGAGGGAATGGATTATCCGTGGTCAGATCGATAAGACCAGCAAATGTGACGACAAGACTAGATTTTCAAAGCAGGACGTGAGAAGAGAATCTTCTTCAAACTTACAACATTGAGTAACTTATGTCCATCTAATGTGATGCTGTCGGCAAGCTCTGCACCTTCCAGCTGGGTGCGTAGCTTCTGATAGTCTGATGACTCGGGTAAAGCTCTTGCAAAAAGACCGAATGCTGCATGATAAGATAACAGTACAAGTTAACAACTGTCTTGGAAGGCATGTGATGGGTGACCTACCTCCATCAATGTGCACCCAGGCACCATACATATCAGCCAGTTCCCTCAACCTCTTCATTCCCTCCAAGCCTTCAACAGCAAATCTCCCCGTATTCACCTCCCCAGCGCTCACAGAAATGATATACGCCGTCGACCGATCCGGCGCGCTCAAGATCCTCTCCACTTCATCAAGGTCCAACTTCCACGGCACACCAGCAACCGGAATCTCCATGACAGAAGCGCGGCCAAGACCGACCACGCTCGCAGCCTTGGACAATGAACTGTGGCCGGCACTTGTGAGAATGCGTATGTTCTCGACACCAGCACTCCTCGCCGCTGCAAGGATGCCCGCTTCCGCAACGCCCGGTTGGCCATCGGTCAAGCGTTTACCAATGACATATTCGCGTCCGGCGGCGAGACCGAGCACGTTACTCGCCGTCGCACCAGTAGTAAACGTCCGACCAATCCAATCTTCACTTTCCAGCCTCAATAAATCGCAAACCATGCGCAGCGCAACATCTTCTACCTCGGCGGCAATAGGCTGATCGGGAAGATACACCTGGACATTCTGGTCCAAGGCGGAGACTATGTTGTCAGCGGCTTGCGCGACGGGGAGGACGCTGCCAGTTACGAAGCCGTAGTAGTGGGCGCTTTGCGTGTGGCCTGTGAAGGCGGGGACGAGGTCGTTTCGGATATGGGCGAGGGTTGCGGCGGCGCCGAGGGGGTCGGCTTGGAGGGGAGGGTTTGGGAGGGAGGCGCGGGCGGTGGTGATTGAGGGTTTGGAGGGGAGGACGGGGTTGGATTGCGGGGAGGAGGGGAAGAGGGTTTTGATGTGGGATTGGAGGGTTGCGTATTCGGATGTGAGGTCGTGGTTTGGTGCAGCCTCACTGGCCGATTGAAAGTCGTTCATCTTGTTTTTTTTCTTGTACTTTTCTTTCTTTTCTTTCCCTTTTTTTTTTGTGTCTGCGCAAATCCTTCTTTAGACAGCTGCCTTGTTTATGATATCCCTTTTGAGGAGTTATAATTGGGCCAGCCCATCGAGACGTTGTAGCGTGCGTTGGCAACGTTTACACTAATAATTCTCCCCTTACTCCCTTGCTGTGGCACGGGGGCCATCCGAGGCAACATTCAAACATAGCGACATGTATGGATGAGTCTCGTCAAGACTTTACCGTTTGAAGATCTGTTCTCTTCTCCTTACGACCGAAATGACGAGGTGTTTCGTCTTCAATCTCCCAACAGCAGCTTATTCGGATCTATATCTCTATGAATGTGGGGTCCAGGATCGGTTGAGGGTTTTGGTTGAGTTGTTGTATCTACGGAGTAAACAAACAGACAAGAGATCTCGTAAAGTCCAAGGGCGATTTAACCGTTCAAGGAAAGACCCTTGGTGTCATCTTTTTGTCACACATCCATATCCATGCTCCCTGTGAAAAATGAGGATTAATCCCTCCACTTCTCAACACTTGACAAGGCCACCAACCCTCAATCCCTCCCCCACCATTTTGGTGACTCATAGAAATGCCTCGTCTCGTCTAAGGTTGAGGGCATCCTGACGCTGTTTTTGGAATTGCCATTACGGAGTAAAGGTTGGGTAATTTTTTGGGTAATTTTTTAGGTAATGTTACGACACCCTTGTCCTCCTAGCTGAACGGACGAGCTTCGGTGTTTGGGGGAAAGGTTAGGGGACAAAGTGGGTACGAGGACTCCGTAATACCGTTGATTGCCGCTGTCAAAATAGCATACGCCCTTGGAAAGACAGTTAGTTATTTACGGGTCCTAGGGGGCATAGTCCACTGAGGAATGAGGAATACTAGGATACGCTTTGCTTTCTCAGAAGTCCCATGAGCAAGGTCGGACCAAATGATGCCGAGATCCGCAGTTTTCCGTGATTGAGATATTTCATATTCCAATTCTCCCAATGAGTCACGCACATTTCTATTAGGTTGGAGAACTTGTCTTTTTTCAAGGGGCTGAACTACGGAGTAGAAGGGTGAATACGGAGTACGGAGTAATTGAATGACGATTCTTGGTTGAGTGGTTTTGGGGGGTGAGGATGAACAGTGGGGGGTTGTGTTGAGTGGAGGACAGTGACAGTTGTTGTCGGCCGTGCAGCCCGCCAGGCCACAACCAGGTCTGTGTGCTTGAAGCCCAGAAGCCGGGAAAGAGCTTCCAAGTTATGCAAGTGGGAAGAAGGAGCTCCTCTGCCTGTCTTGGCAGAATAGAATCAACCCCCTAAAAAAAAGAAGAGAAAAAAAATCACCCTCAAGACATCTAGTAGATACTTCCTTCATAGTCTATCTCCCATACACAATACTGCTCCTCGAGAAGTGTTGCGTTGAGGGATTCTCTCTCGTATCGACGGAAGCCGAATTAACCTCGGACTCATTTGGTCACAATTCACTATCATGTCGGTCGGCCAAGGTCCGGCGGCGGCTAGACAAAGCAGGAGCTCGAGCTGTTAAGGCTTAAGCCTAGCTAAAACTAGAAGCTTAGCGTCTGTCCCATTGCATTGCTACATAAAACCCCACCCTTTTGAAAACCTTTCCCATCATCTTTTTTACTCAACGTCTTTTTCTGAAATTCATTATATTTACTCCTTCTACTGCATTTTTTATCTCTTGTTCTTTTCTTTCCTCTTTTTCTTCGTCTTCAATTATCTTCAACGCCTCACAAACCGTCCAACCGTCCTTTGCAACATACGACATCACACACCCTCAGGGCCTCTGTAGCACTTGTCTTCCCCACGCTCCATATTGAGTCTTCTTGCTCGCGCTTCCATAGCTTGACAGTTCAATTATGGCCGACGTGCCCCCAAAGTCGCCCATTGGCGACGACAAGCCTGGCTTGCCAGAAAATGCTACTCCGGGTGCTACCACCGGTCCCGAGGGCGATTTTGATGTCAAAACGGTTGAGAGGGTGTACAGGTGTGTGATTCCCAAATGTTCTCTCGTGCCTTCTCTCTCACTCGGCGAGCACCTACAACCCCAAGCGCTCGCACCGTTGGCACCGTTGGCTAACCACGATACTTTTTCAGGAAGCTGGACCTTCGCATCATTCCTGGTTAGTCGTGTCTTAATGACCCTTTCTTGCAATGCACCTTTCATCGGATGCGTGCGACGTTGCTAACTGCCAACAGCCTTTTGGATCCTTTACTTTTTGGTTTCTGCCATTCGTTCCAACATCGGCATATCCCAGACTATGAACAGGGCTGAGGGTCATGACCTGATGACTACGCTCGGCCTCACATCCAAGGACATGGCTCTTACCCTCTCACTATTCTACGTCGCCTACATCATTTTCGACCTTCCCTCGAACCTCATTATGAGCCGTGTCAGCCCGCGTCTTTGGATGGCTAGAATCGTCATTGCTACCGGTGTCATTGGCTGCTGTTTCACCGCCGTGAAGAGCGCCTGGAGCGTCCAGTACTTGCACCCTCCCCTATCTATTTGCCCCTATTATAGGTGGTTTTGCTAACCGGAGCCGTCGCATTCTGATAGACTCCTTCGATTCTTGCTGGGACTTGTCCTGGCTGGCGTATGGCCTGGAATGGCGTACTACCTCACCCTGTTCTATCCGCCCTCGAGGACGGGACGCCGTATTGGCATGTACTTCACCGCCGCCCAAGTATCCGCAGCCGTTGTTGGTCTTGTCTCGGCTGGGTTCCAGCTCATGGATGGCCTTCAAGGCTTCACCGGCTTCCAGTGGATGTTCCTCATCTGGGGTGTCGTGGCCATTGCTGTCGGCATTGCTCTCATCTTCTGGCTCCCCGATCGACCCCTTGCCCCTGGCCAGACTCGTGAACGCACTGGTCTTTTCAAGTGGTTCCCAGGAAGCCCCGAGGCTTTGACTGGCCAAGATGCCATTGTCCATTACCATGACCTGCGCCGCGTCTATCACGTGCGCCATTGGACCTCTGCCGATCTCGGCCATGTTCTCTTGGACTGGCGGCTCTGGCCCCTTGTCCTCATGTACTTTGGCGTTGTTGGAGTCGGCATCGGAACCCAACTGTACGGCTCCGTCATTGTCGCCTCCATCCAGCCCACGGCGTCATCCATCACGGTGTCCCTGCTCTTTGCACCCATTTGGATTGTAAGTTGTCTTTCGTCTCCCCCTACACTCTGACGACAAACACTCGCTATTTGCCTCTAGACTGCTTGCTAATACGTCGCAGATGGACCTCATCGGCATTCTCATCTTCACCCCCATCTCCGACCGTTTCCATCGCAGCCGTCCCTTCTTCTTTTCATTTGCCGCCTGCATTCAGATCATCGGTCTCCTGCTCACCACATTTGCTCGCTCAAACGGATGGGCACGTTACGGTGGTTTGCTCATGGTCGGGTTTGGCCTTGGTCCCACCGTGCCCATCTGTATGACGTGGACAAACGAAATTTTTCAGAAGCGACACGGCGAAGTGGGAGTTGCTGCCGCCACGGCCTTGGTCTCGGGACTTGGTAACTTGGGAAGCATTGTCACCACGTACGCATTGTACTCTGGATGGCCCAAGGATGCCCGTCCCGGCCCCCACCAATACCTCGGCAGTAACCTGACAATGATTGGTATGCTTTGCATGAGTATCCTCAGCAGCATGACCATGTTTATCCTCCTCCGTATCTTTGGCAACAAGCCCAGCCGAAAGTTCTCTGATCTCGACTCGGCCAGTGAAATTGAGGACGGCGCCGCACGCCGAGAGGTCGAGCAGCGTGGTTTCAAGGGCCTTCCTTTTTCGCGCAAGTAGACGGCGATACACATCCTTGGAGACGGCGCAGACGAGAGTGGAGTACCGCCGTCACAGACGACAAGAGTTTCAACATTTCACCCTTGTCATCTTGCTTTCAGTCTAAAAGCACATTTCTTTCCTTTCATTCAACAATGGCAGTTCAACCTGACC
This sequence comes from Graphium sp. VPRI43844, assembly GCA_019925285.1. Taxonomy (NCBI): domain Eukaryota; kingdom Fungi; phylum Ascomycota; class Sordariomycetes; order Microascales; family Graphiaceae; genus Graphium; species Graphium sp. VPRI43844. The sequence continues at coordinate 105,504 of JADHKT010000032.1, read as the reverse complement.
TCGGTCGATTCGAACGCATACTCGGCCTCCGAAAGTGCGCCTCGTCGACATTGTCACCAACCCTTTTTTCGGCAACTCTTATTTTCATTTCACGCCGCACTTTTCTTTTTAATCGTTTTTTTTCTGAGCAAAGATGAAAATGGTTCCAGGGCAACCCATTCTTGTTTCGAACACACGACAATCTTCATTCCGAGGATGAATCAACACAAACGATATGCATATGTACAAATCTTCGCATCCGACCCTGTCGAGGGCCTGGCGAAGACTTAATGAACGAGGGCTGGTTTCCTCGATAGCGAAAGTGCTGTTACGCCATCGCTGAGATGATGGCGTGTGCAGCAAGAGATTCGAAACTGTACCGACAATGCCTCTGCGCTATCGGCGAGTTTCATCTCATGGGTCATGGACACGGTAAAAAAATACGGATGGGGAAAAGTCGCTAGGGGAAGAAAAATAGCGACATATTTCTTGGTTTCTGGTTTAATTTTTTTGGTTTTTGGTCTTTTTATGATACCCCATTTGCGTTTATAATGCGTCGTCACCTTGAGGAAGATTAGACCTCAACAGCGAAAGTGCTTCTACGCCATCGCTTGGATGACGCGTTGGGACCGAGGCAACGCCTGTGACAATGCTGTCGCGCTATCGCTGGGCCTGTCTCGTGGGCGTTTTTTCTTTCTTTCTTATACTTGCTTCTTGCTCGTCTATATGACGGCAATTCATTGGATAGATATTAGGTCCGTCTTGCGCCATCGGCATTCAATAAACCTTCCGATTTTGATGGCGAAATATTTACTGTGCGCGTGCCTAATTCACATATTATCTGGAAGCGGATAAGACTCCCTTTGACAAAGCAAAAGAACTGTAAATCATCTCATTCCATTCCAATTCCTCGTATCGTTAAAGCCCCTCTTTCCCACGTCTATGTTTAATAGCCAGAGATGAAAAAGTGCAAGAAATATGCTGTGGTTGGGGTAGCAAAAGGACCCCCCGTCTTCCTCAAGCCATCTTGGAACACCAAGTAATATAATGAGAAAGAAAAAGAAGAAAAAAGACGTGTAGATAAATGCATGGCACACCCAAAAGGAAAATGAAACAAAAGCCATGTCGAGACCAAGAAAAAAATGTTGGACAGTAATGGGGGAAATCCGCAGATGCAAAAAGAAAAGAAGCAAAAAGAATAGCAACGGAATCCAATTGCTGCAAACTTGCAGCGTGATGGTGAAACCAAGTTCCTATCAGGCCCTTTTGCTTTAACTCCGTTTTGTATGTCGACCGTTTACCTGTCTCCGACTTTTTTTTCCCGTGTGTAGTCTTCCCCTCTCAAACGCCTGATAGGTTTGCTTTTCCTCGCCTTTAATCTTCAAGAACCTTGGCTAATTGTCTTGATGTGGAATAGTACACCTGTTGGGCATGAGCCATCAGGTTTAGAAATGCCCGCTCTTGGGATGCTTTCGGTTCAGGGACAAAGCGTATGCGCATTGAATTCGTCAAGTCATCGACCGCTTAAGATCAGAACTCGGTGTCCGGGTACGTCTCTTTCCCGCCGCCATGTTCAATGGTGTCGGCACCCCTCCAGTACGTCCTGCGTTCTCCTTGTTCGACAACGAACTTTCCGACCGCACGAGGGGTGCTAACCCAGGTGTGCTACTACCCGGCCGTGCATATGACAAAGACGTGCGGGGAAGTCGGCTCTTCACCGAGACGGCACTCGAGCTCGAGGGGTTGCCGGGCGTCCCGTTTATCAGAGGGAACATTCCACTCGAAGACCCAGACTGGTCGCCACTAACGCGCCTAGGGATGCTTGTCGCGCCATCTCGACTTCGTGGTCGATAGAGCACGGGATCCCGGTCGTGCACTGCTGATATGGGTGTGCGGCGGGGGCTCGCAGCAACTTCGATATATGCGCCACCCGATGTGAGCGATGATTGCGATCCTCGGTGTCGGGAGCTTGTAAGTTGGGTAGGTGTGGGCGGCATGGACGCAGAGGAGTGTAAACTCGGGGGGGTGTATGAATTTGTGCGCCGAGGCCCTGATCCGGACCGCCTCGTGGGGACTATTGGATTGGCGACCGCCACCATGGCTCCGGGGCCAGGCGCGATTACGTCCGGAAACGGATCGAGCTTTGACTTTGTGAGCTCGGACGCAAGATTCCGCACGAGCACGGCCGAATCCTTCTCCGCAAGAACCCGGATTGTGTCCATCAGTGAAAGCACTTGGGCGCTATTCAGGGTGCTGCTTCCATCGCCCATTCCCACCATGCCGGGATCGCATGCATCCAGGATGATGCGAACGAGACGAAGCAAGTTCAGCCTAACCACGGCCTTTTTGTGCGCAAGGCGCTGCGCAATCCCGGCAAAAACTTCGGGAACAGCCAATGACGCTGCTAGGGAAGGACTGAGGCGTAGTAGTTTGAGAAGCGGTTCCAAGAGGTTGGAATCGAACGAATTGAGCTTGTTGGTGCTGAAGCATGATATGACTGCCTTGGTCAAGTCGCATTGGAGCAAGTGTCGCTCGACATTGGCTGTTTCTTCTTGAAGCCAGACGAGGATGGCATCGAGCGCAGTGACTTGCCAATACTGATCGGCTAAGAGAGACACGTAGAAATCCAATGCCTTATTCTGCCAGAGATAGCGCCGGCCTGTCCTCCCCGAGTGAGCCATGTCACAGAGAATAGGCAGGACGAATTCCTTGGGTGGACGATCTGTCTTCATAATCTTGAGTAAAAGGGGGATTATGCCTCCCACAGCTGCATCCTCCTGTCGCTCCTTGCTGAGGCGACAGAGATTGAACATGGTGTTTAAGACCTGGTTTGAGATCTCCCGGAAATTTCGATGGCCCTTTTTCATGCTATAACTTAAGAGATCAATGAGGCAGTCGATGGCGTCCGCGGCATGTAATATTTCAAGCGTTGTGGATAACATGGAGAGGTTCTTGATGAATTTGAGCATCGTGATCTGGTGAGCTGGTGTCATTCTGCGCAGATCCTTGAGAACATCTATTGTTGTCAGGTTAGAGACTACCTACAGCAGCATGATCAAAGGAGAGGGGGTAGCCACATACTCTTGAGGACCTGGCGGTCGGCCACTACCTCTTTGACGTAGTTTTCGGCTTGAGAGAAGAGGTAGAAAATGTTGACGATCCGGCCTTCAATCAGTTCAGATAGGTCATCCTCACCCTCCTCGTCCAGTACTCTGTGTAAAACAAGTGCCAGTGGGTAGAGAATCTTGCTTCGCGAGAAGATGCGACAGAAGTCGTTCTTTGGCGTAGGACCCTAAGCGGGCTTTGTTAGTATGGGCATATGAAAAAAGGTTCCAGAAGGCCTTACTTGTAACTCGAAAACGTTCCATATACCGTTTACACCGATAAGAACAAGATCACGAGCGCTGTCGTAGTCCTCGTCCAAAAACTCGACCAAGACGTTGAGACCACCCGCGCTGACAAACATTTGCAATGTCAGCGTTGATGTTTGGTACATCTGTCGGACAAATGCAGCAGCCTCGAGACGAATTTCGTTCGAGTATTGGCGAGCGGCAAATTTGGTAATGATGGGAATGCCGCCAACAAAGCAAAGGTTCTCTTGAATCTCAACATCGTCCAAGATAATCTACAGAGCAAACAAGTTAAAAATGACGAGTAAATTTAATAGAATGGTAGTGCTGAGAATCGACAACCTACCGTATTGACGATCTTGAGAAGCTGTAGAATCATTATTTGTCTGCTCTTGACCGTACAAGGCTCCAGAATTTCAAGGATTGGCAACAACCCGTGAGCGCCGATTATGAGGTCCTTGGCATCTCGGTTCTCCCATAATAGACCAAGCTAAGCGTGCAGACATGTTAGAATTCGTTCAAGCGGCAATTTCTCTTGTATGCATAAAAGGGGGTCACTTGCAAGATCGCCAGAAAGTTCGCATAGGATATCCTCCCCCTCGGTTGTCTTGAGCGAGCGTACGAGCTCTTCCACCCTTTCACAGAGGCGAGCATGCCGGTCACGGGCAATGTTCGCATCGAGGTCCATTTCGTCCCACCCAGGGTCCATCGAAGCAAACGGGTCGTCCTCATCCTCGTCGTCACCGAGCCAGGAATTGTTGGAGATCTTAGACATTAACATGAGGCCCCCATCTTCCGAGCCCTTGTCGCTCTCTTCTCGTTCTGTCAGGATATCATCGGGCCCGAAAATGTCTGAAAAATCCTCGTCTGCCTCATCTTCGGCAAATTTTTGAATCTCAATGGGCGATCGTGCTCGCCGTTTCGCTTTGTCCTGGAGGACCGACGGCCGAGGAGGTGCTTGGCGGCGCACGCTCCCTGCGACAGGTGATTGCATAGACCTCGGCAGACTGGTCAGGTCAGACGGGTGGAAAAGTTGTGGCGCATCGCTTTGGCGGGTTCCCTACAGAAGGCAAAAAGAAGCCAATTAGTCTCCCAAGTCCCAACATTCTGCACCGCGACTTTGTCCAGGTACGAAGGGTGGGAGGATACGAACCTGCTTCAAAACAAGCCCGACTTTGCTGGTGAATTCGTTATCGTTATCTGCGAAGAGGTCCGAGTAATCTTCAGTGGATTGCTCACGGTATGCAAGATCGGGGCGCGGCGGGATTTCGAATTTTGACTTCGCTGGTGACTTGGGCTTCGAGGCCGCAGCAATTGCGGCTGCCACAGATCTTCCAGTGGAGGATTTGTTGCGATTCTGGGGTACTGGGAAGTCGTGGGCCCGGCTTGCTTTCCTGGGCCTAGGTGGCCGTATCGTTTGCTCCTGTGACTCGAACTCAAAGTCGTCGGTAACGGGCTTGATAGTCAGTAGTTCTTCGTTTTCATCGTCTTGATTCATGAAATCATCTTGCGAATCAGAAAGTGTCAAAGAGGCAAATGCTTTGAGTCGGTCAGACGAAAGTAATCCACCGAAATTGTCCGTGGGCCGAACATGAGAAAGTTTCAGTGCACTAGGGGAGATAGCAGTAGCAAAGTCGTTGTCCCAGTTATCGTCGTCTTACATCATAAAATGTGTTAGAGGAGGGTCAAAATTGAGACAGGCTACGGGAGAGGGGGCTTACCAGCCAATTCCGGGGAGCCGAATGCTTCTGCGAATGGACGAGGCTTGGCCAAAGCAAGAGGGCCTTTCACGGGCAAAATATGGTTTGGGCGGTGCTGTTCGGGATCCTTAAATCGGGATGCTGCCTGGGCTGAGGATGGAAAGATGGGCGGGCCGCCGTCGGAGCCAGTGGATGTTCTAAGAGAGGTTTCGGACGACTTAAGAGCCTTGTTCCACTGCTTCACTTCCTCTACAGCTTTGCTGAAATTTGAGGGCGCTCTGGAAACCAGGGGCTCGCTCTTGCGGCAACCAATAATCCAGGCGTGCTTTAACAGCTTTCGAGCTGTGACTCTTAAGTTTGGGTCTTTTTGGAAACATTGCATCAAGAAATCACGAGCAGCCTGCGGAGCAGAACAAGTAGGCATTAGCTCAGGATCAAGGTGGTCGTAGCAAAGATTATCATGGGGCTGGGGGGGGGGAGCTTACCGGCGATATGCCTTCGGGAAGCGGTGGGTGGTCATCGTTGACGATTGCAAACAAGGCAGGCATTGCGGCTAGATTGTGGTACGGCGGCCTCCCCTGAAGGAGTTCAATGACGGTGCAGCCGACACTCCAAATATCCGATGCAGGACTCGCACCCGAGAGCTGAATGATCTCCGGGGCCATCCAGTAGGGGGTTCCCACAACCTGTGCCTCCTTGTCCTGTCCCCCGCCAGCTAAGGTGCTAGTCGACACACCAAAGTCGGCAAGTTTCACGGTACCATCTTTGGTTGTCAGAATATTGGCACCCTTTATATCGCGATGGATGACACCCTGGTCGTGGAGATACTGAAGACCTTGTAAAACCTGGGTCATGTACACGCCGACGAGGTTCTCGGGGAATTTGCCGTAAGCTTTGATTATAGAATGGAGGGAGCCATTCTCGCAATACCTGTATCACAGTCAGATGGCGAACACTTGAGCGGTGGGAATAATGTAGAGCGAAATCGAACGGATAAAGTAATGGGACGGAACAACGTACTCGAGAATGATGTTGAGGCAATCTACCGACTTTACAAATCCGATGTATTTGACGATATTGTCATGCTGGGAGGAGGGTTAGAAAATATGCGAGTACAGCTATAGGACCGCTTAGGTTGGCATGGGCTTGACGGAAGTATATACTCACATGGAGGTTTTTCAAGAGGTCGATTTCGGACTGGTGAAAACGGACGTTAGAAAGGCCGACTGCTTGGGGACAGGACATGGGAAAGATATACTGGGTCTAGGGAGGAAGCGGACAAACCTCAATCATGCGTAGTTCGCTCTTGGGAAGGTCACCAAGCTTAATCTGCTTGACAGCAACAGCTTCACCAGTACCCCAATTGAAGGCTTTGTAGACCGACCCAAAGGCTCCTTTTCCGAGACATTCACCAAGACGCTATAGTATAATAGTCAGCTTTATCGCTGTAACTAAATCGGTCGACACGAAGGCTCAGTCGAAACGGAGCTCGTGTTGTGGTTATGGAAATATGTTGTAGGGTCGGGAGGAGCTTACATAGTCCTTCAAGCCCGGGTCTTGTAGGGCTGAACTTTCGCGCACGTTGCTCTTTTCTCTCTTGGGAGTTCCCGGGGTTCTCTCACTCCTCGAGGCAGACGCCGGTGTTCTTCCGTTAGCATGAGCATGCCGGTCGACAACCGGGGGTGCAGACGCCGAGGGGTAGAGGGTTGGCGGCGCCATTGTCGAGATGAGGGACAATGACGCTCCCCGGCGCTCAGCTAGAGAGAAGTGGGCAGGTTGATAGGACGTTGCTCGATCGGGGCAGACGGTGGTCGGGTAGTATTTTTAGGTGCGAATGGGTCAATGATTAGACGGAACGAAGCCGGGGACGTATTCGAGAGAAGATTGGGGATTGCGACTAGAAAGATGTGTCGATCTCGCGTTCGTGGTCGTGATGGTGGGCTATTTGGGAGGGGAGCGGTGGCCCAAGCAATCGAACAGGGTGGAAGCCACGAAAGGAAGCTCGGGTGAGACTATCTTCATATTTCAAGAGGGAAATAGTGTAGCCTCGCAGCCATGGAGAGAGAGGCGTTACCGGGCTGTTCGAAACGACATAGCATGAGACGGGAGCGAGGGCTGGATGTTGACTAGAGCGGGAAACAACGGTTCGCGTCAGACATTGGTGGTTTCTTGTGGTTTCTCGTGGGTCTGTGCCAGGCGAAGTTTTGGTGGATCGTAAGGATCGAAGACCGGAAAATCTAATAGGCGGGGTCTCTCTTTTTTCCCCTACAGCACAACAGTCCCTGAAGCATGAACGAGACTTGCGACTTGCCCTTACGAAGTAGGAAAAAAAAAGTGTCAAACCAGGTCAGGGTTATTCTAAAGGGCCTTTCGGTGAGGGGAAGAGAGAGGGGGTCCGGAAATGAGAGGATACGTAACTGGTTAGGAATTTCTAAAGCTTAAAATAACTAAAGCAAAGGCCAGGACTGAAGAAGAAGCTAATAGCGATAGCACTGGCAGCTTCCGTTTTCAACTGTACAGCTCCCGTCTCTTATGTTTTTCCCCTTCTACACAAGACCTGGGGAAAAGACGAAGCTCCATTTTGGATACACACGCGTGGTCAGCCGTTTCATCTTTATTGTTCTGCTTTTTTTTTCCCTTTATCTCTTATTTTTCTCAACCTCATCAAACGGCCGCAAAACCACTCGGTTACGTTTTGCTCTCGTGCACATTCGCCCTACGCGACTCTCTCAGCCTTACAAGTACTGCTGCCCAAGCTCGAAATTCAACAGATTCAACAGCCAACAGTGCTGCTCAGAGGACGGGAGGATGTGTCCCAAGTCCGGTAAGGCTGAAGACCGTTCTCGCCTTTGTTCTCCAGCTCACCGCACACAAAGTGACTGGGTCTCAGAATAGTCCCAGGCACCAGGCACACAAGACTCATCCAAAACCATGATGCTCCACCATCCATAGTCGAGGCAAATGACCAGACGCCATACACCAAGACACCAATTATTATTTGATAATTTTTCCAACTTTGGAGACGCGACATCCCGGACATCCAAAGATATCCTCCCGTGGTCCATATTCCGCCACAAACCAAGCGAACTCGATGGACGAATCACCGTGTTTCAGAAGCCATCCTTCTTCAGGTCGAGAAAGCTACAGTTCCCCGGTTTCAACAGTCACTGAGTTCTTTTGAGTTAAATTACGCATAATCGTCAAAGGCTCGACATACTTGCTATTTCGAAGTACGGTAGCCTCTCGAGCCTCTCTTCGATACTCGAAGGTTGTCTACGAGCTATGCAGCTCTCGGTCGCCCAAATCTCCAGTCGACAGACAGTCAACCGACTTTTAGCCTGTAGATGCAAGTACAATCCCGTCCGTAACCTTACCAAAAGCTGCCTAAGAAGCCGGGTTGTTTTGCAGATGCATGGCATTGCATCTGCCATGGTGTTCCGGCGATCCTGTGCGGAGTCTACATAAGTACTTCATAGCCACTGTTAAGGGGCTATTTCGTCATTGGTGGCAATGTCAGTCAGTGCATGAGCATACAAGTTCTCCCCGCCATGCAGGTTATCCAGCGTGTGTGGGTCATGACGGACTATGAAATTTACCCAAATGTGTTCGCTGTACTCCGTAGAGCACAGGCTTCATCCAACTTTTTCTCTTGTAATGGAAGAAAGGGCATGCGGTCGTAGTTATACAATGACAGTGACTCCAATTATTTTACATCGGGGTGGGCTCAACCCGTCACAGTCATTCCATTAGAAGTGATTGTGCCTAGAAACAACAAGCTCTGTGTCTAAGGGCCTTTTTGGAACACATGGTCACGAGCTACCAACAGCATGACTCGGCAAGATAGTTCCAGCGCGCGACATCGGGTTGCTGAAATTACATACATGTGGGCAATTATGACCATTCTATCTCCCTCTCCCCGTTTCTCAACCTCACACAATCTACACCCCTGCCAATAGCATACTTAAAAACGCAGCTCAATGATACGGCATGGAGGAGCTTGGAACAGTGATTGTTTCCACCACTTGAAGAGTTTTCTCGTTGTCCTGTGGCTATGGCGACGCACCAGCTATCATAACAATCAATTATCAACACTGGGGCTATATGACCTGATATTATACCCTTAGCTGGTCGGGGTCGTTTGGTAGAAACAAATGAATGCCGCCGAAGACCTTAATTTGATAATGCAATGAGGAGTTAGCTGCGATGATAGTCACGATAAGTAGGTCATGCATGCGAGCCAAAATCTACCACTTCGTCACGGAGGACTGTTTATGTTAGCCACTTCTCGTTAGACTAAAGTCTGAGTTGCTTCTAACGAGGAGGGGTGATAGAGCGCCCCAGCTAGGCCAGCCAATTATGTTCTTTTGCCTCTCACGATAATCTCCTTGTCTCCTAACTCCGTATATTCTGTTTTCTCCATGAGCTTTAGGCACCGTCTTTCTCTCCATCCGTCACACAAGACAAGAAGAAAGGAATCATGCAGTTGTCGTTGAAGTTGCAGTTGCAGTTGCCCAGTGACTAGTGTTGCATCGGTCGCCCCCGTAATGAGCATTCAGAGCCAATCGCCTCACGTTAGCGTGCAGTTCCCGAAGAATTCAGCGAGCACTGAAGCGGAAACACTGAAGGGGGGGTGGGCCGATTTCTTCTCAAAGGCAGAGGAATGCAAGGTACCAGTTACGGACCGTTTGGTAAATTGGTGCCTAATGCATAGTGAACTCTGTCTCCAGTAAACACTCAACTTCTAACAAGATTAGTGTATCTTCTACCCCGTACATCTGCGACATTCTTATTTGTTCGACATAGTAATTTATCCCAACTTCCCCCATTGGGAAAGCGTCCCTTGGATTCTCCAAACCCCACCTTACATCGGAGTCTCCCTCACATTCAAAAAGTGACCCAAACCCAACATACGTGTACGGAGTATAAAACACTTGAACTTTCCACTCCTATCGTCATCTCGCTCACATCTAATACAAGACGCTTGATTTCTACTACTACCGACTCTCACCAGGTCACAATCGCCTCCCCGAGGAAACAGACCCATACTCAAGAAATAACCAGATAACACCACCCCGCACGACAAAATGAACCCTCATCAGAAGAACAAGGTTGATGTCAAGGTTGGTTGCTCTGGTCTCTTCCGATAGCGACGGTGCCATTTCTATTCCGGCCATACATAACTCCCCCATGTATGCCGGCATTTTCTCCATTTTTGTTACTGCGCATATCTCTCGGCTATCTCTATTCCACTCTCAACGATTCGCCTCATGATTCTACATACATATACTTACTTTTTGGTCGTCCTCTGTAGAACCTCTCTCCTGAAGAGCAACGCCTCTTCCGTCTCTATGGAAAGCTCCCGTCGCGCTCCGACGTCTTCGCAAAGCACCTCAAGGATCGCAAGTACTTCGACTCTGGCGACTACGCCCTTTCCAAAGCTGGCAAGGCTGACAGTGTCGACACTGGCTCCGTTGGATCGCAGCATCCCGTGCCCGAGAACATTCCCCATTTCGCTGGAAACAACGGACAGTTCCGCGACCCGAAACACCAAAGCTTTTCTGGCGCTGCCACCGCTGGTAGCCCAGTCAAAGAGAGCAGCTTCCTTCAGCGCGAGACCACAGTGGACCAGCTGGACCAGCAAGACAAACCGGCAGTGTCGAGCACAAACTCTGGCGCCCAGGCCATCCCCATCCGGAGATAGGGAGCCGAATAGATGTTCTGTTGTTTTACCCTCTTCAAGACATTTTGTACTCACCAACACAAGTTCATTGACAGCCGGTACCGCCATTGCATTTTAACTTGTCGATGATATCTTTCCTTTTTTTCCGTTTCTCATGTCAATTTGTCTGGATTTCTCGCTGTCGGTTGCTCTCTTCCTTCAGCCTGCGTCTTTTTTTCCCTTCTGTAGCCGGTTACACTCGCTTCTGTTGTGTACTACCAGCCGAACTCTTCAAACATCAGCCTCGGCTATTACCCTTGGCTTTCTTTTCACGAACTTCACGATAGCACACTATTGTCGGCGTTGGGTTGGCTGGGATCTTGGAACCTAAGTGCAAGACAGAAGAAAAATCGGAATTGCAAATATGGGCTTTGTCTTCCTATTTCGTTGCTTTGTCTGTTCCAAATGTTTTTATGGTTCTACTCTTTTCGTTTCGTATCTTCCTCGTATGCGCCCCCTTTTACCACATACTTTTATTGTAGTCAGTTTTTGTCAATGGTTGGGAAATGTTCACCGTTTGGGATGGCAAAATTAGGGTCCTAGATTGGTCAAAAGGCAATATGCCCTGGTATTTTGAGACCTTAAGAATACACAAACAAGTCGCACATGATTTTCTGTACTCCTCCCGCCCCGAAGCGCCGTTCGTTTCAGCATACCGAACCTTGTTTTTAGTTTAGTTTATTTTCCATATCCCTTTTGTCGTGAGGTCCATTTAGCCTCGATTCCGGTTCATGTGTCATCAACATTCTCTAGTAATTTCCAGTAATAAAATGCTGGCCTTGATCTAAGTTACCAGGCACTTACATCTCGAGGGCCTTTAGCGCCATTGCTTTAGCCCCTTCAAAGGTTTTATTACCGCCGATAAAGCCAGCAGCATGCACGAAAACACAGCCTTCGATTCCAGAAATTCCGTCGAGCTCGGCATCGCGGAAGCCACGCCATGATTCAGGCAAGGGCTTACGGCTCTCGAATGAGTCCTTCGAGACCGGTACAGCCTGGACACGCCACTTTGCGTCTGGTCGAGTACTCTCTGGGTAAAGTACATAGGTAACGGAGGGGGTCTCTCCTTCTAGGCTGTAGAGGTGGTCCTTCCAGGGCGCTGACTGGGACTCGAAGACGAGAATGCGCCCTTGAGGGTCGAATGTCTCTCGCTTGGAGAAGGCCTCCTGAACAACTGAACGAGCAGGTAGCCAAGCTCGCACATAGTAATCCAATTCGCGCTCAAACTCGCGCCCAATGTGTCGGCTTGCGTCGGTGAACCTGGCATCCTCTTCGGCCTGGGCTACAACAGGGTCCGATGAGATGACATCGTTCCAGTTGGGGTTGAAACGGGATACCATAGCACCTAGAGTAAATCCGCCCTCGCTGAACCGTTTGGTAGCACCCGCCGCAGCGATCACCTTCGGATCGTAAACTGAGATGCCGTTGTCGTGGGCGTCTAGCGCTTCAACAAACGACGAGTAAATCTTGCGCCAAAGGAGATCCACCTCGGGTGAGTCCTCATCTTGTTGGACATTGTTTGTCTGGGCAACCTTTTGTGCAATGATCTCACGGCCAAAATGGCGGAACACGAGTCCCGCACTGGAAAGCTTGGTCGCGCAGTCGGGGAAAGTGACGTCAAAGCCACGCTGGTGGTGGTCGTAGCGGTGACGAGCTGGGTCGTACTCCCCGCCAACATCGACAACGGTATGGCATTCGGATAGGAGCGCCGGGTCACGCGTGCGCACGAGTCGAGCTTCGGGGTTGGAGTAGCGGGGTAGCATGCGGAGGAGGTGGACGGCAAGGGCCTCGTCGGCATGGAAATGGCCATTGTGCGTGCCAATTGAGAGCTGCGTGCCGACCTCTGTTTTGAGGCGCTTGGCTGCTGATTCGGTCATTTTGAAGAAGAGGGGGAAGACACGGCGCATATAAGTTTAGACTACTTCAATGTCGAGATTGAAGTGGCGGGGTCAGGTTCGGCCACAGTCGTCCTAGGAAACGGCCAGACACACAATGTATTTTTTCAGGTGTTGTCTCGGGGCCAGTAGGCGAGCTTGAGAAGCAGCGTTAAGGTCTCTTGGAGGCTTCAGTAAAACGGCGAAACGAGGAAGAATATTTGTACAATGCAGGTTCTACATAGTGTAATCGGATTCTGGTGAGAAGCTATTCGCTGTTTTTCATCTCCACTATTTTAGTGCACATCGGCTGCTGGCAGCTGCATCGTCCACCTCTGTATCTCAGTTGGTTACAGTCACGTGGCGCCCGGCAGAGAAATTACCAGCCAGCTGGGTTGAAGCACCTATTGATTAAATCCGCATTCCAAGCAATCAGGTTCAATTGCATCAAACCCCAGCCCGTCGATATTTTCTATGCCATCATCCACCTCACCATTGTACCCAGAGCCGCATCTTCCACACGCAACAGCGACTATCCCAGCCCCATTTCACGATGCGCGACGCGGTTGCCAGCGCCTCGCCTGCTGGCGAGGAACCGAAAGCGCTCAAGTCCGAAGTCGCTGACGATGATGTAGCAATGGCAGAGACGGAGGCGAAGCCGACATACAAATCTTGGAAGAAGAAGTATCGCAAGATGCTCATTGTCTTTTCTCAAAAGGCTAAGGAGTGCGAGGAGTTGCATGCGCAGGAGCAAAAGGCCTACAAGATCATCCAGAGGATAGCCATTGAGAATGAGTATGGGCCTTCTTTTTCATCTTCTTCGTATGCGGTCTTTGATTAATTTCTCGAGCTAATCATTGATAGTCGTGTGCTCGATATGCTTCTTGACGTTAACCGTTCCGCGCAAATCCCCTGGTCCAAGCGAACAGATCTCAGCCTGCCAAAAGACGGCACACTCGACATCGATTCAATACCTACGGAGGAACGTGAGGGATACACAAAATCCCTCGAAAGACTCTTAGCGGAAGTTCCTCATCTCTCATACAAAGACGCAAAAGAGCACAATCCATCCCTCGTAGAAGATCTCGAGCCCTTCGATGACGCAGACCACCCACCCACACAACTCACTGCAGATGATATTGATAACTACCTGTACGAGCTCGACAAACGACTTGAAAATAAGACCCTTCCCACATTAGCACCACTGGCTAGAGATCCCCACGCTGTACGCGAGCATATCGTCAAGAACCCTACGAGTGAATGGCTGTGGCTCCGAAAACACGCACCCAACATATTCCTCCAAGATGGATCATCCTCAGCCGCAGCAGCAACAGCCGACGACGGCGACGATGCCAACTCCACACGCAAAGGCAAAGGCGGAAAATCAGACCGACCAAACTCGAAGCCATCATCTCGCTCCAAGCGCGCTTCGGCGGTGAAAGCCAGCGCAGAAGTCGACTCAAGCATACTAGACGACGACACGGAACACACCGCCACACCAGCCACTAACCGTGGCGGCAAGCGCAAGCGCGACGACGACGCCTACCGACCCCGCGGCAGCACAAGCCGGCCTTCCAAGAAGAAACGGAAGAGCGACGACATAGAAGTATCTACCCCGACAACGGCCAACCGCAAGTCGAAAAAGGAGATTGCTGACAAGACTGTAAAGAACGAATAAATAGGTGTATGGAGAGGGCTGGGATCCCTCAATTAATATACAGACTTTGGACCTGGAGGCCTGTCACTTTCCGCTTGCGGACCGAAGCAGAAGTCGGCTTGTCCATATAGCCTTCTCACATTGTTCTTCGTCACACTTTTCCCTACGTCAAATGAGTTCTTCGGTATTGGGCGGAGCACAAACGGGTTGAGAACCAAAAAGCCAAAAATGGCAAGTGTACAATAGAGTTTATTCATTTTCTGTTTTCCAAGGTGGTTTCAATGTTTTCCAAGGTGGTTTCAATCTCGGGATTTAGGGCACTGGCTTTTATTTCTTTTCCTTTTCACGGGTTTCCTTAGCGATGTTTCTTATCAATTTGAATTTCTGGCAATTTGACGAACGACTAAGCGACATGTACGCAGTATACAAAATGCAAATCCATGCTGTTGCCGTTGCATTGGACAATATACTTGCGCAGCAGCGCGCGTTTACCACTACTTGAAACGAACAGGAAGACAACATGCATGATGCAGTCACCGGTATCAGGCACCATACAAGACCCGCATGCAGAGAATCAAGTCATATTACAACTATATTCGAAGCCTAATGTTTCCCAAGTTAAAGAAAACATGTAGTTCTGTAAATATGCCTGCGGGGAAGAGCCTCAAACAAAGAGCCCCTTAACCAAACAAAATTGCAACCTATTCAAAATGCTTGCTGCAAGTTGGCATGATGATGAAAACAAACAAGACGATGCTGATGGAATGCGTCTCTGGTCCTTCTCTCCAAGACGCGCAACTGTTCTCTGGTTTGTCCAAGAAAATCACGCTATAGATGCTTTCTGCTTGGCGCGAAAAAAAAAAAAAAGGTTTGGGGAGTGCTCAGGATATCAAAGTTCTAGGCTCCCTGTACGTGTCCGTTCCATGTAATGTAAAGAAAGCGGTCTATCCAGAAAAGGAATGCTGATGGAACGGTGCGTCTTTGTATATATGTGTGCTAGGTCCTTATAGTTTTCCAGTAATCGATCCGCCGCTCGTGTTGCCAAATTCGGCTAGCTATGCGAGAGAGGACTTGAGTCGGTTCTCAACGGCGGTGAGGTACTCGGAGGTGGTGACGTAATCCTTGCGGTCAGTCTTGCCACAGGCGAGGGCGAGATCCTTGGTCATGATGCCGTCAATGTCGACGGTGTCAATGCAAGCCTTCTCGAGCTTCTCGGCGAACTCGACGAGCGCGGGGGTCTCGTCGAGCTTGCCTCGCTGGATGAGACCGCGAGTCCAGGCAAAGATGGAAGCAATGGGGTTGGTGGAGGTCTCACGGCCCTTCTGGTGCTCACGGTAGTGGCGGGTGACGGTTCCGTGGGCAGCCTCGGACTCAAAGGTCTTGCCATCGGGGGTGATGAGGACAGAGGTCATAAGACCGAGAGAGCCGAAGCCCTGGGCGACAATGTCGGACTGGACATCGCCATCGTAGTCTAAGAGGTAGGGCGGCAAACGTTAGCTTGGTGAAAACTCGACACCATCCGCTCGTGTGACATGGCCCGAGGTGCATAGGTCGCGCGCAAAGAGGGAAAAAAACTTACTCTTGAGGGCCATGATGTAGCCACCCTTGCTCTTGATCATCTGGGCAACCATGTCGTCGATAAGGCGGTGCTCGTACCAGATGTTCTTGGCCTCAAAGTCCTTCTTGTAAGTCGACTCGTAGATCTCCTGGAAGATATCCTTGAAGCGGCCGTCATACTTCTTAAGGATGGTGTTCTTGGTGCTCATGTAGAGAGGGAGCTCCTTGTCCAAGGCCAGCTTGAACGAGGCGTGGGCGAAGCCGGTGATGGACTCGTCCGTGTTGTACTGGGCCTGGGCGACACCGCCGCCGTTGGTGAACTGGTAGACCTCGATCTCCTCGGGGGCACCACCCTCGGGGGTGAAGGTGAGGGTGAGCTTGCCATTGCCCTTGCAGACAACGTCCTTGGCACGGTACTGGTCACCGAAAGCGTGGCGGCCAATGATGATGGGCTTCTCCCAGCCGGGGACTAGGCGGGGGATGCGGGGGATGACAATGGGCTCACGGAAGACGGTGCCTCCAAGAGCGTTACGGATGGTACCGTTGGGCGAGAGCCACACTACACAATTGAACGAGACGACATTAGCAATCATTCATTGAATGAGAAGGGATCAATTGCCATGGCGCGCCCAAGAAATTCGGCGGGGTTCGGCGGGGTTCAGCGGGGTTCGGCGGGGGGTTGCAGGCGGAAGAATTTTTTATCCCACCCGGCAGACGGCATATGATAACAACAAGATGCTCTACGAAGCGAAATGCGCCACGGCAAATGGGAACGAAGAGAATTGGGCCAAGAACTCACTCTTCTTGAGCTTGAACTCCTCGACACGGGCCTCATCGGGGGTGATGGTGGCACACTTGACACCAACGGAATACTTCTTGATGGCCTCGGCGGCATCAATAGTGACCTGGTCGTTGGTCTCATCACGGTACTCGAGGCCGAGATCGTAGTACTTGAGGTCGATGTTCAGGAAGGGAAGGATGAGCTTCTCCTTGATGTCCTTCCAGATGATACGGGTCATCTCATCACCGTCGAGCTCCACGACGGGATTCTTGACCTGGATCTTGGCGAAAGAAGCCATTGTGCGTAGTCGGATTGTTGATGAGAGAGCGAGTCGGGCAGGGAATGCGGCGATGGGAGTCGAAGTTCGGGGTACGATGAATGATCCGAAGGAAGCCGATGGGATACGCCGAGCAACGATGCGTAAGCACGAGGGAGCCATCTTCACGGGAATGCTTGAGGGTGGCGGCAAGGTGGAGGGCCTATATACACGAAAACGCAGGGGGGTGTCTTTGGAGGAGAATGTGCGAAGACGGAACGTTTCGGTAGTTTGTCTGGGCCTTTGTCAGCTACGTAACCGAAGTTTGGGAGCAAGAAGCAATGAAAGTGAGGGTGGAAGGCGCCAATCCGAGCGCTAGTCCGGTTTCCGGCTACGTGCGAGGCAAGTCTCCGCCGTGAAGCAGCAAGTTGGGGGTCTAACGAAGCGTACAATCGGCAAACCAGCAGTGGCGCAAACCCACCGCGCAACCGTTATCACGCCAGCTATAGGCTGGACCTCAAAACTAGCGCCAGAGGGGGTGGATATTGATTCCTCGGCGGGGCCATTGTCAGGGTTTTTGACCAGATGTCTAGCAATGTCTACTACGGCATTGCAAATGCATCGGGTCGGAGTGGAAAAAGGAGATGAGAAGGGCAGGCGGATTGGCTAGGCCATATGGGCGGAAGGGTTCCAGACTTGTGTGTGATGGCTGGCCTAATGCACGGCGGGATCGCTGGCACTGTAGCGTACGTTTACGCCACAAAGGGGGCTTTTGGTTTTGGGACAACTGGCGATGCCAGAAACACGCGCGACAGCGCTTTGGATGAAGCTTCTCGGCGATGGCGCGGAAACCGAGCCAAGAGCGAAACAAGAAAAAAACTACTAATAATATTCAAAAACACACTCACAGTAAACTAAGACGATGGATGCGACTGCCCGGGATGTGATCCGAGCAGGTGAGAAATTTTTCGCAAGATCTCGCAAGGGGAGCTCAACGATCAAATGTCGAAGCAATCGAGAAACTCGGTCGGCAACGAAACACGGCGGAAAGGGAGCAGGGATGTGGCCACTGTCAATGTCTGAGATTTTGCATGAAAAAAAAAAGCCACCAGATGCAAGGTTAGCCACTCGGTCTGAATTCGGTGCGGGGAAAAACACAATTCAAGGGGAAAAAAGGAAGAGATCCAAAAGAGGAAGAAAAAATTGTCCCTGGACAGTTCGCAGATAGTTTTGGACACCTGCCGAGACATTAGCTTTCTTCCATTGTGTGGCCGCACAGGTGCAGGGTTTAACCGCCAAGATCCACACAAGGTGGGGGTTTAGGGCCAAAAGTATCCCTCTATCGATAAGTACTCTGGCCCCACATTCTCTCGGCTTCTGGGGACGGCGAATATGCGACGGCTGTCCGCGCTATCCCCTCTCGAATCTCTTGGTGTTACGGTAGTTCATTCTCATAAGAGTAGGATTGCAAATTCACGGCTATAACTGAGGGGTAGAATCCTTTGACCTCCCCGATACAACACCCTAATGCAGAGCACCAGGACGAAACAGCCCCCTGGCCATCCATGTCCTCTTGTTTCCCTTGCCCCTCACCCCGCCATATCTTTCCACACCCTGCCGTCCAGATCGCGCTCGGAGTTTAACCCGGCATCTAGTTTTGGTTCGGAGAACGAGCCAGGGGGATGGAATGATAAATACTTATAAGATGGCGTCGCCTGGTATCGGGAACATTGGCAACCATTCACCGGTGTTGTCTCCATCCTCATATTGAAAAAAAAACTGCAGCCCATTTTTACTCAAATATCCTGGGTTCTTACTATACAGCAGAACCATTACGGTAATCAACCCGTAGTCTATCGTAGCGCCGAAGCCACCCCGGAATAGGTTCTGGGGGTATCGTCACTACTCACCATCAACAGAGGGGGAATGTCCAGCTCGGTACGTTTCCTACTACCACTTAGACGACTGGACTGGTGCCAACAACGTGTCATGCCAGCGCGCCTTAGTTTATGGAAGGTCAGTTCCCGGCCATCCCGATTTTGAAACTATTTTCCGGGCTCGCGTCAAAGCGGGGAAGCGGAGTTGAACTTTTGTTTCCACCTATTTCCCGGCCTCGAGCTGATAAATGATGCAACAACACGCCGTGCAAGTCAGCGAGCTGTGATGACGTTCCGAAAATGTTCAAATTCAATGGTCTTTTGGGGCGTTTGCGCTCAATGGCATCAAACCGACTCCAAACAAGCCTGGGTTCGCCGATATGAATAAGATGAGGCAGCTCGGTCCTGTAAAGCATTTTTCATTCCTCCATGCATGTTCATTGCTGCAATGGCGCGAACTTGCCCAGCACCCAATATCAAGCAACGGTCTAAGGCAACGGCCTATTGAATTGTCGGCGTTTTTATCAGATTGTGATGTAGCTTTTATGGTTCTGGAGTTAGCCGGTGAGCAATCACCGCACACGCACCATGCCATGCTTCGGTGAAACTCTGGCCTAACAAATACTGTCCGGTCGGTTCATCAGCTGTTCTGCACCACTTGCATGCTGCCTAAGCTGTTAAGAATATCAATAAGGTTTGAACGTTATCTGGGGGAATGCTTTCAGAGCTTGACGAACCAAAATACCTGTAAACCATACAACTGGACTAATTCCTGCCTCAGTGCGACTTGTCGCATTGAGTGACTGAAGGACTTGCTTCAAGTGATCCTTAAAGGGGGACAATTGTTGCTTCGTCTGGCCCCAGTTTCTCTCTTTTCACGAAGCTTAGAAGTAGAGCGTCTCCTTTCGGACTGGAGGTAACTGGAGGTTTCCTGCTTTCGGTCTTTACGTTACTCCTTGCTTGGACGATGGTCCCAGCTTGAAGGCTCAATTGGAAGGAGATGAAGAGCGTTCCAGCATTACCACATTCTGACAGATTTATAATATGAGATTTGATAGCTCTGGCAACCCGCCAATGTCGCATCCACGTATAATTGGCAACGCTGTAATATGAGTCGGGCGTAATAAGGCACATGGTTAATGTATGGCTTTGGTCGAAACTAGGATAAACCGGCTTGCTGTAATACAAACGTGGTGGAGGTCTACGAAGAACCGCAATATTGGCTAGATGCGGATGTGACTCTGTGTCAGGCTTTGTGGCAATCATCTCGACCGAGCTCATCGGGGGGCACTTGGGGACCTCGCCAGAGCCTGGGACCGAGAATACATTTTTTAGACAACAACAATACTGCCCGATATGCAATGAAAGGGATAGCTGTGGACGCTCCAGCCATATAAATCGCGCACCATGTGGGTGATGCTCATACTCCTTCAACTGGTCAACTGGACTCTTAAGGTGTCAGCAAGTTTGCCTCGAAATTGAATTTTGAGCCAAACGTTCAGCCTCTCAGTTGGTGCCTCCGAAATGACGTTGGTTTATTTCACACCATTCATTTCACACCATTTGATGGGTCTAGGTTCCAAGCCTGACGAAGTAAAGGGGAAGAGTGTAGGTCTAGGGCCTTTGCCCTTTCGTCGCACGCACTTTCCTTTCTTGACTGACCACAGTCGCCTTGGTTTTCCTCGAGCCACCCCCTTCCACGTTTATACATCATATAAACAAATCGTCATATTCCAGATGGGAGGCGCACACGGGCAGGCGGAAAATCAGAAGAACACGGGCTATTCAAGCAGCAGATACGGCGTTGGCATTGTATCAGGCTAGGGCACGACGCCTAACTTCATCGAATACATCAGACGAAACCCGAAGATAAGGCTGGCAGGGGACTTTTAATCAGCCCTATGCTGCCTACCCTTCCTTCCCCGCGGATATCGTTCGTCGAGTTCGGGTGAACGCTGTTGTCATTGCCATCAGCTCATGGTTGCCTTAGAACGGCCCTGTATTTGCCAGATTCAGCCGGGAAGGGCCCTTAACTACATCATATAACGGTCGTCCCGCAGTCCATATGCCACAATGCAGCAAGTCACGAACATGACATCTCGGCACCGATTCCCCTGACCGAGCCCAAGTCACCGAGAGGGCATACCGGCATGCACAAAGTTCTTTCCTAATAGAACATGAGCACTCTGCGACCCCATCTCTTCGCCTTTTCTAAAATGTGTCAGTGTCAACAGTTGGAGACGGAATTTCTGGCACGTCCCCCTCCCTCGGGCAATACCGCCGCCACCGCTACCACCCCAACGTCTCTGCAGCCTTGCAGAAATAGTATCAAAGGCGTACTACAATTTGAAAATGATTTACAGATTTCTCAGGGCTGATTTCTAACTTACACGGCTCCAGGCATTCACTCATGTAGGTAGGATACAACCTGCAGCTAGAGAGCAGGCATCAATTTTTCTGCCTCGCCACTGGCGCCGGCGGTGCTTTTCAACTTACAACTTTCTTTTCTTGACTGGCCTCTCAATACAGCAACAAGCATGGAAGCATGAGTAGTTCGCTTGACGCTTGATCAGGCCTAGTTTTACCTTACTCTTGTTCAAAGATATGGCACGGAGACTGGACACTTGCCACCACTAATACATACTCTGTCCAGATCCTATTGCAACCCTTCAGCAGCAAGTGACTTTGAAGTAATCTTCAACTTAGACGCCATAGCCAGGCATCAATTTTCTTTTCTCTTCGACTTGACTGGCCAAAAGCACACCCCTCTTCAAATGCAAGGAGCGGGACGTCTTACTTGTCTCGAAACCTATCACTTCTCCGATCGACGATGACACCCCATACCGCCTCAGTTGGCCCAATGATACGAACCAACAGGCATGTCATAATACGGTAAGTGTAGCTCTTGGCGGGCTTCACTTTCTAGCATGCACGTGGGCAAGGGCAGTCCAGAAACAGAATAGCCAACAATGGTCTCCGTTTTTTCGCATGGCGAACCAATAGCCGTAGAGGATCAAAAGAAAGTCGGTCTGAACTCCACTTCAGTATAATATTATGCCTTGCCATGCAACTAGACATGTTGGCTCGCAGGTCCCGTTCTGTTTCTCCTGCAAGTGTGGTGGGGGGGGGGGACAGTTGCCGAAAAGGGAAGTCAGTTTTGGGAGGGGGGTGTTGAGACATGCCCAATTTCTTTTTACATAGAGAATGCAAGAATGAGATGGGATGATTCTTTCCCCCTCCCCCCACATATTCACTTCAAGATTGGGGACCATGGACGTCATTGCCTCTCGATACGGAGAATTACCTCTCACCAGCAGCAGACTGAAGAAAACCCTTAAGGATTGTTCCGAGGCCCAGCCACTATCTTCCAAGGGAAGATTCGTGGCAATGGCTTGTTGGTTGGCACTGCCATTTGTCCCCCATAATTCTTCTCTACCGAGTATACGAGCACTTTATCCTTTTACACCTCTTGGTATTCATGATATATTCTCTCGACCTGCCACTAGGCACTTGTATGCACGGCTGGCCTGATTAGATGATCCTTGCATCTGAAGGATGATTTATTGATTGGAAAGCCAGGGAAAAAGGAAGCAAAAGAAAAGGATGTAAAAAAAAAGGTGGGCTTGGCCAGCCACAGCCTTTTCTCATAACGTCACATACTCCGTACGGAGTATTCGGTAGTCGATAGACGAAGAAAACGGTGAGGCGACCAGGCAATCAGGGGGGGTTGATAAACAACACACACGGAGGAATAGGGCATCATTTTCCAGCTTCAGCCGCACTATAGAGTCTTTGCTGGACGGAAGGCTTCCGCCACAGCGAAGGATTCCCATCTCCACATGACAGTTTTTAGATAGAATCGCGTGTCTTGTTCATTTTTGCCCACTGAGACAGGCCAGTTATCAAAAAAAAAAAAGGTTTGGGCAAGGCTGTGCCAATGTATCAGTTTCTCTTTTCCAAAAAGAAAGAAAAGGACCCGTAACCCCCCGATGCTTAGAAATGCCTTGCTTCGAAAAAAAGAGGTGAAACATTTGACACAATTGCCGTGCTCAGGTAAACCAATGATTTAGCGAAAGAGCAAATGTAATCAAAATTTGGCTTCACCAGTGTGTTCGATGTGTGTGGTGTGTTTTGAGTAGTATTATCCGTAGTTTACGGAGTACAGTGGCCTGGCCCTGGCCAGCCCTAGAAAGTAGAAGTAAACTAGAAGAAGTGGCCCTGGCCTGACCCAATCTGCACCAGCACAAATCCCTTCGCTAATTTAAGTGGAGAAGACTCCATCTAGTTGACAGCGGTGACACGACACGACACGGGGTCTGTCGGAAGAATACTACTACAGTGTGTGTCCTCGTACCGCAAAAACAGCCATGATTAGGAGGGGGGATTGCTGTAAAATCAACAGTTGTTAGTTTGTAGTTTAGTCTCCGCTGGCGACCCCTCCGCCAAAAGCCATTTAATTTCCATGATCATTCGACAATGGCATTTGCCAGCTTCTGGGTGTGGAGCGAGTATTACTCCCTATTGTTTAGGGGGCTTTTGGGGACCAACGGCATACCGTTTGAGTGGAGGAGGAAAATTTGTACAAGTATTAATACAGAGTATGCGAAGACGATGAGATTGGGATTCAATTTTGCGTGTCAGAGTTGCACTGTGCAAAAACAACATACAAGTAGTATTGCATGTGT
The DNA here is from genome assembly GCA_019925285.1 of Graphium sp. VPRI43844. Lineage (NCBI taxonomy): Eukaryota > Fungi > Ascomycota > Sordariomycetes > Microascales > Graphiaceae > Graphium > Graphium sp. VPRI43844. The sequence continues at coordinate 82,069 of JADHKT010000032.1, read as the reverse complement.
ACTCCGTACGGAGTTAGAAAGAAACTCCCCGGTGTAAACTACGGAGTATTGGAATACTACAACTAATACAAAGGAAATCCATCCAAACCTCATAACCACATTACTCCGTACTTGTACAATTAAAGGTTCTTTTACACAAAATGCTACAGCAACTACCATACATGTTTTAACTTGCCACTGTTTTCGATCCGGCCTTTTTTCCCCAACTCCAAAAGAAAAAAAAAAAGCCGAAACGGTTTGGTGGAAATAGACCATTCATATTAATACTCCATACTTGCAGCTCGTAGCGCTGCGCCACAGAAACCTGCAGCGGGACCGCGGGGATGAATTCCCCGTATTACTCAATCTTTAAATTCCTCAAAACGCCAATGGCTCTTTTTTCCCATCTGAAGTCCTCCATTCATACCTCTACAGTTTCTAATATTTCAAAATATTTTTTTTCCATTCTTGTTAAAATCTACTCACTCCCAAACCTTTTAACCCCCCAAAATAAAAAGGACCAAGATAATAAGCAGTCCATAATCAAAGCTAACAAACCCCGTCTAATACCCGTCCGTCCCTACACCGCCACAACAATCTCAACAAGGAACGAACCAAACAAAGAACAAACCCAGCCACACAGCCCAAAAATCCAATCCCTGAAAAAACTCGCCTGTTGCCGTCCAATCACGTAAACACCTCCCCCCCCCCAAACCGCTCGAAACTCAGCCCTTCAGCATGCTACCCTTCTGAGCGGTGATTACTCCGTACTCCGCACCGCTTTTGGCTTTTGGCGAAAGCACCGACCCGGTAAAAACTCCACTTGCGATTTCGATTTTCGATATGGAGTACACCCTGAAAATTCTCTAAAAATACTCCGTTCTCCGGATTGACATGGTATCCTGGGTTCCTTGTTCCCTCGAACCGATTGAAACGCGCGAGTAGTATTTCCAAGGTTCATCATCCCAAACATACATCAAAAGAGTACTTGTAGAAGTGTAAAAATGCGTAGGGGTAAATACTCGGTACGGAGTGATTCCGCTACGTCTTGTGGGGCTCCTCAATTAAAGCTATCCGTACGATCAACACCCGTTAGTGAACTCAGCCCTGGGTTTCTAAACTAGTGAAGGATGGAGTTCAAGTCATTACACAAACCGGCCTAATCATCAGAAACGGGTTTGGAACTGTACTCTGTAGGCGCCAACAATTTTAGCATGAGACCTTGGCACCATGTTCTACTCCGTAGTTTACATCCCCCCTCTCCCCCCCTGCTTCCAATACTCATCTTCCAATATTACTCATACCACATCCTTCGCGCTAGAGTAATCTCTCGTTCTTCTCTGCATCATATCCGTATCTCCCCCCCCCTTCCCCCTGCTCCGCACTCAGTCATTAGTTGTTGCTTGTTCCAGATTGAATATGCCTTGGTCCCTGTACTCCGTATCCTTGGGGGCAAGATGGAAAAAGTGAAACATCAGGCTTCAAACAAGAGACAGGAAATACGGAGTAAATAAAAAAAGGCAAAGTAACGCCTAGTGTAACACTTCTATCAAGCAAACATGACACAAACGCCAGTGCGATAGCACAAGTTCAAGGAAAGAATCAAACACCAAGTTCCGATGACGAGAAAAGTGAAAAGTGAAAAAGGTTTCAATAATTGACGTAGAAAAAAAGAAGAAAAATCGTAACCCTCATAAGTCATTTCCCCTTGGGCATTTCTAAGTGACAAAAGAAAAAAAAAACAGAGAAAGAGCTCTCAGTCAAACGAAACAAAACCAAAGTGAAGTGGTCCCACGCTGAAAACAAAGTCTGCCTTGGGAAATCAACCGGGGAATAGAAAAGTGGAAAATAGAGTGGGGCCAGTCCGGAACGGCGCTTGCGGCTGGGTGATCCCTGCTGACCCCGTTGGGAAAAGTAACCTCCCCCCCCCTTCAAGACCAGCACATTGGTGCAGTCTCCACCAGCCAGAAAAGAACAAGGTGAAAGGGGGGATAGAGAGAGGGTAAAAAAAAAAAAAAAAAAGAATGGTGGTAGGCAATTACTTGCTTAGAGCCATTGCCGAGTCTCCGTCGTGTCACCGGAATTGGGTAGTCCGCCTCTGCCGCCGTGCCTCGTCGCAGGTAGTGTTGCACCCAGGACAGTCAAACCCGTTGGTCTCGATAAAGACCCTCTTGAGGCAGCGCGTGCAGCGCCACCAATCGCTGTCGATATTGCAGCCCTCGGGCGGCTTGTCTGAACCTCGCTTGGCGAGATCCTCCTTATGGAACTCGCGAAGGTGGTCTCTGTAGTGGTCTCGCCTGAAGAAGGGCGCTTGGTCCGAGTTTCGAGGGCACCGTGGGTAGTCGCAAAGGAAGTGCTCTCGAAGCTCGCGCGGGAGGTGTCGTTGTTTATAATGCCTGTCGAGGTCGGCATTGCGGCGGAAAACGCCTGCCGTGCATCCTTTTGCGAGACAGCAGAAGCCGCCTTCTTGATCATCTTGCGACTGTGACCTAATGTTGCCAAGATACATTCGTTAGCCGACGGGCACATAGATTAGATAATTGCGATTGGACACACAGGAGACTCACCTTGACATGGAAGTGCCCTCTGATGATTGGTATCCGGCCATCCTATCAGCGTCCTCGGGCTTATAGTAGAAGCTCCCGCCGGCGACACTGTTAGAATTGGCAATGGAGCCGGGAAGTTTCCAGGTAATGGAATCCGAATTCGTGTAGTCGACGCTGCTGTGCCCCATAAGAGGCGACTCCCACTCATCGTCCATGGGAAAGGTATAAGGAGAAGCGGGTGAAGATGGGGAAGCGCCAGCAAAGAAGAGGGAAGGGGGTGTATCTGGAACCAGCGAGGGAAGCGACCCTGGGCTGGACTGAGACTGCTGCCGGCTAATGGATTCGGCGAATTGTGAGAAGGAAGGATTGGGGGACCCAGAGAAGCTTGTGCAGTCTCCGGGGAAGATTGGTGAGAAGCTTCCGCCAAAGAACAAAGGACTCTCGGCAGACTCGTATGCGGAGGGGGTGAAGCGAGTCTCGGGCATGGAATCCCAGCTGGCCATGGTCAAGTGTGTAATATAAAACGGAACAGCCTGCTCGTTTTAACTAGCAGGGTTCGCCGCGATAGGTGTTTGAATAATGATGAAAGCCAACTAAACGGTGCTGGCTTGAAATATATAAGAGTCGATGTGGACGATGTGGACGATGGATGGAGAGGTGGGATGGAGAGGAAGAGAGGGGAGTAGTGGGAGGTTTAAATAAATGTTGACTGTGTATAATGTAGATGGGCTTGTGAATGTATGAACGTATGCGTGTGTGCGTTTAGAACAGATCGAAACAGGTAGGGCAGGGATGATCTTAATAGGGATTTGTGCAGATGAGAACGGAGTCGTCTTCCAGCTCGGGGAAGGGGGGGGAGGGGGTGTGAGCTTGGGATTTAAGTTGTAATTAAGTCACACATTTCCAAGTACGGAGTAGATAGGTTTAAAATGCTAGGTCAAAAAGATTATATGATTCTGGCCCATCCATCTAATATTCCATAGTTTGCTTGCGCCAGAGCAAGCCTCGAGGATATACAAGGGTACATTCGCAAGAAGAGTAAGTACCTGTATTCTTTTGGTATTTGGGGTACGCATTAGTAGTAGACGGCGAGACCATGCTAGGAAAGGCCCCCCTCGCCTCGAAGAGATACAAGTAGTACAGTGGCAGTGGTTGTCGACCCACACTGAGCGACTGAGTGGCCCACCTAGAAACAAGGGTGCTTGATGGAGCAAAGACGCCAACATCACCTTTGCAGTCGATAGAGTACTCTGTGCGGAGTAATGGTAACTTGCTTCTTCAGAAGGGAGACGAGATGGAGGGGGGGTTCGTAGGGGGTCACGAAGTCACGAAGGGGGCGTGGGCGTAATCTGTTGGGTTTTTTTCTTGAATGAGGCCGTAGTAACGTCGACAAGACCTCTTCTTTTTGTGTTTGGTTTTTGGATTGGATAATGGAAACACTGGACTTCCTTCCACTGTCCTCTTCTTGCAGTCCACGCCCCCTGTTGCCGCGGAAGGGTCGTAACTTTGGCTTCAATATGTGTCTGGCAGCACGGGTGTCAGACTTCACAATTAGACAAGATGCACACGCCCCTTCAATCCGAGGGAAAAAAAAAGGGTGCCTAACGAAGGCAGACGAAGGCAGCATTTGAGAATCACTAAGCAATCCTCAAATGCCAAATATCGGCATGATTAAAGTACTACGTTTTTGGCTGTACGGAGTAGTTTTGACCGCCATGGTCCCTTGGACAGACAGACACACACAGAGAAGGGGAAGGCCCTTCCACCCGAAAAAAAAACAGTGATAATAGTGCTGAAAGGGGGGAATTATCCCAGTGCACAAAAAGAGGGTAAGCATGTATGTCCAAATGGTTGCCGAATGTTGACACTGCCGACTAATTATCCTGCCTTTTTTTCTTTTTCCTTTCTTTTCCCACTGGGAACGAGTAAGTTTCGACGCATCGTGGGCAAGAATGCCTTGACTGACGTCTGAAATCCTTCGTCTAATCACTAACGAATGAAGTTTCAGTTCATTTTCCGCTCTCCCCACCTTGAACCCCCCCTAGGAAGATACTTGATACCGTGTTCACTAATCCCTTAGAGTACTCTGCGTACCTTCACCCCTTCGCGCAGCGCGCCCATCCCACTGTAATTAAGTTTAACCGCCAAGAAACACGGCGACCCAGGCCCTGGCCAGCCAGCCACGGGCCCGAGTTCAGACTTTCCTCTGGCTGGCCAGGCCAGCCAGAGATAAAGTAGTACGCTAAACACTCTTGCTTACACTGCCATGAACTAGCACCAAAACAGCCCGTCCATTAACCCTTAGTGCCTATGACATAGCCACCAAGGACAAATAACAAAGAAAACGAAAACGTAACATGGCCAGGCCCAAAAAAGGCTTGTTCTCTTTTAGTCTTGCCTAGCTTGAGCTTCGCCTTGCCATGCAGCAAGTTTCGGGTAGAAATTAAGCCATGGTAATCCGTCAGGTCAGGGCCTCATGGCGCGAGCTAACAACTATGACCTTCTCGGTCACTCCCAGGGTTACCAGACGCACTGCGGTCGAACCCGGTCGGCCGAACAGCCTCCTGGCCGAGCCTCCCCCTAAGCTAAGAGCTGTTTTGCCCAACGAACATGAGCACGAGGGCTCTAATATTCATGGCCCATTTCGAAGGAGCTCTGATTTATCATCCGACTACGGCCGGGTCCGATGGCAATCCTGAACCTACCTGTTCTGAAAATGCCAGTGCCGAGTGCGACTTCGGGGGCGGATAGGGTACTAACTGTAAAACCATTGATGAAGAAGGCCGGCAGGCTTTGGAAGTGGCGGGGACAGATGACAGGCCTGCCATTGTAGGTAAGAAGGAGCCCTCGGTGACGAGAGCTTGACCGTTAGTTGCACTGCTGCAGATGAGCAACAGCTTCCCCTGGTTTCGAGGCAATGCTTCTGTGACCTCTCCTTCTCTCCTGAGTGGACAGGAGAGTCGCTGGCCAACACAGCCAACACACCAATATTTCCCATCTTGACACATGAAATGGACATTGATGCATGGCGTCGATAACTGGGCACACTTGCAACTTTCCGCCTTGACAAGCTAGCCTTTCTTTCTTTCTTTCTTTTTTTTTTCGTGTCCATCCCTTGCCCTTGCAGCCTCCCCCGCCCAATTCGCGTCAACAACACCAGTAACCAGATCGGTGGAGTTGAACATGAGATCGCCAAGAGCCGGGCAATTCACCAATGACGGAGTGTTTGACTTTCTTTGCCATCACCCATTTTTATGCCAATCAGGCCCGGCCTACTCGTATCGCCCAGACAATCTCCGATTGTGTATATCTGCATTCTAAGCCGAAAAAGTAGAGTGTATATGGGGTGGGGAGGGGCCGCTGGTTCGGGGTGAGAGACTAAAGAAGAGAAAGGTGCACGAGACCACGATTGCTCTGTTTTAGCTTGCCAGATGGGCTGAATCGGGGCCACACTCGAAAGTGCAAAGATATGACAACGGCGGCTCAGAAAAGTGGCTGGCTCACTCTTGCCCAGGCCAAGACGGACCAACGAGGGCAAACCCACAATGCAACCCACACCACAGAAGGTGCCAAGCCCCCAGGGTGACGAGAGAATGCTTCTAGAAGGCCTAATGGTAGCATTCGAACGCCCCCCTGATGCCACATAATACTAATAGCCGATCTCTCATGGATGATGCCGTCATGGTGGACCCGCATGGAAATGGCGAAATGGCGAAATGGCTTGGCTGGCTGGCTGGCTGGCCAAGCGACCCCCAGGTCTGTCTGTCCAATTCGCAACCTGCTCCCCATACGGAGTACGAGCACTTGCACGTTTCATCCTGGGTGCAAAGCTACGGAGTAGAGATGATATTCAGAGTCATCAGGCGACACGCTCCAACTCTCATGATGGCCCACACCTCTTTTGCCTTTCCGCCCAAAGACGTCAAATTTCAAGCGGCTTTTCTTCGTAGCGGAAGGTTGGGGCGGTCTTGGTTGTGTTGTTTGTCTTATGGACGAGAAGCAAGGCAGTGTGTTGAATCATCGCCAAGCCCATTGACTGGCCGATGGCCCTTGTTTCTCTCCATGCTTTCCCGATCTGGATACCGGAGAGTGAAGTTGGGGACGGGTCTAGGGATGGTGTCCCGTCATCTCACTAATACATCTCACGCCAACCAAACTGCTTCTACGGGTGGATTCGCAATGGCCAGCCCCCCTGTGCCCCTCTCGGGAGTTGTTCTGTCTAATACTCCGTATTTTTCACTGCTTTTGAAAAAAAGGAGAAGTGGTTTATACACATGCATAAATTTACGTGTTGGCGTCGAATTTAAATGCGCTAGAGCGCAGGAAGTAGCCACCCGGACGAAGCCACGTCCCGATTGGGGGTTGAGGAGGCAGGGTAATATTTTGGCGTCGCGATGGAAGGTCTTGGCTGTTCTCGAAGGACAGAAAATGCACCAATATCCAGCCAATGAACGACTTTCTGAAAGTTTTATTTCTGTTTGTCTCGTGTTTATTTTGGGAAGGAATCGCGGTCAGGGGATTAGGCGGGGAGAAATTGGTAAAGGACCCTTTTGGCGAGGGGAGGTGCAGGTATTGATGCGAACAAAAGAGGAAGCTCGATCGTCTGATAGTCGGGGATGCAAAGGAGTACATAGCTGCCCTCTGTCTTGTAGGACCCCCTAAAAGTCCCTGTAATTCCGGCCCTCTCCTGGGGTCACCAAAGAGCCCCCCCCCCCCCCAAAAAAAATAAAAAATTTAACGCAACGATATAAACTCACCGAGCTTACTCTCAAGTGCAACCTGTTTCGCATGTTGTTCTCCCCCCTGCGTCATCAATCCTTCCCCCCTTTTGAGGTACCTCGAAATCCCCTCTACTCCGTAATACAATGCCACCACAAATCCCCCGCTAAACGATACCCCTCTAAAAGTAACGAAGAGGGGGGGGCCGAAAGGGTCGAAGCGGGCTTCCATGGAACACTGCCCGTGAAGCGGGAATTCTTCTCTCGCAGGAATAACAGGTGTATTTCTCGGAACGATAGAAAACAGCACCCATTTTCCTATCTTTTTCGCCACCTTGTCTAGCCCTCCTCATCCTTTGGCGCGCATAGCTCTAAACAGCTTCTGAAGCAAAAAGGTGGATTTTGTCCTAAAGTTGCGCACGTGAACATTTCCCCCCTCCTTCTCGAGGCGCTTTTTTAAACCCATCTTCGAAATCTTTTGGTGCCCGGCTTCGCTGGGATGGACAGACATCTAGGCCCACAGCCTCTCTTTTGCCTTCTTTTGCGCCTGCATCTCTTGCAAAGTTCATAGTCTTCTTTCCTTTCCCCGAGGGTCATTCTTTTTCAAATATCCGAGATAAACCGCTCATGCAATCTGCCTCGGGCAAGAGCATCGAGGAAGAAGATGAGCCCAAAAATGAGGGGTCCTGATAGGCATTCGGTATGCGCCCTGCCATCGACCCGCGCTTTCGTCATCGCGTACCTGTTGCCCCCGTATGTCGGCGGCATTGACACTGCCGATATTGGTCGGCTATCTTTCGTTCTCTTCTCAGTTGGCTTGGAAGTGTCGAGGAAGTCGAGGCGATATCGGTGGCCGGGAGTAACAATGAGGAATCGAGGTTGGCCGGCTTGGCTGAGGTGCAACCATGACACACATGCCAGTTCATCGAATCATTCCAATGCCCCTTCTTGCCCTGTTTTTGTTCCGTCTTCTTTTTGCTTGACACCTAGGTCCCCTAATTGCTCTCCTTTTTTTTTCTGCACCCCTCCACCAACTCTAGCCATAACCCCCGCGAAACTTGCAGTCTCTCCTGATAGGTAATGGAATGTGTCTCCGTCATGGAAATGTCTAGGGCTGACATACTCAACATGATTGCTGGATGAAACTCCCGTTGCATTGTGTGGCACAGCGGTGCTTCCCCGGTGCGAGACAACAATCGCAGCTGGGAGCCTCTATTCCCTCCTGCAGCTAGGGAGTCCCCTCCACGAATGATAGCCCACCCCTTTCACAACACATGCATTGCCCCAGACAGACCCCCTTCCTGATAGGCTGAACGACGGAGCTCCAACCCGTGCATATGGGATGAACAATCAAGAAAACACGGACCCCCCCCAAAGAGGGCGCGCACACAACCTCCTAACCCCAATCGAGGAACAAGATGGCTTGTACAGAGTTTGGTTTGTATCCCCTTCTATTCCGCCTCACTTCCGCGAGGTGGCTGCTCGGGGACCCTCCCCGTTCCCCCAGCCCAGCATGGCATGGCCTTTATTGTTGCGTTGCCCGAGTATGCCATATTTTTGCTTCGCCTTTCAGCCCATGCGGCAAAAAAAAAAAAAAAAAAGGCCAAGTCTCTGCATCCCAGCCTTTTGAGCCGTCCTCTTAGGTCCTCGCCCAAAAGCTAGATTTATGTCCGTAAAATCCCCATGTAAGCCTGGGTCCAAAAAACGGCCCTTTATCTCGATAAATGGCTTGCTACCAAGTGTCCCATTCATAACGAAAGGGCGCGTTTCGGCGTTTCTTTAAAAGAGTCGTCATAATTGGCGAATTCACCGCCTCATTTTGTGCGTTCCGTCCAATCGCTTCGATGCTCTTGTCTGGGCAGGCGCGGGTGAGTTGTTTGCATTTCAAAGCCACCTCATTCTGGGCCAACTCTTCCGAAAGAAAGTCCGTTGAATCATGGAATGGGCTGCCGGGGGGCCATAGTCGTTCCAAGTTGAAATTGGTCATTTACGGTGTATGTAGTTGGGAGAAAGAAAAAAAAACCTTCGAGTCAAAGAAAGGGCGACTGTCATTCCTTTTGCTGCTTTATTCTTTTCCTTTAATTTTATCAAAGTGCGATTTGATTTTGGGCAGCAATGCATACTCCGTACACGGCAGCAGAAAACATAAGGTTGACATCTTTTTTCTGTTGGTGTGGGAGTCGTTGGACTTTGGGCTTCAGTCGGCTTATGGTAGCCTGATCAAGTCCTACAGCAGAAACGACAGATTTGTACAATCGGCACTACGTATCAGGTTATCGCTGGCCATGCCACTGGGAATTAGCAAGAGGGAAAAGTTTAAATTATTAGCCTTCACTATGTTCCTGTGATCCTGGTAACCGAGGTTCCCTTGGCCTCCTCTTTGCTATTTCTCAGTCCCATCTGTCAAATACGAGAATGGGCGAGAGAAAGTAAAAATAGAAAAGCGCGTGCATGGTTCTATGACCAGCCGAGATAAAAGGGTGCCCTGCCCTCCCTACCGTTCGTCCAAACCTTCCGTTATTTCAGGAGCCCGGGTTGCGAGAGAATTGCATGCAAAAGATACCCTGGAAGGGAAAAAAGGGACGAAAAAGACGAAACAAAGAAGACAACAGCCCGCAAGACCAATCGACACCATCCGAATAGAAAGCAAGGTAAGTGGGGACGGAAATAAGAGTAGAACAAAGAACAAGTACAGTCCAGTCAAGGTCGTGGGCAATCCAACAACAAGCCACCGTCAACATGTCATGAGGGTGGACAGAACGTGAATCTGTTCAAATCTCATCCTCAAGATACTTGTAGGTGAACTTGAAGTCGGCCTTGCGGCGGTTCATCCTGCGGACCGGTTAGTCTTGATACCACTGAACCTGGCACTCGACGACAACACCCCACTGGCGGGTTTGCATCGGCTTTATACAAGGAGAGGGAGAGGAGAAGGTGGGGGGAATAGAGGCATGGAATTGAGAGCGTGAGACTTACCATGTCGACTCGTAGTCGAAAAAGCGATACGTTCCTTGTTCGTACTCCTCCGTTATGCTCTTAGGCTCTTCGTGTCGTTGGAACCAGGTTTGGTATTGCTTGTGGAACCTCCAGCTCTGATCTTTCAGAGCTTTCGCTGCGAGGTACTGTTGGGGCGTACCCTGTTTGTAGTAGAAGATGTAAAACAGAGTATCCGGCTCGATGCGGCTGTACAAACGCGAGTCGTCGAGAAGATTAAGAGGCGTGTCGGGATAGTTTGCCGACGACGGAGGCACCGGCATGTCAGGGTGGTATGACTTGGGCGGCTCGGCGTCCAGCAGGTCGGGGCACGTTCGCTGGCTTTGTTCCAATCTACGGATCGTAGCCGGTAGCGTCGGTGCCGGGGGGTTTCGTCGAGTGACCTCAAACGCATCTACGAGATCGCGAAGTGATTCAGGAAGATGGTAGATGGATTCCTCCTCCTCAGCCTTCTTGCTCTCACTGGATGCAGTAGATTTAGCACCATTAGGCAATCCGTTGGATTTTGCTGTCGGATTCATGTTAGTATGGCTTCCCTCAGAAGCGCCAGAGGTCGCAGTAGAAATGGTGAGGACAATACCTTTACTAGACCGTCCAGACTCGGGCGCGGCTGATGCTGCGGCTGCGGCCTTGGAGGCGACGTTCCGTAAAGATGCACCGCCCTTGGACGATTCGCCCTTGATGGGCGCGGTCTTGATGGTGTATTGAGGTGGAGACTCCACCGGCGGCGTTTGGTGGACTGCTGGCTGGGCCGGCATCGTGGCCGGTGAGCTGGTCGCACTGTTTTTAGATTGAACGGGCGGCAGAGGGTTGATTCCCGTTGCATTGGGAAGGACTCCCAGTGGTGGCGGTAGGGGTGCGATGCCGACGTTGTTCTTGTCGCTCGCGGCGGCGGCGGCGGCGGCGGCAGATGCGTATTTGAGACCTTCGCCTGGTGGACGCGAGGGCAGGACCGCCGGTTTCATGGAAGACGCACCATTTGTGCCAGACGCGAGGGGCGTATGCAGCGTCGCAAGTGCGGGAAGCGGCGACTTGAGTTGTGCGGACGGCCGACGTCCTTGTGAAGCTTCGGCTGCTGCTCGTGCCTTCCCGCTCGCGGCTGGCTTGGGTTCTGGTTCAGGAATGGCATCTTCCTGGACAGAGTGGGTATCCTCCGAAGATCCCTTCTCGTTCTCCTGGTTCATGCCGTACACATCCTCTTCAACATCGAGATTGAGCTCGTCGTATAACTCTTCGTCGTCGATAAAATCATCATTCATACCATCCGACACGTAGTAACGTATGCTCTCCTCCAGATCCCTGACCTGCTCGGTTTCCACGCCGCCATTCTCGAGTGACCTCCGTATAAGTTCGAGTTTTCCCTGGTGCCACTTATGTCGCTCAATGACACCCTCAATTTCGGCAACTCGTTCCGCCTTTGCATTTTGGCCCTTGCCCTTCTTCATTGTCGCTTGTAAGGATTCGCTTTCGGCTTCGAGGGCTTCGACCTGTTGTTCAAGAGCATCGACCATGCTACTCAGGAATTCGGCAGTCTCGACTTTTGCTTGCTCTTTCGGATCTAGTTTAGCTGCAGCGGATAAGCCTTCTTTCGAATAGGCTTTCGTTTTCATTGCCTTCTCTACAGCTTTAAACTTTTCCATTTGCTACGGCCAGAATACATTTGTTAGCAGCACGTCGAATCAAGTCAGCACGATTGGGAAACATGTTTCGCTTCTCCCATGCATATCCATTGCGCAGATTATAACATTCGATCCCAGCTCCACGAATGCCACGCATTTGGCAAAGAAGCGAAGGGTTGTGCGTGGCGACATGTGATTGCCGGGGGGCCAGCACAAGGGCCTGTAAAGGGGTAAGGGAAAAGAAAAAGAAAAAAGGTTCGACGAACAGTTTCTATCAGTCTGCGGTGCTCCAGGAGCGGTGCCTTATCCTTGACGTCGTTGCTAGCGGCCCATGTCTTGATCTGGTCCCGTAAGCGCTGGAGCTTCTTGATCTCACGCTTCAGGTTGTCCTCTAATTTCTCCTTTTGGGCAGGATTACTCGACTGTTCGATCTTCTCGTAGATGGCTTGGAATTCTATAACTCCTTCTGCCACTTTTTTGAAGCATTTGTCGACTTCCTGGGCAAGCTTTCGACTTGCCATTGTGTCGGTATGTCGTCGTGGGTTGTTCGGAAGACGGGGGGTTTTATGCGGGTTGCATTCGTCGCAAGCCGGCTCGGCCGGTGGTGTTTGAGGCTTTCTTTAGACACTGAGATCGAATCAAGATATTAGAATGTATTTAGGAATGGCGGACGAGCTCGAAAGAGAGGTTGACGGGATGTTGGGGTGGTGCGAGTGAGGCGGAAGAGGTCTGGCCTACCACAAAGGATGCCACAGGGTGGAGCGCGAAGGCTTGGAGGTAAGCGACGTGCAGGGGATAGAGATTTCGGAGCAATTAGAGGGAAGCGCAGAATTGGTTCGAGGTTATCGTCGGGACGATGGTATCGTGCCAGCCTCGATAAATTAATTAAGGCTGATGGTGTTCGGCTGGGTTTGATTGCCCGTTGGGGGTTGAAGAAGGATGCGTTGGTTAGAATCTGTTCAGTTGCGTTTTGCGTGAGCCTGCTGGTAAAAGTTGGTAAAAGGTACCAGATTGCCTGGATTTGGTAGTGCAGAAAGTACTCCGTACCATTTCTGCCACAGAGTTTTGGATCCCCATGGGGCATTAGTTGGGCTACATCACGTGACTATACACTGCTGCTAACAGTTCAGCCAAGAAACTACATGGAATACCTTAGCGCCGTCCCAAGAGAAATCAGTCCTGGGGCTATCGAGCTGATTTGCCTTGATCGAAAGGCTTACGGAGTACGGAGTAGTTAGAGAGCCACTGCTTCCAAGCGCCCAAACCTGGCCCATTGGATGGAGTAATAAAGAAACATTAGCCCATTTTCCTGGCAAGCGAGAAAAAGACGACACAGACAGCCCCCTCAGCTCCCGACTGACACAAACCACATTGCCACACTTGCCACACCTCAGACTGTCAGGATAGCCGCTTTCAGCTGGACACGTGCGCTTGGACTTTTTGGTTGGCGCGTGTCTGTCAATTTTCGGTCCTGTCGTGACACGTCCAAGAAGCTCGAATTACGGGGTATTCGAGACGAAAAGTCAACCAACACCCACATTCACAATATTCACAATGAAAGGTTTGTTTGACTCGGGGTAATTCCATGGGAAAGAGGAGGCTGCAGCTGAACTGCAGTTGCAATTGAGGTTTCTAGCTTACAAATTTCTCGATTTAATCTCACTTAGCCATCCTGCAGCGAGTCCTGTCTGCATCGGTGACGGTTGACAAGGAACTCGTGTCATCGATCGGCAAGGGGGTGCTCGTCTTCGCCGCCGTCGCACCTGGAGATACGGAAAAGGAGGTGGAATCCCTAGCTAGCAAGGTGCTCAAATTGAGGCTGTGGGATGACGACGAAGGTGGCCGATGGAAGAAGAGCGTAGCAGATATACAAGGCGAAGTTCTATGTGGTTCGTTCCGTGGCTCGCCCCTTTAAGACGTGGCGCCTGTGTAGCAATCACGCATATGCTGTTCGCGTAGACTTTCTCACCAGGTGTCCTTTCCCAACAGTATCTCAGTTTACACTCCTGGCTAAGACTACCAAGGGGAGTAAGCCCGATTTCCATGGGGCAGCGGGTGGTGAAGAAGCCCATCGCCTATATCACTTGTTCGTCCAAAAGGTGCAACAAAAGTATGTCCCTGACCGGGTCAAGGACGGCAAATTCCAGGCCATGATGGAGGTTGCCCTTGTCAACGACGGGCCGGTAAGCTGTCAATACCTCCAAACCGGGAAATCGATGTGTCTTTTCTGATTAGCGCTTGTGTGTGTCAGGTTACTCTTGAGCTCAACGCAAACCCGCCACTCAGTCCCGAGGCAAAGAGCAAGTGATGGATAAAGCCCGCTTGCCGATTTCCAGGCTATAAGGTATATAGATCGAGATAAATAGCGATAATCAAAGACGACTCCTCGAGTTATAGTCGGTGCACTACTTGACGAATCGGGATTATGGATAGTATAGTTGGCCGATCGTCCCCGGACGCAACCCTGATACATACACATCTTGACATCTTCCAAATTTCGGGTTATCTTGGTATCACTAAATAGGGGAAATCAATATCATTTGAAGATTGCAACGTTTACTCCGTATAGATTAGATTGGTGTTGTGGTGTGTTATCTTTAATCGGCCGATGGAGGAGTTCGGCCCAACACTGCGGGAACTAATGCCTGCTTATCGCCCGATCAAGATTCGCCATGGATGCAAGACAGCCCCTGCCAACTTTATACATCTAGGCATTAGCACATAACCATGAGACGCAATTGTTGATACCAGCTACCATACATTTACAGCTGATAGAGGTGGTCAAACCTCAGAGAAGCTCAATCATGTTGGTTGACAGTCGTTTCGATACTGTCGTTCTCAACGGCAAGGTTGTCACAGCATCGGACGTTGGCAACTATGACATAGCTATTGAAGATGGAAAAATTGCATTATTAGCTCCAGCCGGACAGTTGACTGCCGCAAGCGCAAAAAGAGTTATTGATGCACAGGGTGCCTATGTTATGGTTTGTCAATGTTCCAATGTCATTATGCCACTACTCTGGAAGCCATTCGCTGATTTATAGGATGTTTATAGCCCGGGGGAGTGGATGGCCACGTGCATCTTGCCGAACCTCAATTATTTGGCAAGGGGGAGTCGGCAGATGACTTTGAAAGTGGTAGGTCTTGATGTTCTTGTCTTTTTTATCCGTTTACATCTAAAACTCGTATAAGGAACCCGCGCTGCCGTCGCTGGAGGGACAACAACCATCATCGCATTTGCGCCACAGGCGAAAACCGAGACTTCAATACTGGGCGTTCTGGAGGAAACTCAGAAAAAGGCTGAAGGCGCCTCATATTGCGACTATTCGTTGCATGTCATCATCACAAATCCTTCGCAACAGTCGCTTCAAGAATTCACCACTCTCCGGAAGCTTGGCGTTTCCTCAGTGAAGATCTACATGACCTATGAAGCCCTACAACTACGCGACGATCAGATCCTAGATGTCCTCCTACAATCTCGAGCCGAAGGGCTTACGACCATGATTCATGCAGAGAACGGCGACGTGCTCAATTGGATGACCAACCAGCTTGAACAGCGCCAGCTCCTCGCGCCGAAATACCATGTCACCTCGAGGCCCACACTTCTGGAGAATGAAGCCACGAACAGAGCGATTGCTCTCGGTGAACTGATTGACACTCCCATTCTCATAGTACACGTCTCGTCTCCAGAAGCAACAAATATCATCCGCAGGGCACAGACTAACGGTTTGCCCGTCTACGCCGAGACATGTCCACAATATCTTTTTTTGACGAGAGAGGACCTCGATCGGCCAGGATTTGAAGGAGCAAAGTGCGTTTGTGCGCCACCACCGCGAGAGGGGAAGCATGACCAGGAAGCAATCTGGCGAGGTCTACAAAACGGTACTTTTACCATCTTCTCATCCGATCATTGTCCCTTTTATTATGACAATGACAAGATCGGGAAGAAGTCGGCCATCAGTGAAGATGCACCGTTAGGTCGGTTCCGGTATATACCTAATGGATGCCCAGGCGTTGAGACACGCCTTCCACTACTTATGAGCGCGAATCGTCTATCGCCCGAGAGGTTTGTGCAACTCACTAGTACAGATCCTGCAAAGCTCTACGGGCTGTACCCGAAGAAGGGAGCATTGATGCCTGGAGTTTCCGATGCTGATCTTGTGGTCTGGTATCCGGAAATGACGCCCTTCCCCATCGCTAATACCGACTTGCATCATAACGTGGACTATACGCCGTATGAAGGCCAGGAGGTGTGCCAGTGGCCTAGGTACACTCTTTTAAGAGGCGAGGTTGTGTGGGATCGTGATAATGGAGGTATAGTGGGTGCTAAGGGCTTGGGACAATTCCAGCATCGAACTCGGAGTGCGTTTGCCAAGGTACATGAGACGTCATGGGATCCGGCAGTGTTTTAATCTGATAGAAAAAAATGCATTTAAACTCATATGGAAGCAAATAACAGTGATTTGAAGCCCTTTGATAGAATTACAAGAGGCCTAATGAGCTGGAGCAGAAATGCATCGCATCACACTGCCAGTCTCCTCAAACACAGCACCAAACCACCTCGGCTTGCAGCTTGGTGACTCTGTCATGATGAAAGGTTCAAGGAAAGGAGCTGTCATCCCTTCGGGATGACAAGCTCACTCTCTTTGGGGGAAAGGTTCTTGGCCTCACTTCCTGTCCTCTGCCAACTTGCCTCCTACCCATCAGATGGCGGTCAGACTTCGCATTGGGATTCCTACCAAAGTGCCTCCCTAACATGGCGGGACGATACACTCCAAGAATCGCTTCAATGGGGGAGCCTAGAGGCACACAGATGAATAGAAGGAAGATCAAGCGGCGAGAGGGGAAAACCACGTAGAATGGCAAAAAGTGGTGTATTGAAAGATTGTCGAAAGAGGTTGATGATCATGCTATGTAGAATGAAAGTGTCGGATTACTGGGGGTGCGCACTAGAATAGGGCGGAGATCGATTGTGTCAAGAGAGTTGATTCGCAGACCACTGGCACCTGTACGGGGCACACAAATAGTGATTGTTCTATTTGATGCCTGGTGTACTGGTGTTGGTGTGGTGATGCTTGGTTCTTCTATTCTACAACTACGGAGAGTGCGAGTGGAAAGTAGATAAAGGGGAAAAAGGGTGGGCCAGCCACCCCTGGGCTTTCTGCCTCAGGCCACCGCTATAGGTGTGATTCTTCGTTGTTATTCCAACAGAAAGAAAAGAAAAATGATGTCCTTCCCCTAAATACCTTCATCCCTGGGAGTGTGTACCCACTGTATTCAGTGGCACAGTAGGTGGCTCAGTGTGGCGTAGGGACCTGCTTCCGTGCTCAATACTACAGGCCATCATTGACCGCGCACTGGAATGGGAAAAGCGCAGCGGGGCGACATTCGAATGCGACAAGACGGCCATCGTCCACTTCACACACGTGGCCGATCATACCAGTTGTGCGCCGTTTATGGTCAAAGGAAAGGAGATCAAGCCGAAACAGGAGACCAAGATTTTGGGAGTGGTGATGGACACGAAGCTCAGGTTCAAGAAGCACATGGCCGAAGCCGCCACCAAGGTCTCTCGGCGGCCATGTGTCTGAAGAGACTGAAGATGCTATCCCCGCGCACAGCTAGGCAGCTCTTCGTGTCGACCGTGGCACCGGCCATGGACTACGCTTCCATCGTGTGGTCGCACACACGGGGTGAAAGAGAACTGGCCTGGTTCAACAGGGCCCAGAAGATGGGAGCACGAGCCATCACGGGCGCCTTTCGAACGGTCGCAACAGCAGTGGTGGAAGCAGAAGCTAACATCCAGACGGTACGGGATCGACATGCCCAGATAAGTGCGAGGTCATACGTCAATATCCAAACCCTGCCAAAGACACATCCACTCGCAACACTCAGGGTGTCAACAAGTCGAAGATACATGTCACCGTTGAAACGATTGGCACTTGCTCACGAAGGGAGTGGTTTCGAGCGGATGGAAACGATCCAGGCTTATACAGTTCCACCGTGGCACAGCCGTGCGTCGGCGGTGTGTGAGGCGGACCATTGCGCGGCGATAACGGCAGCCAAAAGCGCCAACGACATTATCATTGCGACCAGTGCTTCCGACAGAGGAGGACTCGTAGGTATAGGTTGCATTGTAGCCCACAGATCACCGAATCGATCAGACAAGATAGTGACCAGATACTCGGTCACCATCGGGACACGAGACGACCAGAACCTATACACGGCTGAGCTGGAGGCGATAGCAATGGCATTGCGTTGTATGCCCGATGGGCTGCAATATCGAGAACTCACGGTGCTGTCAAGCAGTGAGTCGTCACTGAAAGCAATCGCACAGCCGCGACAGCAATCCGGCCAGATCACCATCCGGCAGATCCATGAGTACATCGAACGACTGGCAAAGGGAAACAACAGGGTCAAGATGGTATGGATACCATCCCGAGATGACGGTCTTGACATCGGGCACGAGGCGAAGAGACAAGCGCAGAGAGCAACAAGGTCAGAATGCAGGCCGAAATCGCTACCGTATCAGGCCCGCTCCACTCCTACCAGATTGGTGGCGACGCAGCTAATTGTACGCCAGCAACAAAAACTACCTTCGACTCCTGGCCCTGACTTCCCCAGGCCAGCCAGACCCAGACTCCTTACAGTATGTTTCCAAAATGTAAATGTAGGTGCGAATATCTACATATTACGAAGAAAAAGATTGATCACATATAAATATCCAGATCTATTCGAATTCATCAAAATCTTGGCACAATATTGAATCATTTAAGCATGTAGTACTATGTAACCGTACTATCAGAAAACTGCAATCTATCAACTACACCCGCCAGGCCCTTCAATCCACTAGTTCCAATCAAAAAACCGGCTACGACTTTGCCTTGCCATTCTTCTCGTCAACTCGAACCTCCTCACCCTCTGTCGATGCCGTTTCCACTAAATGCGAGGGGATCAATTCATCTTCGAGGAAGAAACCCTCCATGTGCCGCATATGTTCCCACTCGGTTGGCCGATCAGAATACTCGTCAGGGTAAATCTTGACCGGCCATATCTTACACGTAACGTAGTAAATCACGGCTGCAAGGACAGTAGATAGAAGGAAGCCCATGTTGTAGATGCGGGTTGCTGCAATGTTCATTGACCCGGGGTGGATGTTGTTGGAAACTCCAGGCACAACGAGGGCCACGGAGGCGACCCAAGCGCCCAAGGAACGAAGGTTGAAGCCCTTGAAATAAAAGTAAGGTGTGCCGGGTGTGGTCGAATAAAGCGAAGGCACATGGATATTTCCCTTCCTGATTAACCAATAGTCGACGCTGCCATAACCAGGTGATTAGCACGGGTCATCTATAGAGAAGCCGGAGACGAGGATTTTTGGAGACAACAAACATACACCATGCATGCCACAATGGGGCAGATAAAGCAGAGATAAGAGCCCAGGAATGTCAGGAATGTTGCGGCAGAGTAAGTAAGTTTCCAAGGAACTAAATAGGAACGTGTCGTGTCAGTCCAGCCCAGGAACACATCGAGGTACGGGGGCGCGGATTTCATGTTCAACGTACCACAAGCCCAAGCTAGGATAAAGCATAGAACCTGGCCCCGGACAATAGTGAAATATTTGGGGAACAAACCCGCAAGATCACTACCGACAGGGATAGAGTTACTACTGAGATTGGTGGCGAATGTTGCGAAAGCCTGACGCTGAGTTAGATGCGAAGCTCCCATGTCGTGTTTTGGTTGGATCTAACCTGAATACCCGCTGCGAAGAATACCAGTGTTCGCGCTCCGGGACTCCAGTAGTTGTCGAGAACGCTGGAATAGAAATCCCAAAGATTCCAGTAGGCCTAATCGAATGTAAGTAAGCCATCAAACAACCAAGATCAAACACTCCTTCATTCCACAATTCCAATTCTGTATCGTGCATTCGTCAAGACTTACCTTGCCGAACTGCTTGTACCCTGCAGCCGTAATAATCATACCAAGGAACGTCACGAGCGGCTTGCTGATAAGCAATCCAACCGGCAGCGGGATCACTTGGTTAGGATGCGTGCCGTATCTCGACATATCGGCAATGTTGACAAGTGGAGGAATAACGTTGGACACGATAGTGTTGATCGACTTCATGAAAGACCAAGCGAGTTGCGATCCTCGGGCTTCTTTTCCGGTAGCGAGGCCGTTAAAGTCCGCCCCTTTGCTTGAAACAAGAGCCCAGATCAATGTTGCAAAGAGACCGATGGGAGCAAGCACCGACTTCACTTTGAAAACCATGGTGATTTTACTAGGATGTATGAACGCGAAGGGAAATTGAATGATCCATAGGATGGCAAAGGCGAGGAGATTCGATGATGTGATACCAGCGGAATGCGGAAGCTCTGTAAATCGGGTTAGTTGTAGTTAGTAGGTTAGAGGGAATGAGTGTTTGATTTAATAGACGTACTGTTGGGAATATCTGTCCATTTTTGACCAAAGACGCAGCGAAGCATCACAGCCATAAAGTTGCTCGCGTACAGTGTCTGGATTGCCGTGTAGAGAATGGCTACGATCTACAAAACCGCCAGAGTTGTGAGAACCGTCGCATATATGAAATGAAACCACTCTTGGGAAGATAAACATACACCTCGAAGACCAATATAAAATAACGAGCCATAAATTCCTGCCGAGGATCGGACAATGGTCGGAAAGCCAACATGATACCTTGAAATGTCAGAGATGGAGGAGTCAAGGGCGCAGATAGGATCACTTACCAAACAGAAGCTCTCGAGTTAAGCCATAGTAACGCAGCAATCATCATGGAGACAACAACTAATGAATTCGATTAGTTACATCAAGTCGAACAGCGGTGGGAAGTCAGTCAACTCACTCGAAGCCGTGAAGATAATCCACCAATTCAACCCAATCGCATACAGGCTGGCCCCAACATTGTACGTCGTTGGCGAGAAAGCGATACTGAATTGAAAGGCAAAGAACGACCAGGCCGTCCAGGTACGCTGCTCCGGCGGCGACGGATCAAGATCAACGTTCGACCAACGGCCAAACTTCCCCTTGGTGGCTTCAGGGTCGCTGTCCACTCGCAGCTTCTCTGCCAACTTGCTCGGGGTGGGAAGGGCACGAGAGCGCATGGTTGAAACTATCAGTAGAGACAGGCAGAGCGAGTCAATGTGAGAGTCCCAGTTATGGTGTTGAGGCGAAGCGGCATGCTTTCACCTCCAGAATGACTTTGTCTGGAGTCCCAGGACTTTGATCTCTATATACACCACTACACACCGTTCCATGGCTTTCTCAGATGCGACTCTCTACTTGGTTTTAGTTGAAGGTATGGGCTGTTTCCCCAATATCTTGGTGTTCTATCTAGGTCTGATAAGCTGTGAGGATTTTTCGGCCGATAAACAAAGGGTTAAGGTAGCTTATAATAGCTTATCTTGGGATTTTAGTTAGGGTGCGATTGGAGGTTTCGCGCGAGTTGCCCGCATTCGCCCGCATTCGCCCGAAAGCATTTTAATCTACGGAGTAGACAATTCGTCACGACTCAGATTCAACCACATATATATAACTATAACTACTGAAAGATTTGAATACAACGTCAGCTATATATCTTTGCTATCAGTACCAGATCTATCGGTCCCAGATAAGTGAACTAAGCAAGTCTCGTCATCCAGCTACATAAAATTCGACACTATCATCGGCTTGGAGTAGTAATTACAACCAAAATGAGCAAGCAAATCCGCCTCGGAATACTCACCCCCTCATCCAACACCGCTCTTGAGCCATTGACCCAATCCCTCATATCCTCCCTTCCCAATGTGACCGTCCACTTCTCCCGCTTCCGAGTTCTGAAAATCAGTCTCGACACCGACGGCCTCGACCAATTCGACAACAGCAATATTGTCGCTGCCGCCCGGCTCCTAGCTGATGCCGAAGTCGACATGATTGGATGGAGCGGCACGTCGTCGGGATGGCTGGGCTTCGAAGCAGATGAGAAACTATGTGCCGAGATTACAGCAGCGACAGGAATCCCAGCTACAACCTCGGTGCTCGCGATGAAAAAGGCCATTGATAGGTTTCACATTAAGGAATTGGGCTTTGTCACGCCTTATACGGATGATGTGCAAGAGGCTATTACGAAGACATTTGCTACTATTGGAGTGGACGCTGGAAAGGAACGTCATTTGGGTCTTTCCAAAAACTCTTCATTTGCTAGCATCGCAGAATCGACCCTTGATACGATGGTAGCTGAGGTTGCCGGTCGAGATGTGAAGACCATTTCAACTTTCTGCACTAACCTCCGTGCTGCTCAGCGTGTAGCCTACTGGGAGAAGGAACATGGAGTCTTCATCCTAGATACCGTCATCACGGTGGTTTGGGAAATGTTGGTAGACTGCGGCGTGGATGCGTCTTCGTTGGCTGAGCAGTGGGGGAAACTTTTCAGTAAATAAATCATATAATTTCATATAATATTTACAATCATGAGAAGAATAGTGTAGACTCGGAGAGCAATATATTTCATAAATTCAAGCTACGCATAATAGCATAATACGTGATCGTTCCACAGGACTGCCCCTACTGCTCGACACTCCTTGCCGCCTGGTCCCGATGAAGGACCTCAGTCGCAGACGAGGAGAGCAAGAAGATGCGATCAAGTTCAGCTATATTAAAGTTGTGCAGCCGTGATAAGCCCAAATCAAGCAGATCTTCGTGAATCTTGTGCTGGTACCGTAAGTGGACAGACCACCTCTCCAACAAATCTTTTGAGCGTTCCGCATGCCGTGTTGTAGGTGCTTGGACGAGTAGCAGAACTATAAAGCTCGTCACGGCAGCAAAACACGTACGAGTCCCTACGGGTTTTTTTTCGTTTTTTTTCTGTCAGAATACCATTCATCCAGTCTTCGATAACAACCAACTCACATGGAAACCAGAGCCCATCAAAGTCGCTAGCCATCAGGTTGGCAACAAACTTCACAATGATACCAGCGCACTTCTCGGCTGCATTGAGGGTGACCTCGGCTGCTTCTTCATACTCAGCAAAGTCGGTTCCGGGAAGCCGATCTAGTTGGAAATTATCCATTGTCAAATCGTCAAAGAGCCATGAAGACACCGATGGATCCGATTCCAGGCCCAGTTGGAATATGGGGGTATTATCACTGATAATGGGAGGAGGCGGAGGAGATCGAGCTAAAGGTCGAAGGATAGCCCTATATAAAAACAACTCGAGGGTTAGGTATGATATGTGGAGTGTTGCAACCCCTGGTTGGTGGAGTTTGGAATGATGGCTTGTCAATCGTTCTTTCACTCGAAGGTCGTCCGGTAACGCGGTGTACCAAGCCTGAAGTCCCTCTCGGATTGGCCGAGCTGCTTCTAGTGCAGCACGAAAATCTTCCGACAATGCTTGTGAAGCCCGAAGCGTACTTGGTCACTATTGCATTAGTCTATCTTGCTCAAATGGAGAAATGAATGACAGAGGCGCGATTCCTTACAAGAAAGCCCTATGTGTCGCTTCGACTAGCCTTGAAAGCTTGGCAAACCGAGGGAAAAGAATGCCGTCTGGATTGAATTTGACATTCAGTCTTTGGTAAATTCCGGGAGAGTCCAGCTTGAAGTCTAACTCATCCAGATCCATAACGTCCCATTCGTCCTGTTGAATAAGTGGTGGCCTGCCGAACAACAAACTCGACCACTTGTCTTCAGAAAAGAGCGCCCACCAAACACGCCGTCGAAGTCGCTTCTCCCAATCGGGAATTCCCCAGGGCCGCGGCTCAAGGTGAAGTCCTAGTGACATGGCCAATGTTACAGTACTCCCATAAAATGAAGACCGTAATGGTGTGTCGGTCAGAGAGCGTTCCTCGTGTGAGGGAAGACGTTGGAGGTAGAGCAATGAAGCTTGAAGATCAGCTAGCCGGGGAGAGTGCATGGCGAGGCGAATTGTGTCAAG
Source organism: Graphium sp. VPRI43844 (assembly GCA_019925285.1). Taxonomy (NCBI): domain Eukaryota; kingdom Fungi; phylum Ascomycota; class Sordariomycetes; order Microascales; family Graphiaceae; genus Graphium; species Graphium sp. VPRI43844. Next base: position 58,290 of record JADHKT010000032.1, on the reverse strand, counting down.
AACGAAAGTCCAGAGACGGCCACAAAAGGAGCGATCATACCCTCTATAGGCGAACAGGACGGGATCGTGGGCTGTGAACGGGAGAGCAGAAGCGTACATTGCTGCAAGGAGGACTGGTGGAACACTGGAATCCGCGAGCTGTACCTCGAGGCGAGATCGTGAGACGATTGGCATGGATGGAAAGACATACGTCAAGAAACTATTGTTCAATTAGTTTACTGTATTGATAAAGGGCCGAGATATTCCGACAGAGGCGGCCTAAGTTACTTACAGTGACAAGAGTCTCATGCCGTGATGAGGATGTATCATCTTTTCAAGATAACGGCGTCTGTCCTCAGTACTAGTACCCATTGAATCACCCTGCGAAACGGTGAAGTGGACTGGCACGAGACCCTGGACGGGCACACCGCCGACGTTCCGAATTTCAGTGCCATGAAGTTTGCAGAGGCCATACTCATCATACCTACAATGGCGCAGAAGCCAAGGATCTAGCTCAGCAGAAATTCCGCACATCTGGACTGCCGCGCCTTGGACATCATCCAACGAGCAGACCCTCTGAACTGATGGAGGTAAAATGGTTGGGAGGAAGGGACTCGTGGTTTGGGCAATCGGCGAAGTTTGTAAATTGTTGGCATAAGGAGAGGTGACGTCCACTCCAGGATTTTCTCGTCGAGGCGAATTAAGATGCCCATGGTTATTAGCATCGGGATGAGAATTTGCGATAATGCAGGCATCTTCATTGTCGGTTGTCGAGGGTCGGCCTGAAGCTGGAGTGGCGAGGATGTCGGGGCGGGCAGCAACAGGACTTCTCTTGGAGTTTCCGTCTATTCGGCTCTCGGTCGATGCAACATGCGTCTTTTTCCGCTTGGCCGCAGGCATTTCGAAGGTGCACGGATGGCTTGTTGCTGAACAGCTCTGGCAGGGCCCGTTAGGTGGAAGGATGCATGACGTCTTTCTACGTCTACAGCGATCACACGGCCGTTTGAACTTTGACCGGTATGGCCGGATGCTTTCAACAATACTATCCATACTAATAGAGGGCTCGCTTAAAGTGATGTCAATTCGGCCGGTCTCATCGTCTATCGCTCGAGATATTGGGGGCCGTAGATCAAAATCCGTCGAACCCGACTTAGTTGATGCCATCCATATTGTAATGGGTGCGGACTGCACGACTGAAGGTCCCTTAGGGTGGATGCGCGTGAGAACAGTTGAAGGTAGGTGTGGTTGGAATTAGAGACTTCAACTTGGAGAACTAATTTACAATGCGGCCTCCGGCCTCTTTTGTACTACAATCTCCCCCAATCCTTCGGACGCCCCACCCATCGGGGTTTATTCGCCCATTCGTCGGTGGCTGCTGGCCAGCCTAGACAGGAATGAAGACTCCATCTAATACGGAGTAGGAAACTCGCCATTACCCGAAACGAAAGAAAGCCCCCGCTACATACTTGTATGGGAGCATTAATACTCCGTATTGGCCTGGCCAGGCCAGGCCAGTGGCCAGCCAGCCAGGCCCACCCTCCCTTGACCCAGCCACAGCGCTTATTCTTGTGGCACAGCACCCTGGTCATAGCTCTAGAATCTTCCACAACTCTTTTTTTTCCACTGTGCTTGTAGCTAGCTCTCTCGCAAAGGGAAAGACCCCACCCCATTGGACATGGGAGCTTCAAATACTTAAATCTTCCCCCTCCATCGTTAGCCTTGCAATTTCTCACCCTCGTCATTTTCACACTTCCCACAGCTGTTTTGCGACCTACGCTCTTCTTTCCAGCTTCTTGATTTTATTCCCCGTTCAGTTTATTTTCTACACTATTTTCGATTCCTTCTTTCCAATTGATATCACAATAAACCCCGCCATGGCTACCAGCGAAGCACCTGCGCGGCCCCGCGTTTTCTTCGACATCGAGATCGATGGCGTCCCTACTGGCCGGATTGTCATGGAACTCTACAAGGAAGACGTTCCAAAGACTGTAGAGAACTTCCGAGCCTTGTGTACTGGCGAGAAGGGTATTGGAAAGAGCGGCAAGCCCCTCCACTACAAGGGCTCTCTCTTCCACCGAGTTATCAAGCAGTTCATGATCCAGGGTGGAGACTTCACCGCCGGCAATGGCACTGGCGGTGAGTCCATCTATGGTGAGAAGTTCGAGGACGAGGCTTTTGTGCACAAGCACGATCGTCCTTTCCTCCTCTCCATGGCGAATGCCGGAAAGGGTAAGTTTCCTAAACACCGTCCTAACCCGATTCTAGCGATGCATACTGACCATTGGCGGTGGCCCGATTAGACACCAACGGATCACAATTCTTCCTCACAACTGTTGCTACCCCCCACTTGGACAACAAGCACGTTGTCTTCGGCGAGGTCATCAGCGGAAAGTCAGTGGTTCGCCAAATCGAGAACCTCCGTACTGTCGACGATAGACCTACCAAGCCCGCCGTCATTGCAGACTGTGGAGAACTTACCGGCGATGAGGCGCTCGAGGCAGCTATCAAGGTTCCCGACAGCCTGGGCGACACATACGAAGACTTCCCGGAGGATAACGACAGTCCTCTGGATGCCAAGGACATTGTCAAGATTGCCACGGCGTGCAAGGAATACGGCAACAAGGCTTTCAAGTCGGGCGATCTCAAGCTCGGCCTTGCCAAGTACGAAAAGGGTGTCCGTTACCTAAATGAGGACCCATCCCTCGACAATGAGAGTGACGAACTCAAGGCTGAGTACGCCGCTCTCCGATTCGTGTTGAACAACAACTCGGCCCTCCTCCACACCAAGCTCCAGGCTTGGGAGGAGGCGGCGCGCGCTGCCGGACAGGCCCTTCTAGTTCCCGGTGTTAAGGATGCCGATCGCGCCAAGGCTCTCTACCGCCGCGGCCACGCCCAGGCTCAGCTTAAAGACGACGAGAGCGCACTCGCCGACTTGACCGAGGCTAGCAAACTGGTACCGCAGGACCCCGTGGTACGAAACGAGCTGGCCACAATCAAGAAGCGGGTCGAAGATAAGTTGGCCCGGGAGAAGAAGGCGTTCAAGAAATTCTTTGCATAGGCGTCCCTCTCCAGATTTCTTTTTTTTGTTTCAAATTAGTAGCAGGAAGGCGTGACAACGGCCGGCGTTGGGCTTGCGGTCTACACATGATTCTTATGGCTTTACGGTATTCTTATGAGATTGGGACGGGTTCAAATCCTTCTAGATAGTCCCTGGTGTAAACGAGATACAAAAAAATAAAAATGTTAGACACCAATACGATGGTCGATCCCCAGATGGGGTGATGATGTTCTGTCTTTCAGCAAGATTATTCAGATGGCGGTGAAGAATTAATTGTATTGGCATAGCTCGTCATTCCCACTATCCGACAGGAGAAGATGAAAAAAAATCCAGTTGCCCTCTCTAGATCGACACCTAATAATGTATATCAACAGACATACACAATTATGCTAGAAAAAAACTATATATGAAAAAAAGACTGTAACCCGCCTCGTCAAGTCATAATCGTTACGAAAAGGTATAAAATTGGATATTGGAGTGGTCTCCAACCGAAGAAACAAATGAAAAGAGTTGGGTAGAAGATTTTTTCCGTGGAGGTTGTTGTGTATAAGTTTGTGCCCTTTTTTGGTTTTTTTTAATGGCGTTGGGGTATTTATACAGGGCTGGAAGAAACTTTTCAATGTTTGGGAATACTAACTTGAACGAATGTATGGGAGATGGGGTGCAATGTGATTCGGTTCAAAGGCGGGATAAAACGAGGGTTTAGGAACGGCCCTTTCTCCAAGATGCGTCGGGGGAATCGCCCCGTCCGATGCGCATGATGCCCGAGAGAATGCCCTTCGTCCTCCCGTTTCGATTCGCGCGCAATGTGCCCCCTGAACCGGAGGCTGCGGACACCTCCGACAGATTGGACTGCGCCGAAACATGGCGTAGGGCACTGGAATTCGTCTCGCGCGCGCGGCGGCCGCGCCACTCGCTATCCACGTCGCTGCCGGACGAACCTGGCGGATGGAGGCTCGAGTCTGTGTCCGTCCCCCACGGAGAATAGCCCGCTGATGAAGGGCGTGTTGCGTCAAGAAAGCTCGCGTGCTCGAGCATTTCGGCGAGGTCTGAGGGCGACTGAGACGCCGTTTCGGAGTTGCGAAGGGCCTCGAGTCTGGCGAGGCACGTGTCGGCCTGCTCTTGGAGGCCCATACAGAGATCGTTGAACAACAAGAGGTCGCTGTCGATGAGGCTCTGCGAGCTGTTGACGGGCCCATGGATATGACGTAGCGGGTTGGCATCGACCCAGAGCTTTACAAGGGCGGCAAAATTTCTTGCGTGATCGATGAGATAGGGTAGGGTGGGGAATCCCTCGCGGGGGACCGGTGGTTGGCGCCCGAGGATTGTGATGGGCGTCGAGTACGATGCGGGCAGCGCGCAGGTTGAGCGCTCGGCTGGGATCGAGCAGACCTCGTCGATAAAGTCTTTGACAGCCTGCCGTTGGGAATTGAGGAACTGGTTCATAGGCTCCATCCAGCTCTCCTTTTGGCCGAACGATGTCAGGTTCGCCAGCGCTTGGAGAGATTTGGCCACAAGTGTCAAGGTACGCTGGGCCCGGGGGCGCGGCAGATCACGCAGCAGACCAAATAGCTTCGGGCTGAGGATTGCCGGGCAGATGAAGCGAAGGAATAGGAAGCCTGTAACGCTGGTATACGTCACCGTCCGCAAGAAATCTCCGTACCGATCTTCAGCGACGGCACGAATGTATTTGAGTATGTGGCGCAGCTCCGGGGGCAGCCGCGTTGCCGACGCCGCAATGGATTTCCAAATGTCCATGATGATGCCTTGGAGCATCTCCCAGTGTTGGGCAATATCCTCACCGGGCTGGAGCTTGCTGGGGTCGACCTCGCAGTTCGGGTTGATTTCGTTGATTTCGAATATCTTCTCGAGAAGTAGATCTTCGAGGTACTCCTTTCCTAGACGACGCATGTGGAATTCGAGCGATTGCGTCAAGAGCGAGTTGCCGCGGAAGAGGAGGTTGGCCTCACCGGCGAGAGACTTGCCCATGTCACGCACTATCTGTTCGCGGTCTATGGTATACGAGGTAGACGTCGAATCCACCGACTCGGACGACTTGAGTCGGCTACCAAACCGATACTTCCTAATGGCCGCTTGGTTTCCAATGCCGTCAATCTCGTCCTCTACGAGAGTCATGAGCCACTCGCTGGCACACCCCGAAACTTGGAAGATGTTGAGGAAGATTTCCGAAAGACGTCGTGGGTTGGAGGGCACGGCCTCGGCGATTTGCGCCGTCAATCCCGAGGGGAAGCGGTGCAGGAGCTCTGAGAGGGGTTGGTACTCCTTCGCTGGCAGGACTACGAGCTCCTCGTGGCGGATTTTGACAAACATGGAGCCGATGGATTGCAGCTTGTCGTCAAAGATTTGAAACCACTGCTCGTGATCTTTGCCCCGCTCCAGCTGGTCGAGCGGTATATCGACGGAACCACAGAGGACCTCAGTCAGGCTACCGGAGCGATGGAGACCAAGGGAAGCTTGGAGTTGGTTGGTTACGCTCTCGGCATGTCCATCGACGCGCTTGAGAATGATGGAGAGGAAAGGCAGGGCCGGGGGTAGGTCCGAGAATTCGCAGTCTTCACGCCAAAACGGATTCTTAGTGGCCATCTTGGTCGTCGTACGCGCCCGAACCTCGCCATCGAGAATCACCTCGGCGAGGTAGTTACCCACGAGCGAGTCCTGCGTCTCGTTCTTTGGGAGGCTCAACTCGAGGGCGTGGCCTTTAGGCTTCATCTTGGCTTCGGTCACGCGCAGGCTTAAAGTCTTTTCGAGGCGGAACATGCCGTCGGTGGACTCACTCGTTATGTCCGTCACCTCACTCACCTGGCTCTCGGCCGCATTATCGAGGCGGTACATGTCGGGAACGGCAAATGCCCGCAGTAGGACGAACCAGACCTCAAAGTGCACGCGATTGTCCAAGGCCAAGTAAACGGGTCGGAAAATCGACAGTTGTGTCGATGTCGAGGCGTACATGGGAAAGATGGCAATACAGTACTCTTCGTCCAGCACAGTACGATCGAGTTGCTGTATGGCTGATCGTGAAAGTTGAGGTAGTTCGATGACTGAGAGAACCGTGACATCGTTCTCAGTCAAAAGTTTGAATTCGCCATTGTCCTGAAGGATACACGATACGCGCCGCCATGACGTCTTGGGCGACCGCAAGTCTCGTGTGGATGGTCTCTTCACAATAGCCCGCGGCGACGTGGCAAGTCCCTTGTCCCAGAGCATCAACTTGCCAACCTTGATAATGCTGACCGCCTTGCTCGTCGTACTGGAAGAAGACCCGAGACGTCTCAGCTCGGGGCGAGTGGGTACCGGGGAGGAGGAGCGTGGAATAGTACTGCCAATACCGCTTCCAAGCTTGACGCCGACAGGCCGTAGTTGTTGCCAACAGAGCAAGGCAGCAAGCCAGAGATCGGCCTCTTCGGCGACGACGGGGCGAAGAATAAGGTCCACGGGAGACTGGGGGTTCGTGCTCACAAGCTCGAGACATGGACCGCCGAGCTCGGCCTGGTTAATGGGCAAAACGCGGCAGCCGCGCAAGTCGGGGACCAGCGCGGTGTGAAAGGGCCCGTTGTGTCCCGAGTCAAGGAGAAGGCTCCCTTTTTCTTCGTCAATGTAGCCCAGGCCGGCCGTCCAAGGGCCGTCCCGCTGCGTTTGACACTCGATGTCACCGCGCATACGGCCGCAGAGGTTTTGCATAAGCTGGAGCACCCGGTTCGCATCCTCGGTGGGTACGGGGAGGGGTAGCGAGTCGACAGAAGGCGGAGGGGACGTCAGAGGAAAAGTAGGGCGGGACGATTGGCGCTTGATCAAACGACGTGCGGAGATCCTCTTTTCTCCCCCGCGGGTGGGCGTTGGAGAGATGAGCTCGCTCAAGCGGGATGGCGTCACGAACCGGGTGGATTCAAGCGACGAAGCTGTAGCGGGGGACGCTGACGAGACGGCAGTAGCTGCAGCAAGTGCGGCGGCCGTTGTTGCGGTATATCGAAGGTCTTCGGCCAGAGGCTGGGGTGCCGGCAACGAGAAGGACGCGACACGCTGGCGGGTATCGCATGAGGCGGGGGTAAATGTCTGGCGCACGGGGCCATCAAGTGTATGGGTGCGCTGACGAGTGGCGGGGAGGGGCGGGCTCGAGGAGGTATTGTCGTGTGAAAGTTCGAAGGGTTCGTCAAACACCCTACCCTTGCGGCGGGTGAAGTCGGACTGAGGGGCGTCCCTTGGAGAGGTGCCGGGCGAGCCGGGTCCGGGTACCGGAACACGGGAGAGATTGCGAGGTTGGTGGCGACCCGATGAGCCAATGGGAGTCGCGATTGGCTTCGCACTGGAGCCCGTGGAAGTCGGCTGGGGGAAGGATGAGAGGATCTCTTCTGGGTCGGGGGTAACGGCACGTATCGTGGGCTGCTGTTGATCGTTCTGGAAGACGTTGCGGAGGTTGCTTGCAGACTGGCGTTCCATGTTCCGTGGCGGAAGGGGAGGCGGCGAGGCCATCCTTTGGGGCCACGAATCGCGGGGCGATCTGGGCGAGGAGACAGCCGTATGGGCGGCGCTGCTACTCCGAGCACGGCCGTCCATGCCTGGTGGCAGCATGCTCATTCCATTTCTGGACGGCATCCACAACCAAGCGCATCGGAGGGCGATGCAAAGACAAGGGAGGAGTTTCGAGACGCCAGGGATTAAGCCTCGACAGGCGGATAGTCAATTGGCCGGTCTCCGAGAAAGGGCAATTCCTCAAGACACAAATGGCTTCGGCCCGCACCACTTTGTAGAGGGTGATGACCCTGGTGCACAAAAGCGTGGCTCGTGGTCGAGCAGGAGGAAGAAGAGGACGGGTCGTCAATATAATTGTACTAAGCAGGCAGGTTTATTCGAGAGGATGGACAGTTGGAAAGCTAAAGGGACGGAAATTCGTCTGATTTCCAAATGGAAATGCGGTTAGTATTGTCAAAGGCTGGTGTTGAGAAGTCGGGTTCGAGAGAGAGGCCGGACGGGCGGGTCACGGCGCATCAAGTCGGCTGGGCAGAGGCGGGACCTGTACAACACGATCGAGCAGCAGGGTGTTTGGTAGATGGCGCAAGCAATGCTCTTGGGTGGCTGGAGACTGGCACGGGAGAGGATGAAGGCAAACAAATCGGAAAGTTGAAGATGCAGTGTCGCGGGTAAAGACAGCTTCGGCGAAACGGAAAGAGAGCAGAAGTTCGTTGAGGCCTTGAGGGGTCAAGGTTGGGGGGGATGAGAGAAACAATAGGATGGTAATGGAGATGGAGAAACACCTGCCTACGTAGGGCCAAGCTATAGAGAATAGTTTTTCGAATGGTGTTTCGATCGGGGTGTTAAGAGCTCAAGGGAACGTGTGGACAAGGAACGAGAAAAGAGACACGGAGGGGGGGGGGGGGGGGGTTAGTTGAGAGGAGTAAATTTGATGTACTCCGTAGCGAAAGCGAGAAAGTGAGGAGAAGAAATGGGATGGAGGAGAGGGTGGTGCTGTTAGTGGGGACGTCGTGGTCATGGGCCACCCAAACGGAGTACGGAGTACACTAAATCGGGCCAAGTGCTCGCATACGCCCTGGAGTTTGGGGTGAATTCGGTGAATTGCAGCGGGGTATCTAGTTGTCTACAGAAGGGTGGCAGCAATGTTTTACTCGTCAGTCTTACTTCTTCAGGCGAGGGTTACAACGCCGTGGCTGTTATTGTTAGGGTTTTCCCAATGGGGAAGAAGAAGGCCATAATACGGAGTATTGTTTCTGCTTTTCTTTTTTTATTTTATGAAAGCCCTTGTTCACGGTAAGAATTTCTTTCTTTTTTTTTCTACGGACCCAAGGACAGATCTCCCTTGCAAAAAAAAAAAAACTCCTCTTCATTCCCGCCCACTCTTTTTTTTTTTTTTCATTTTCTGTCCAAACGAAGACGTAATGCCAATATTTACAAAAGGACTAGCCGTACAATAATATTTTCAAAATCACTTACCAGATGAAATTGCCAATAATACCGCCAATAATACCGCGCATTAAGTGCCCTAAGATCTAATATCAGCAACTTGCAAAGGTGGATCTAAGAATACTCAGTAAGCTACTCCGTATTACTCCATAAAATAGCCTGTGCCAGCTGCCCAGTCTGGAGTCAAAGGAGGATCCACAAGGCCGCCAGCTTCAAACAATTTGAGGACTGGTTGTACGGAGTACATACAAGTTCTTGTACGAACTGGGCTACATAACTGCATTTGCTCTGTGGGGCGGCCAGACGTCTTGTATCAACAACTTGAGCCCCCAGTACTAATACTCCGTATGGCGCGCACCCTTCCGCAGGCTGGCCACTCCAGCAGACCAGGTCCCCCCTGGGCGCAGCTGATATGGGACGAACATACCCAGCCCAGCCAGCCCGGCCAGGGACAACGAAAGAAGAAAAGAATGGAAAACCACACGACGTTACCCTTTTGCCTTGGTACCGAGTACAGGGCTGACCCGGTCTAGCGCGATGCGCGTTTACGGAGTAAGGGAAAAGAACAGATGGGATGTCACTGGAGAAATCCTGCTGGACAGCGTAGAAGGGCCGGATGCAGGAAGGCTGCACGTTCCAATTACTCCGTACAAACGCAAGGGGAAGCAGCGGTGTGAAAGTCAGTTCGAAAGTCGTGCTGGCTTGCATTTCCGCGTTTCGGGATGCGAGTCTTTCGCATCTAGTTTAAAAAAAGAAGAAAAGAAAAGAAATCATACCAGCCCATGAACAAACCAGGATGAACGGAAGCGAAAAAAAAAACAAACCGACGGCGTTCAGGAGATGGGAAGCTTAGTCGACTTGGCCTAGATTGATTGCTGTCAGAATATCAGGGACAATGTAAACGAGTTGAGAGGGAGACAGAAGGGGATTAAACATGGGAAGACGAAGCGTCGTTCGAGAGCCGATCACAAATGGCCGATATGAGACGAGTTGAGACAATGACATTCCGCCGCACCGGAACAAGAAAGGGATCAGAGCGGAATCCCGGGATAGCGGCTGTAGCACAGACCCTCAACCTTCTGGACATTCTAGTGCAGTTTAGTTTGCAATCTCCTATGGCATGGCTCGAGGTGTGCGCGTCGAACCCCCTCTGAAACCTCGGGCACGCGCCGCTACCTCGTACTCCGTAGGACGACTCGTTCCAATATTTCGAAAGAAGCAAAGTGGCCAAGCGAAAGGGGAGAGGAGGGGCGTCGAAACCGAAGCTATTGTAAGACAGACATGCCAGTTCGAAGGGCTCTAGACTTCGGGCGGTCTCTCCTTGGACCGCCCGTCAAAAATGAATTCAAAACACTAGTCTTCCTCCAGAAGCCAAACATTGGCAAATGACATGGTAGTTTGACCCCCCATATAAAAAGTGACAAAAATGATAAGCCATCGATCCCGCTATGAGATGAAAAGGCCCGAAATCTTTCAAAGCCAATTGGCCCCTGAAGCCTGGTTCCGGTCATGCAGGTCTAGAAATGCCCCCCCCAAAACGAGAAGTGACTGCGTCTTTGGTCTCGGCGGTTTTTAATACCAGAGAGTTATCCTCGCAGAGTTGATTATGGCCCGGCTGGCCAAACTTTAATGATAGTACATATATGCAAATTAACCCTAAGTCCGAAGAGCCATATGGACGTATACGTGTATACCGCCTCTCTCTCTGCGGCCGCTTTACAAGCCGAGCGGGCGGAGTCATGGCCTGCAGATTCCAGGGGTGAAAAGAACACTGAAAGCGGATATCTGACCCCCACCGAGAACCAGCAAGCAAATTCCCACGACCGAGAAAAAGACAATCTTCATTTTTTTTTTCTTTAAAAAAATCCAATCTTTAATCTACCAAGTTGCCACAATAGCAAAATAGAAAAGGCATACCCCCACGAAATATCTCCTACGCACATCTGTGTGTTCGCCGTCCCTGATCAACCGGCGCCATGTTCCCATTCGACATCCAACTTTGAACCGGAAACCAAAGTACGCTGTGTTTCATGTCGAGCACGTCATGTCACCCGGAAAAATCAAACGAGAAGAAAGGAATGAGATATATCCCGGGGGGGATCCAAATGAGCTGCATGTCAGGGAAACAAAGAATAGAGACAAGATGAGGGGAAACTACACGTATTAGAAAAAAAGGTCGCCATGTTCTTGGCTTTCTTCCCGGTTCTGTTTGGTCCTTCCGGCCCCACATCTCCGGTCTCCACGGCGAATTCCGGTCCACCTCTCTACGGAGTACATCCATACCCTTCCTCGCAACTCGATAAAATTTCATCAATAGAGTGCGAGGCTATAGAACAGGGGGGGGCACCTTCATTTGTGCTATTTCGGTTTATACGATCTCTTTTCACTTTATGATTCAGGCTTAGGCTTTTCCTAGATAACTCGGCACTTAATACCCTAAGTCATCACCAGTCCCCGCAAAGAACGCATTAAAGAGTCTCTGTCACGAAACAAGTCGCTAAATAGAAAAAGAACAATAAAGCAGGTAAACGATACTAATAGAGGGCAAGGGGAGGGGCAGATGTCTAATATGGTATACCTACACACCATGCTCCTGCCCCAAGTCTCCCACGCTGAACCAAAGCACCTTCAACGCCCATTCTCAACACAGCATTACGATACTCGGTGTGTGAAGCGAACGTAAGATATGAAGGGCGAAAAGACGGGAAAATACGGGGAAATACGCAAGCCAAACGTTGTTGCATCTTACATAGATAACGTCGGGGTAGAAACAAGCTGCCAACTCCTCATAACCCAGATGTACCTCCTCCCAGCAATAAGAAAATGCCAAAGCCGAGAAAAAGAAAACAGAAGCAGAAACAGTACGGACCACGAAGAAGGAACCGTCGGTCCATACGTACTCAGGGGAATAGGACTCTGGCGAATACATCATAAGGTGAAGCAAGAAGATTAAAGAGAAGAATCCGACAGAGAAGAGAAAAACGGGGGGGGCAAGAAGATTGGATGACAATTGCAATTTGTCCGGGGTTCCTCTCACACACCTGGTGGGTATAACCGCGTCTTAAAAAAACCACCCTCGATGCTCCCGGCGCCGTCATTGTGTTCTTGCCGGGCGTCCTCGATCGACGCATTTACGCATTTAGCGAGACGGGCCCTCAATTGGGCTCGTCGGAATACTACGGTGAGTGCTCAGGTCAGCACTGGCCGTGTGTCGCAATGCCTGCGACATGGTTTCGACATTGATGTCGCTGGCCACGCCGCCGAAATTGTAATGCGACGAAATAGGACTCCCCAACGGCTTCCTGACAGGCGACATTTCGAGACCCTTGATGGAACCCGACTTGCTCGTGGGTGGCGACGTACCGGGACCTTGGGACGATACGGGAGAGCGTATTGGCGAGGGGGACCGGTTCGTCAGGCCAGGGAACGACGCCATGCCGCCAAGATGCATAGACTCTCGGCTCCCGGCAGGAATTCCGCCTTGCTCGGCCTGGACGACGTCGGCAAACGAGATGAAGCTCAGGCGCCGCACGTCAGTGCTGGAACCGTGGCCGTCAAAGGAACCGTAGTTAGACGCCGCATCGTCGCGATCCGTGGCAGCGAGAGAGGAAAAGTCCTCGCTCCAGGAGCTCGCCATCTGCTCGTAGGTAAACGCGGGGCTGCTTCCCGTCACCGTGACGGCCGCAGGCTGGTGGGAGGTGTGAGTGACAATCTCGACAGCGTCGGGGTTTAGACGTATATCGGTAATGGCCTCGGACGAGGCGTCTAGTGCTGGTGGGATGTGATTCTCCGTTTGCATGTGGGCGGGGATGGCCGGCGATCGAGGGAGAACGATACTGTCCTGGACATCTCTTTCGAAAATCTGGGAACCGGCGGGGGACGAAAGTCGTGGCGAGCTAGTCATGGCTCGGGCGGGGGATGAAGGTGTCATGAAGGGGTGATCGGAGTGCGAGGGGGATGTCGGGGAGAAGGAGGGTTTCGAACCGTCGTGGGGGAGGAAAGGAGCGGCATTTGCCTTTGCTGGCGATCTAGGCGTCTCGTCGCCGCCGCTGGTGTTCTTGGCCAACAAGGGTATCGATGGTCTCTTGATGTTCTTTTTTGGCCCCGTCTCTTCCTTGTCCGATATTTGGGCGGCAAGCTCCAATCTCGCGGGCAGACTAGTCGCACCGGGAGTCTCGGGTTGAGCTCGAGAGATGACCGGGGCGTCTGCGAGACTCATATTGGCTGGCTGGGCCAGAAAGGTGTAAAACAGGGTATCGCTTTGTTCGAGTCGGTCGGGCGAGGGTTATGTAGGCGAATGCGCAAATTGGTAGTAATTGCTCTGTTCTCTGGAAATGCGCTGTCTTATTGACTATGGGGAAGAATAGTGTGAGTTGTTAGGCCGGTTTCTGCGCATGCTTGGACGGAGGAAAAAAGGGACGGATGAGGTGGGGGGTGCAGGTACGGGAGGTGTCGGGTTAAGAGGGGGAAGACGCAGGGAGGGGGAAGACGCAGGGAGGGAGAAAAAGTCAGAGATCGACGCAGAACGAGTAATAGTGGTGTAGATTGATTGTGAAGTAATCTCTCATCGAGGGGCAGAGTGAGTGGAGGTGCGTGTGACCTCGAAAAAAAATTGATGCAAGAGGTCTGGTCTCCGTTAATGCAACCAACTGTTGAGATGGTGGGATGAATGCGTTCCAAGGGCTGGGGCCTGTTCACGCCTGTGCCACGCACACTACCTCTTCCCATGCGCACCATAATGCTGGGATGAATGGAAGAAGGATCAAAAATACGTACCAGAACCAAATTTACGTGGTTTGGAAGAGATGGGAAGGAGTCTTCGTAGGATAGCGACGGTCAGTCGTCCGAGACGGTCTGTCGTCTAGATGAGACGACGAGAAATCTGGTTAGGTGGTCAAGGGAATGGATGGAGGGTATATCTCGAGTGGCCCCGGATAACAAGTGGTACGTTCAAGACGTCTGGATAAAAAGGATCGTGGGAGGGGCTTTGTTTCCTCGTGAGTGGGTCGAATATAACCAAGTCAGGAAGGACGACCGAAGATATGGCTCGTTAGGAGAAGAGGAAAGGCCTACGAAGGGCAAGAGAAAGATTAGACAGGAAGGAGATGAAAGACGACGAAGAACAAAAATATGACGAGACCCGAATTGGCCGGGGACACGATGAGAGGATCGAGGGGTAGAGGGCAGTGAGTGGGAAGGACCGGGGGGGCGGCTCAGTTTGGCGAGGCAGAGCGAGGTATTCGACAAGCGGCAGCTGTGGATTTGGGAGCATGGAAAAAGATCACGAAGGAGACAAACTTACCAGAGGTTGATGATTTTGTGCTCTGGAATGAGGGGGGAAACCACCAAGAATAAAATAATAGAGGAATTCCTGTTGTTGTTTTTTCGTCTTGTGCAAAAGGGAGAGAACGGACGGAAAAAGAAAGGAAGAAAAAACAAGAAATTTGCGTGTACCTGGAATTAAGGTATCTTGGAAAATCTAGAGGCACCTGACCAGAGTCATAATATTCCGTACCCATTAACCTGAATAGCCGCAGTGCCAAGAGTAGCAAATGTCCTGGCACGTTAACACGTTATTAGTGTGGACAGTTCAGTAATAGCGTAGGTATTTTACATTATTCTAGACACTAAAACCCGCATCCTTAGCATTGTGGACTCCAGCCCTGACAGCCCCCCCAAAGTTCTAGTGGGGTTCTGAGTACTCCCGTACAGCGATGACGACGTACGGAGTATTTTACGGAGTGTACTCCGTAATACGAAGCCCAAGGTTGGCTCGTTTAGTTTACACACACTTTCCCAACCCTGTTCTTACTTCTGTTAACAGGCCCTTCTTTCAGGGCCAAGCATCACTAAGCTACGGAGTAGAACCAACTGTTAAACAAACACGATTTGTAGAGTCGGATGCACCTCGTTAAACCTTTTCAATACAAGTCTGTTCACATACATGTCCTACTGTGTTTTCTCCCATCGTTTGCTGTCTCGTCACACCCAGTAGAGAGCCTTTACCAAAACAGGCCTTGGAACAGAAAAGTCTGGCCCCTCAGTCCCGACGCAACGCTGCATCAGCATCGTCATCCAAGGGAAAAAATATCCACATGGGGGTGGGTTTGGGCCCATTGATTAACAAAAATGACGAAAGGCCTGCCCAAACAGACTGCGTACCTGCAGGGGGCTCTCAAGAACGTCTACAGACTTGGAAGGGATTCAAGACGTTTGTTTCGTCAAGCTGTACTCCGTACACCATATGCCAGTCTGCCGGTCTGCTTCTTTTCGTTATTCTTACAACTCCTTCCTCTAGGACCCAGAATAGCAATACGGAGTACGAGTACTGCCCAATGTGCACAGGCTAACAGCAATGAGCCTAGACCACCACCCTTCTGGTGCTTGTACTCCGTACTTTACTCCGTAATTAGATATTGCTATTAATAGTGTCACCATCAATTAGGGCTGTTCAATAATTAGTTTCTAACAGCAATAGTCTGTCTGTCCATCCAAGCCAACACGAACAGACAATCGGATTTGTTATTGCCCACAGCACGCTACAGTAGCAATCCTAGCTAAACTACGGAGTGGTTATTAGCCATCATTCTCAATCTTGATGATTGTTCCTGTTCCTTGCTCCACCCTCGCCTCCCCTTTACTTCCGCTATTAACTACTCCGTCTGGCTGTTTTCAATTAATTAGACAAATGAACAAGAAACAAACAAGTCAATGCGGTCTTCTAATCATCACGAGAGCAACTCCCTTAGGCTCAAACATGCTCCTCCGGCTCTCGTTTAGGCTAGATAAACACAAACTCTCGAGGAAGATTAAGCAGATCTCAAACACTTTGCCTAGCAACATATTCGTAAGAGGCAGGGCGAGCGCGTAGCCTCGGGCCAATGGCGACACCTATGATCATTCCAACTGGGGAACAGCAAAACATGGCTCACGAGCACTTTCTCGGTAACCTTCTAAGTTGACGATAGTGGCCTGTCGCTCAGGGGAACCAATTTGAGTTACCTCCACGAGCTACTTGTATGAGCTACTGTAGTATGTTCTAGGCCAGCCATCGACTAACGAGAAACATTGACGGAAGGGCCGTTGACAAGCCGAATCCATTTTATTAGGCCCCTACGTGTATTTATTATTCACCACTAACAAGGCGTACATGAGTTCTAGCCTCAAGCACAAGATGACAACACCAGAGCACAACATGCGACTTGAGATGAGCTAATGCACACCCAGTCCCTCAGCAACTGGCAACAGACTTTTCTACTCGTTTGAATGGTTCTCAAATCTAATCAAAGCAAAGCAAAAAAAAGGTTCGCGAAAGTGTCTTAAACAATCATACCCTTAAGATCACACAAATAATCTCGGCCCGTACATCGTTTCCCAAGAATGACATTCGAAGAATCGCAGGCAATGCTGAGACGGCCATCATGTCATTGCCACTCCGGCCGTGCATTCTCGGTCTCGTGCTTGCAAAAATGTCCCGTCAACAATTGCATTTACACCAACAACACCACAAGGATCAGCAAAAACTCCCAAGTCACGGCCCCACTAGCAGATCAGTAGGTGACTGTCTGCTTTCTTGATCACACGCTCGACATTTTATTCACATTCCCCGAGCTTCTCTTTTTAGTCCCGTCAACACCTTACGGTTGGCCAGATAACTGTCTGAATATTAGTTAGTCTTATTTTCCCCCTCTTTTCCGTCATTCCGCAGGGCGGACTATCGTGAGTCTACATTGGGAGTCAGTCCTGCATGCGTGAGTGGTATAACAGAATTTCATCGTTGCCCTCGTTATTCCACTTTTCAGCAGTCACCATTCCTGGCTTTGATTAACAACATGGGGCAAGCCCAGAAATCAAGATACAGAAAAAACAAACCCAAAGAAATTTAAATCAAGGGAAAATTAAAAATAAAATAAATGGCCTGGACAAAAATGCATCTGATGTAGGGTCCCTGTAGACTTAGTGATATGTTTGTTTGGCCAGCCTGGCTAGCCAACTATGTATACAAACAAGTCTACTCCGTACTCCGTACAAGTAGTACTACACAGCTATTACAGACGTCATCAGTTGTCCCTCAAAATCCCCAGATGCTCAGTGGGGTCCCAAAAGTCTGTAGTATACACCACCATTTCAAGACATGAACTTTAGTATTCTATTAAAAAACCAACAAAAATCATACAAAAACCAAACCTTCTGTAAAATACACTATTTCATCATCTAATGGGCCCTCCCTTCGCTTTTTTCAGTGCCTCCATTCGCTGAGGCCAGGTGGCTGCATATTTGTGGAACACTTCTGGCTCTATTTCATCCCACACATATAAGATCAAGTCGACCAGTTGCTGGCGTGATGTTATCCTATGGCGTATGCGGCTGATTCGTTCCTTCATTTCACGCCATATATTCTCAATTGGCGAAAGGTCGGGGCTCTGTGGTGGCCAGAATAGCTGATGAACGCCATTTGCAGCCTTGATCTTCTCAATGCTCTGGAGCTTGTGATAGGAGGCATTATCTTCTTGCATCCTGACGCCTGGTCCATATTTTGATCGTTGTTCACGATAAAAAGGCAGAAAATGAGGCATCATAATGTAATGAAGATAACGCAGGCCTGTAAGTGTCTGCTTTTCTGGCAGAATTACAATAGGGCCTTTTTGAGTGCCCATAAAGCAAGCCCATACCGAAACACGGATCTCTCCACTCTTATATGTCCTCTGGAGGCAGCTAGAGTCATAGGCTTCTTTAGGAGTTCTAGAAACCCAGATATTTGAGGTCTGGTTGCCTGTGTTGAAATGGCATTCACCAGACCAGCAAATCAGAAGATATGGAAGTTGGCTGAAAGAGGGAATCAGTGAATAACGTAATTCCTGGTTCTTCAAAGATATGCCAGGCTTTCTGCGGGCTTTGCGGCGTTGTAGTTGTGCAGAAAATAGGGTTTTTCGAACAAGGTCCCGGCTAATTTGAGACCCTGATTTAGACGGCGTTGAGAGCGCATCTAAAGAGAGCCGGGGAAATTTTTTGGCTGCTCGAATCAATGCTCTTTGGCTGCGAGAGGATAGAATGGGAGGTCTACCGCTTCGAGGGAGGTTTTGGAATAAATCACGGCCTTGGCTATGATTTCGTTTAATGTTGTCCAGAACGCGTTGGACAGAGGCGCGTGGCATATTGAGTTCGGTTGCGATCTGCCTTAATGATGCGCCTCTCCGCCACAACACATATATTGTGACCCTTTTATCTCGAGAGATCTCTCGTCTCATTGTAGAAGGCGCCATTTGCTTTGGTCTATTTAAAAAGGGTCGAAATGACTTTGTTTTGTGGATGTAAAAAAGTTGGGTTGGAGAATAAGTGGAAGTGGATGTTGTGACGCGTTAAATTTAATTAAAAGTGTATGCAGACTTTTGGGACCCCACTGCTCAAGACCCATCTACAAGTAAAACCTTAGTCATCTGAATCACGTGGACAGGCGGACGTTTTTTCCATCCAAGGTGAAATTTTCAACAACAGCGAAAACAGCCAAATAGAAGCATCACGAGACGTCGAGCCATACCTTTCCGGTGCTGCCATTTTGTCTCTCCAGCACCCTCGACCCGGCAATCCATTAATAGAGTTCTTCAATTATAATACACCAGATCCTCCATACCGATTCGAATTGAATATACCTGCATTCCCCCTCTTAATCCGCCCTCAACCCCCCAAAACCGAAAGAACGCAAAAATGGACCGCCTACGACCAGCAACCTCCAAACTCCTCGCCCTCCCACTCCGCACCCCTCAAACCACATCCCCGACCTTCACACAAACCCGCGGCCACAAAATCGCAGCACGCACCCGCCGCGCCCTCCGCGTGCCCCCGCACGCAACCTTTGTCGCCCAAGAAACCCCGTCCCCCGACGAAATCCTCTTCAACCAGCCCTCGGCCCCGACGAGCGTCTACTACACGCCCTTCCGCTTCCTCCCCGCAAACGACCCCCGCCGCCGCAACAACCTCGCTTCTCTCTTTGGCCCCAAGGGCTCACAACCTTCCAACGCCCAGACCTCCTCAGAACAATCCTCCGCTCCTCTCCCCCCCGTCTTGGGCGAACAGCCCGCGAAACGCTACCACCTCAAACCCGAAGACGTCGCTGAGATCCGCCGTCTGCGCGCTGAAGATCCCGCGACTTGGACTGTTAAACGTCTCGCTTCGACATTCGACTGCTCCGAAACCTTTATTACCATCTGTGGCGGCGCGCCTCGCGAGTACAAAGACCGCTTGTCTCAACGCATGGACCGTGTTCAAGATCGGTGGGGCCCTCGCAAAAGCGCTGCGAAGCTTGACAAGCTCAGGCGAAAGGAGATGTTGCTCCGCGGCGAGATCTAAAGAAATGCCAAATCTCTTCTTAGACGAGATATTTTTCTTTCTCCCTTTCCCCTTCGGGCAGTGTTTTCAGTATCCAGCTGGTGGGAAGGGTTACCAACCCTTCAATTGTACATATATAAACAGGTGCTAAATGGATTGAGAGGGAACTTGGGGACCGTTTGCGTGTTTGAAAAAAAAAGGAGCCGGATATCTTCAAAAGCTCGCCAGCAGGCCCTCTTTTCTATGTCTCATTGTAAAACCAATTATAAGATATATAAGGTGTGGAGGAAGCAAGGTGGCTGTTGATGCATGGTCGGAAAAGCCTCCCCTGTACTATATACTGGAGACCATTTATACATGATGTTACCCACTCATCTTCATCGCGGGTTTGACACTCACAGCTCTATTGCAGCCAAGGCATCGTTTTATGCCGATCCTAATCTATCGTCACGGCTTTTCCCTTTAGGACCTCCCCCTTCGCCGGTATCACTCGAAGACACCAACCACACCAGCTTCGCACCAAGCCTTCCCTTTCGCTAGTCAATACCTGTTGATTCCTGCCATCTTGTTGAGTCACGCAAGCGCCCACACGCACAACCTTTACGAGCTTCGTCTTGACGCGCCCGCCGATTCCTTCGATCTGATGTCGATCATACCCGGGCCGGAATTGCGCCGACGGTGGTCGTTCTATCTCCACCGACGTGGACAGATGGCCGGGAAAGAGGCCAATCGTGGCTACGGTGGATGGCGGCGGCGCCGGGTCCCAAGGGGATATGTCGCTATCTCGAGCGTCTTCGGCGTCGCAGTCCACTTCCTGCTCGAGAACTCTGGCAGCAAGGCACTTCTCTTCCCGCGCACATGTTATGGCACGATCGCCTTCGCCTATGCCGGTTCCGAGACCACCAAGGTCGTCGGTGTACTGGCTATGCCAATTCCAAAGTCTATATCGGCCGGTGTAAGGATGGTTCTTTTTTTTGGCATCGTCTTTGCTTGGGGATTAGAGGAGATGGCTGGTTAACCTACCTGGCGTAGAGACCGTCGGCGCCGCGAATGCTACGGCCACATGGTTGGCAAAGCCAGACACCCAACGTTTCACATTGGCATAGGTCGCGGGTGACTATCTCAGACGTCACTGGTGTGTCCCTTGCCATCGGGGTCCGAATGAGCAGTGGCAGTGGCGATTTGGCACATGTCGTACAAAGCCTGCGGTGACGCTCCTTCAGTGTTGCTGGGGCCGGCGGTTTGATGGCGCAATTCTGTGAAATTTGTCAGCGGCAGCAATTACAAAGGATTAACCAATGGAAAGCCTACTCTGCAGATTACAACGTCACACCGACGGCACTCGGACACCATATCCCTCGCGCAGTCCCCCGATTTTCCATTATAATTCCGGCCATCTTCCATGTAGTACCAGTTGCCAGCTCGGGCGCGGTATCGAAACGTGTTTTCCGGGTTCACTTCTTCTTTCTCGAAGGAGCAATGTAGCGTCGAGCCTATCAACGTCTTTCGAGACTCTAAGAGTGAGTTGTGGATACTCCTACAAGTGCGCGATAGACTATCAAGCGTGTTGAGATCGATGAGGGAAGCGATTGCCATGACAACACTACAAATAAGATTAATACAGGAGGGATGATACGGTCAGCTAACCTGCTCATCCGTTGGGCATTGGAGTGGGCGTAAGGAATAGGCAATCCAGGTTTTGGGAGGACATGGTAGAAGCCAGGTATTACGAAGGGGTCATATAGTTGGCAGGGCGTACGGATAGCATGCAAAGGCCGCTGTTACGGGGCTTGTTTGTTGCGCGGTTGTCTGCGCTACTGACGAGGACTGTGCATCGCGGCCGTTTTTCGCATCATGCAGCCTGTAGCCAGCTTGTTCTTGGAGTGAAATGCGCTGTTCGAAACCCTGAAGTAGATTGGTGGGCGAGTCTGGCGTCTTGCCCTCTTCATCTAAATCGACGAATACCACCATTGCTGCAGGAATGGACGCTTGTGAAGGGGTGACTTTGAAGAGGTTTCAGTAAGGGCAAAACCAAACCCCAAAGCGGGGGTTTTATATACAGACGCGGGACAACCCTCGGCGAAGCAAGTACGAGGGGAGTGATGGACTACTTCATAGGGTTGAGAATGCATGCGTCGGATATGGCAGGTTGTCAGCTACCAGCCGATACTGGGGGAATGCGAAGAACGCTCGATGCAGGGAGCGAAATTACATCGGACATGACGTGCAAGGAGCTTAGTGGGGTGAATTGGAGATAAGGTGGGGGGCGCGCGTGTTGCACTGTGCGGGTTGCTCGTTGACTTCGTCATGGCCTTGTGTTTAGGAGAAAACCCGTACGTACATGGCTTAATACTTTCTTCCAATATTCACTCTATGTTACCTCCCCCAAGATTTTTCTTCATTTTCTTCTTCTTCCCTTCCTTTTCGCGACAGCATAAATAGCGAAAAGCTTTAGATCAAATTACAATTTCACTTGTCATTGGTCATTATTCTCACAGCCAAGTTCCAACACGTGCAGTTCTTATTCCTCAATCGGGTCATCCATGCAGTCTGGAACTCCTCGAATGTCTGGTCTCCCATCATTGCTTTTTGCTCGCCTCCTCTTGGTCTCTTTCCCATTTGTAAACACAACAGCGCCCCGCGACCTGGTCCTGCTGCGGGAACGAGACCGGCGACTTTCGCAAGCAAGGGATATTACAGGGAGTTCAGCTGTCGACGTCGATGTCAATGCGAAACGACCTACAAAGGTCTTGGGCTGCGCGAACCTAAAGTCTCCGTCCGTGGCTACTGTTTCTCCCTCTGCAGATTCTAGACTGGTAGGCGGCTCCGCAATAATAGAAGTCGCATACGGCTCGATAGCATCCTCGTGGCAAGTCATTGGGGGGCTATTAGCAATGTGTGCGGCCTCTCGTGTCAGACAAGAATCTGTCGCATGTATCTCCGATTCCTCGCATTGCATTGAAGTCGTTTGGTGTACATTGGATTCTTCGTCCAGCACTCGGTGTGCTATCGACTCACTGTCACTTCCACAGGTGGCAACAGTCTCGAAATCGTTAACTGCCAGTTGTCTTGCATTTTGAGGCGGAGACGGTGCAAGATGACGGATGGCATCTTTTGTGGCTTCCCGAAGTGCCCGGGCTTGTATTTCGTCACTATTTTCGCCGCCGAAAACGAAGCTGACCCAAAAATCATCGTCTTCTTGCTTTTTTGAGTGTAAATTCTTCTGAACGGGGTAACTGGCCTTTTTCTCGTAGCACGTGGACTGCTCCCAATGATGGGTGGACTGCTTACTGGGCTCAGTTATCGCGTTGTTGGGATGCTTATGAGACCCGTCCACCTCGTGGGGCGTGGGGATATCTAGGTTGGAAAGAGGATGTGGGGGACTCTTTCTACCACAACTTGTCGTTTCCGCATTGCTGACTGTTGAGGGTGCGTTCAAAGTTTCCTCCAAACTTCGTAAATCATCTGATCGGAAACGCCAATCAAGACCGTGAATCTCATCGCAAAGTGGGAGCAGGTGGTCACTTGTCGGAATACTGTCACGGTCGATTCCTCGATGGGCTTCTCGGTTTATCCTAGGAGCCTCGTCTCCGCAGGTTTCGATACTTGCTGCCCGTGTATCCGGATCAGGCCGATTTATGCCCGGAGAGCTTGATGTAGAAGATGGCTGTAGTCGTGTAAGAAAGCGAGATGAGGCTGTAGGTGAAGATGCAGGATTCTCTCGGGGCTCCTTGCATTCTAAGGATCGTCTTTCGCTGACCCCGGGACTGATTTGTACACCATTTATTTGCCCACCCAGTCCGGATTCAATATCCAACCGTGAGTTCAGGAGGCTATTAGAACAGAAGGCCCTCCAAGCTTCATTGGCATTTTGGTCCTGATCCTTCTCCGAGCAGGATGATCTTCGCCCTACCTGCGCGAGGGTAGTACTGGCGGGCCCGGTAGACAAACCCGGTGAACCTAGCAGGAGAGACCAACTTGCTTTAGGGATTGGATGTTGAAGTATAGGGGTAGACTTGATACTATAGGGTCTCTCTGCTTGTAAAATAATCGGCTGTTGTTCGCTCGAAATCGTCCCGATTCTTTGCGAAGCCGTGCTGTCACTTAGTATTTCATTGTGGTTGTTATTAAAGCGGGGCACATGTGGGAATTTTGAGAGATGATCGGCTTCATGCCCAGTTGCTATGGCCATGTGTCTTCTAAAACCTCTGCTACTTTTGGTCGAGGTTATAGATCGACTACTTGGGGCGTTTGTTGAACCTCTGTGGCGCATTTCTCGTCCACCAATCTTTATCCTCACATCGCGAAGTTCTCCATCGATTGAAGGGTATTTCCACAGTTTATGGTCCACAGGATTTTCGGGTGTTCGGGGTCTGATAAACGTCTTTGTTTGCTTGGGTGAAGTTCGACCAAAAGGACGCCTCTTGTTATCGACGTCGATAGCATTGTGAGGCTTTAGTTCCTTTCGGCTACCAAGTTCGACCCAGTCACACTTTTGCAGGAATTTTCTCTTCTTGGCCTCGAAATCCAATATTGGTAGCTTGGTATTGTGTTCTGGCTGCGGTCCCAGCTTTCTCTTCGAGGTCGTTGGTGTGGATAGTAATTTCTGTGTTTGACTGTATGGAAGAGCCGACGATCCTGAGTTTTCTTGTATATCTGGTTCGTAGAAACAAGAATTAAAAAAGGAAATTGAGAACACTAACGAGTTCAACTTACAGCCAGGGGTGTCCTCTCGTTGTAGGGATGGCGAACACGGTTGATTGGTCGTCGGCGAGGCAAAAGATATTGTTACAGGCCTTGTGATATTTCCAGTATTGAGAGTTCCAGCCCGAGCTTTTGCAAAATGGGACCGTTGGCGAGATGCATCTTGCTTCCATCCACGGCCACGGGAATGCCGGGCCAGGTTTCCCTCTGTCCAGTTCATGGAGGTTTCAACTGCTGCTTTGGGTTGGATAGTGTTACCTTGGACAGGCGAGAACGTAACCACATGTTTGACGAGCAAGGAAAGATTTTGGGACCAGAAGGAACAATAGGGCCGATGGCGTTCCTGCTTTTCGAGTGAATTTCTAAAATCTATGGACATTTGTGTTCTGTATGTAGAGTATGCGTAAAGATGCTAGGAAGGCGTTCCCGAGGTGCGCCTTCTCCAACAGCTTCCCGGCCCAGCCCCACCTTCTTCCGAGCCGTACTTGGTCCTGGCCTTCAAATATTTATGGCAATAGCGACAGAGCTCACTCGGACCCTCTACGAATGAATCCTCTGGGTGTGTCTCGATGAGAGAGGGATTAAGACACAGGACTCTAGCACGTTGTCAATATAGAAGGGAAAGAAAAGAGTTGGTCTTCATACTTGTCCACCCCGATTTTCTCTGTTCTGGCAGTGGCAGGGAGGAGTGTCCATGTCCATAAAGACAAGGGTGTCTATGGAGTTTCGATTGATCCATTAAACCTCGACCAAAATGCTGCCCGATCCAACTCTCAAAAAGAGTGCCCAATGGCTTCTAACCCTTGTAAATTATGGAAAATTGATCCATCTATCACTTGCTCAGCGAAAGTGGCATTAAATCCTCCATCGAAACAACGACCCTGGTATTCCGTGTCTGAGATGTTCCATGTGCAAATTTTTCTATCTTCTGCAGACTTGTACCTGCAAGTCACTCCAGTAGCCGCTTTTCTCGCCTAGGTCGGTCAACCCTGGCAAAACATCGGTATTCGAGGCTAAACTTTGTCATAGTCAAGGCTCCCGTCTGGCTCCCGTATTACCCCACAATGCTCTTTCTGCCCCGTGTGCCATGTAGTTTATGCCGCAACTTCATTACGCTTACCAGAGACAGCCCTTTCCTTTATCGCACGCCCCTAGCAACATATGAACTCGCAAAAGAGAATAAAAGGCTTGCTAAATCCTCCAGCAAGGGTTGGGTGCCGTTTCAAGCATTGGAATTGTACTCCGTACTCCATAGCTTCTTCAGTTTCATTGTCGAGAGTGTCAGACGACAGCACGGGCAACTTGATACCCAGAACGGCCGACTGCTCATTTCAACCAATCAAAAGTGGTCCCGAATAGAATTTTTGGCCGCCGTGCAATATTATTACTCCGTAGACTTTGATGTCTCATTTGTGTCGAGAGTGGACGGCGTGCTCCGTAGCGCGGGACCTTCAAGGTAGTATCATGATCTATTGCCCAAGAAATGGACGGTACCAGTATTTCTCGTTCCCATCTTTCGGCTACAGAGTTCACAGCGCGAAGAGCGGTTCTAGAACTCAAACTGCCGATCAGCAGTTACAAAATAAATTCTCTAGAAATGTCTCTCATACGTTGCGAAGCACAGGCCGAATCGATGTCGGAAAGATGGAAAATGGGCTGCTTTAAGTCCCGGATCCGCACAAGTTGTTAGCGACTAGGCAATTCTAGGATTCCGAGCAAATAAGTCGTCATTTTCAATGTAAAGATCCTGTTTCATCCTCGGAATCCCATAAAGGACTGACATGTGTTACGCTCAGTTTGTTGAAATGCGGAAGGCGAAAGCTTTGCGCTTCGAACATATTGTCGGCAGTTTAACAGACCGAGGAACATGGCCAGCTAAGAGCTTGTGATGCCACGATGAATGCGGTTTGCTTCAAATAGAGTGAGTGTGTGGGGGAGATGTCAGGGCAAGCAACTCAATTTACTAATAATATTGTTGGGGGTAGCGTAAATACTGGGAATCGTATCAAGGCGCCAAAGGACAAGATGGAGAAGCGATACCCAGCCGACTCGCCGCTTCTGGTCACAAGAAGACACAACGAACTTGCTGGGTAAAAGAAAACCTGGCGATTATCAATTGCCCAAAAAGGGGCCATGAGGAATGGCATAATACGGAGTAGTAGTATTAGTCCCTAAGAGTTTAACAGCCCGTAAATGGGGGTTATTTTTGGCGTTGAGTATTACTCCGTAGTTGAGTTTTCAATTATGGAGTATGCGAAACAAGGCCTCTTGACCAATCACAGGCCTGCGATAAGGTGTTTTCGTTGGGTTTTCTAGTGCACGGAATTAACACACCGTGAGACGCCTAGTCAATCCCTGGAACCACTGACATTCCTCAGAAAGCGACTGACAACCATCTTTGAAATTGATTTTGTGTGTTCGGTTACCCTTCTCCTTCGTACACTATCTAATCGCTTCCCACAGCTCGGCTGATACTGACCCCTTTTTTCGCGTTCTTTTCCGTTCGGTTTTCCACCAGATTCGGTGGATTGAAGATTGGAAGTTAAGCCACAGATACAAAGGCAGTTCCGAGTGGTGGCGGGGATGCCGAGCCACAAGGAATTATGGTCCTCGCCACAGACCCTTTCGGTCCAAGAACACGAAAGAGCAGACGACAAGACAGGACGAAATGGACTACATTTTGCCGAAATGCTTACGGAGTCTTCTGGAAGGACATGGAGCGTCCGTGAAAAAGAATGTTCCCATTTCTGAACCCTCTCCAGTTCGCCTGGCAAAAATCAATAGACCTACATTTTCCGATACCATATTGTACGGAGTAGTTCAAATGGGAAGGGGGCGTGTGGATAGATAAGTTAGGGGTGGATTTTGGCTTGTTAGAGTATCGTACCCTCAAGTACTCCAGTGTGCATATCTCTTCTTACGCGCGCCACTATCTCGAGAGTCGCGAAGTGTGAGGACGCAAAACCGTAAACTCCCAAACCGTGGATAAACCATAATTAGAAGAAGTTCGTATCACATCACACCACCCCTCCCTGTCGTACACATTAAATGCCCTCGTAAACGAATCGCGAAACACTGCATCTTGAGGTGGCTCTCCCTCACACAGGTTCCGCACTCGAGATAACCGTATCTCTTAGTCCCTATCACGGAAAATCTCTCTCCCACCTTTTATAGGGGCCTAGGTGCCAGGCCCTTGGGCTCCAACTAGATTAGGAAGATGCTATAAAAGGGGTCCAGCCTGGGGAATGGGGTTGATATGCGGGAAGCACGCCGAACAGCAGCGAGTCAAATCTCGTCTATTTGGAAGCATTCCAAGAGCCAGCCTAAAGGAATGGATTCGAAATTGAGAGATCCTCTGTGGACTTTCGCTGATTACTGCCTTTTGCCCGTGTCCTACATAACATGCTGTGGATAAGTTGCTTTGTGATATGGCACAGTTGATAGGCAGTTGGGACAGGTGAAGCTTTAGTTTTAGATTACAAGTGTACGTAATTGGATATTGTCACGACTCTGCTTGCCGAAAAACCTCCTAAGACACAAACTCCGAGTATGGGGAAGGCGGCAGTCTTGCTCTGCTCCACGTACCTCGTACCAATCATCCGCTTGCTAATGCACATTCGGCCTACATTCACCGAGAGTACAACAGCCCTGCGGCTGGCCCAAGCTTGGCCCGGGGGAATATCTGTTTCTGTTTAGATATCGAGGCTGTTGAAAAGGGCGTCAACAGCCGGCTTGAATGCCGCAATATCAATACTACAGGACAAAGATGCCTTTCCATTAAATGGAAATTTGTTTTTCCTTTGCTGCGGTACGAGTCGAGAACCTGGTCCCTTCTGGCTGTGATCTGGACTGCAGGTGGCAGGGTTCGCCCTGGGCTGGGGTCGACAATGTAATAAACTCCGTACGAGTCAACTCGTTACTCGAAAAAAAAACCTCATATGTGGGATGCCTTTTGGCTTTATCTCCCCCCGGCAGCTTATGGAGTATTCGAAATGCCGCGTCCACATTCCCTTTCTCGAGATGCTCATATCGCATGGCTGGGAAGGTCATCCGCTCATAAGCGAATCAAGGGTAAGGGCACATGATTGAGGACCCAATTGACTCCCCCACGAGGCATTAAACCCCGCTGCTGTGATTGTTCCTGGATTAGATCCAAGCCATATCGCTAGCTAGCCTGTTGGATGGACAACAGATAATTGTAGGATGTCAACACAACTCTCAGGTGCATTCGTGCCCCCCCATGGGGTGGCATGGGAACAGAACACTACCCCACGAGATAGCACTTGGGGGCATGGAACAGAGCACTACCCCACGAGATAGCAGGAGTACAGAGTATGGGAGAGAAAATGCCGCTCGCAATAAGGAAATGCCAACAGGCAGCCGTGACAGTTGAAGTAAGGCGAAAAAACAACCATGTAAGTGATGTGTAGGGGTGTGACAATATATTCATGAATATTACAAATTTTTACCCCCCCTTTGGTGATGTGTAATATCCATGCCATGTATGCATGCATTTAAACTACACTTTTTGGTATCATGTTCTCTTCTTCAGCTGCTATGTGTAAGAGTCTTTCATTTATTACTCCGTATACACTTCACTTTGGAGGTTCAGAGAATCATACCGCATACATACCTGGGGATACTTGAAGGTACATACTTGATAAGGTAGGTGCTCGCGAAAATGGGAGGCACAAGCTCCCCAAAGCCAAAAGAAAAAAACTCTTCCACGCGATGTCTCCTTGACTCCACGATTTTGCATTATGGAGTATACGTCTGAACGCTATGCAAAGTCAGAGTCATGGTTGAAGTCCACGATGACTTCAATCCTTTTGGTTTCCGTGGCTTTGGGGGTCCCCTTTCCCCCAGGCCGAATTACGTGGGAGACGAACCTACTCACGACAAACTCGGGGCTGTGCATCCATTGGCTTTGTTAAACTACAAATTTGGCGCCGCAGAGGGTAGTAGGGGGAAGTACTCCGTAAGAATAGAGCAGATACAGCGGACAAGTGGACAGAACAGGTTGTTGTGCGCTGGAAATACAAGACAGGACCGTCTTCAAATAGCGGGCATGCCGGTCCTTTGCTAAAGTCACCTAAAGTCACCTCAACCCACTGAAAACTAGGGCGTAATGGCGCTGGGCACCCACTATGAATGCCCTGTTTGTGACAAGAATAGCAGTTTCGGGTAGACAAGGGGACATTGCGAGGTTCCCTTACCGCCTGTAGTATTGATGGCTTGCATGTACCTATTCCGTTCCGATAAGCGTGGTTTCCCGTATCAGGTAGTGGGTACCGAGGGGTTCTTGGATACCAGTACTGGTACTCAGACGCCCAGTAAGTTTAGTGAATCTTTCGGCGGGTTTTACAGCCGAATAGCACACCAAAGTGGTCGAGTCATCAGAGGTACCCATACAGGATGGCGGGGTATTTTCATCAGAGAGTACGTAAATACACCTGAATACTTGAAAGACAGACGCCACTAGGCCTCCCAGTACCTGCTAGTACTTCCGACCCGGGACCATGCTGTAACTCGCCGGACAGTTTTCTTTTGTACCCCTCTAAGCCTTGGACCTGCCACAGGCCAATGACAGCGTTCTCCGCCACTATTTTTTACTCAATCCCACCCCACACGCCTCGCTTGCCCCACACCCCCCCTCCACTATCTTCATCAACCTTTCTCTCACGCTTCTCACGCTTCTCACGCTTCCTTACACTAAATGGAATGAGAGGTCCACCGCCCCCCCCCTGCAGGGCCTTATCAACCAAGCCCTCACCAAGCTCGTCTTGTACCGTTACCCAGTCAAGTCATTCAAGAACCATAAAAGCTCAAGTGTCCCCGTTCTCGTCTTTTGAATTTCTGAAACTATTAAACATATATTCTTCTACGTTGACGTCTGTCATATAGTTGTCTTCAAGTTTATTTCTTTGTCTCAATCAAAACTCTTCCTCTCCCACACACACACACACACACAACCGCAATCATGGTGCGTTCACACACCCCTGTCTCCCACAAGTTGCCCCTCCAAAGGCAACTGGAGAACGAAGACCGCTTAACACTGCTCAGGGCAAACCGCTGACCATTTTCTTCGCAGAGTGAAACATCAATTGTCTCCAGGAATGAAATCGTGAGTTACTACTTTCCGCGCCGCATGCCAGACCGAGCCGGCGTTGTGCTGTCAGCTACGATCAATGACTAACATTGACTGTCATGCAGCTGAAAAAGTACATGGCTCTTGACCAGAAGGGCAAGCTAATCGCCGAATACATCTGGATCGATTCCGAGGGATCAACCCGCTCAAAAGCCAGGGTATGTTTTCCACCGAGTTATTTTTCGTCGCCTCTTCCTACATATTGCATCGAGAGAATAGAAGAGGGAAAAAAAAGGAGTGTCATGAGAGCTATTGAGAACCCACTTGTTGGGAAGACTTTTTAAGTGTGCCCAGCTCCCGGTCATTGGGGTGGGAAGTGGATCCAATCGTCGTGTCGTTCCTGGCCCTTTTTTCCCTCTTCGGCTTGCCACCAAAGGAGAGGAAAGAGAAGAGGGAAAAAAAGAATGAAAAAAAAAAAAAAACAGGCTTAAGAGAAGGGAAAAAAACCAATCGAAAAATTCAGCACTGGAAAGACACGATCATTCCAGTCTTGCTTTTCGGTCAGCAAGCCTGGGCGGAGCAACGGACATGCCGAATTAGGACAACTCTTTGATGCCCCACTACATTTTCCCACACATCACGTTACCCAGCGTTCCTTACTAACAATGTTCAATATCTAGACTCTCGAAGCCGGCACATACACGCCCGCCAACCTCCCTATCTGGAACTTCGACGGTTCATCTACTGGCCAGGCTCCCGGTGAGGACTCTGATGTGTACCTCAAGCCTGTTGCCGTCTTCCCGGATCCTTTCCGTGGCCAGCCCAACATCCTCGTCCTCGCTGAGTGCTGGAACGCCGATGGCACCCCCAACAAGTTCAACTACCGCCATGATTGCGTCAAGCTCATGGAAGCCCATGCCGACCAGGAGCCCTGGTTCGGCTTAGAACAGGAGTACACACTCCTCGACCAGGGTGGTCGCCCCTACGGCTGGCCCGTGAACGGCTTCCCCGGTCCCCAGGGCCCCTACTACTGTGGTGTTGGTGCCGGTCGCGTAGTCCAGCGTGATATCGTCGAGGCTCACTACCGTGCCTGCCTGTACGCCGGCATCAAGATCTCTGGTATCAATGCCGAGGTCTTGAAGTCGCAGTGGGAGTACCAAGTGTACGTTGCATTCCGAGCAGAATCCCGCCTCGTAAAGATCGAATGGCGCTAACATAATTTGGTTTCGCAGTGGCCCTTGCGAAGGCATTGAGATGGGTGACCACCTCTGGATCTCTCGGTATATCCTTGCCCGTATCGCCGAGGACTTCGGTGCCGTTGTCTCGGTGCACCCCAAGCCCATGCCCGGTGACTGGAACGGTGCTGGTCTTCACACGAACTTCTCCACCAAGGACATGCGTGTCGAAGGCGGTATGAAGTTCATCGAGGAGGCTATCAAGGCCCTCGAGAGCCGCCACCACGAGCACATCGCCGTCTATGGTGAGGACAACGAGCAGCGTCTCACCGGTCGCCACGAGACCGGCTCCATCGACCAGTTCAGCTGGGGTGTTGCTAACCGTGGTGCCTCCATCCGCATTCCCCGCGAGGTTGGCGCCAAGGGCTACGGTTACTTCGAGGACCGCCGCCCCGCCTCCAACGCCGACCCCTACCGTATTACGGGTATTATCATGCAGACCTGCTTCGGTGATGCGTCGTAGTTGGTCAGGATGTTGGTTTTGTTTTTCATTTTCTTTTTTTCAAAGGAGGTGATGTGGGGTGTAGCTGAGCATCGCGATTGAGACATTTTATAGAGTCGATTCTTTCCAAAAGATTTATACTCTTTGATTCTATTTATGGGCAAATTTTTACAAGGGCGTTGGAATAACTATTGGGCGACGAAGTGTTATAACACTCTGTCAAGCTATATAATAGCTGCATTTTCACAAGTCCCTGTCGTTGCACAACGCAGGGCATTGGGGCATCTAAGAAGAAAACCTACCTCTAGTGTTTTTTTCTCGATTCGGTGTAGTGATGGAAGCTTTTATTTTCCTTCTGACCATTCGACAATGGTAGATCATAATGAATATAACGATAAGACACAGCAAAAACCCGGAACGGCTCCTCTGTCGAAATGCACTCTGTGAAAAGGTCATGTGACATACCGCCACCGACGTGGAAACTTGGAAACTCGGTCTCCCCAACTTGATGACGTAGTAAGAAGCCACCCCGCCTCCTTTTGAAACTCGGCACCGCGTTTTCTGGGCGACAATGCAGCATTGCATCACGATACAAGTTTTTCCTTTCAAATCAAAATACCTGTCCTCGGCGATTAACATTTCATTTCTCAAATCTATTCGAACTTTTTTTTTTCCAATCCTTGAAAAGTAGGTCATGGCATATTATGCACATACCTTGGCCTCCAAACTTAAAAGACATGCCATGCAGGGCTAAAGCGAATGTGGTGTGTCACTGTACCGTTGCGATTCAGGTACGGTATGCTATTGGCCAAGAACCAGTTCCTATTATTTGAATCTTTTACTTAATGGAGGAGTGGCCTTCCTTTGGCCCTTGAATGACTCTTGTAGCATTAAAAAAAGTAAAGCCTGTAGAACACCCCAGATGCAAAAAAAAAAAAAAACCTTAACAGTTATGCAAGTGGAGGAATAACCCGAGCCGAAGACCTAAACAAGATTAAGAAGGCCTACAACTCTCTCGAATTATAAAATTATGACATCGTGGGAAGTAGGCCAGTTCTGAACGCAACGGAAGTGAAAAGAATTCCGTTGACCTGCCGAGGCAGGAAGATCGGCGGTACCGTCTCCGTACCGGTTCGTGGGCGGTGGCGCGCTCGTGCATCCAATAAGCCCCCTCCACACCGTCCTCCAAGTGAGGCGGTTGTTTCGGTCGTTCAAGTACCCCCCTGCACACCCCCCTCCCCGACCTATTCGGGAAAGTCGGGTCTGGGGTTGCGTAGTTGGCGGGGAAACTCGGGGCTCCGAATAATTGAACAGAGGCCAATGTACTCCTAGGTATCTGATTTACATGTTTGTAGCCTGTTCTGTCGATTCGCAAGAAAACAAAGATCCAAGATCGGCTGCCAAGTCGCTGTTCCAAAAGTGGCTTTGTCATGTTGGGTGCTGGGACTGGAGGGAAGCCGTGTCGGTGATGCTACGCGCTTGACTATTGGGATCGTGTCTGCATCTCTACTAGTTCGTATACCCAAAAGATTTAAACGGTTGATATCGCAATAAACTCATTCATGAGATGTCAAGCCATTCATGACAACTCTTCCTACCCGTTACTATGCTGCTTGAATCTGTAGATTGGACCTTACGCTACCAAATTATCGTGATACTAGTTATGCCAAACAAACTCCTTGCAATTAGATCATGTTCCCAATACAATCCCATGGCCTCAATCCAATGGCCGAGAGCATCATCGTAAACGCTAGCGACATCATTAAACCGTGCAGTTTCGTAGTTTCCCTAGACCCCCAATTTCATACTCCACCCAGCGAACCATCCCCTTTCGTCCAGGAACCAGAAGGCTACCTGGGTTGATAACATGGCACCCTTCGTATGTTACGCAAAACGGCTCGGAAGTCGCGTCGACAAGGACCATGGATGTGGGCAAAGGATACAGCTGAAGAGCCCCGGAATAATCCCAATGAACTGGCCGGATCTGGGGCCGGAATGGTGACAGGTAGCCTTGGTCTAACAATGTCTTGACAAGTTTCCGAGCTGTTTTGATATTCGTGGAGATGTTTTCTGTAATTGTCGTAGTAGCCTTTCTGGGTTGCGACGTGCCATCAATGTCCATGGTCTCGGTTGCTTGGGTAGCATCGGTAGCAGCGGCATCATCAGCAACACCTGCCATTTGAATGTCGTCCGTCTGGCTCGCCTCTTGGGCCATCCTCTCCTCTTCAGAGGCCTTAGCTTCAGAGGCCCGTAACCGTATTGCGGTTCGTCGTAGCCTTGCCAGCATATCATCACGGAATAATACAATTTCATGACCGGGCCCAAATAGACTGAGCCGGCTGGGGTTTGTCGTCCATATTGCTTCGGGTCCACTTGTGGCATTGCTACCAGCATTCGACGACGCAAACATCCGCCGAACTCGGGAAGTGAACATTTCCGGCACCCCTTTCCGCGGTAAGGGGGTGGCTGCGCCGGCAGTGAAAGAGGAAACCCAGCCATCATTGTCACCCGGCACGAAAATAAACGTGGAGTTTTGTAGCAGCGAGGGAAACTCGCCTAGTACCGCTGCCAGTTCGTCAAAGTACTCTTTGTACTCCACGCTACCACCACTACCACCCCGAGCCATGATGGGGTGTTGGGTGAAATTCCCAGCGAGAATGAATACCATCGGTAGCGCGGATTCCTGTTCCGCAGCATGAATAGATAAGATTCGCCGCACGGCGGGAATTGTTCGGGGGTTGTCCAAGTTGAGCTCGCCGAGTACTATCATGCGGGACCGCCCCGTTGACTCGCTATCCGCAAGCTGATGTAACAGACGGCTTTCCAATTTCCTCATTTTTTGGCCCGCGGCACGCTCACTGCCAACCCCTAGAAAATCGATCCAACCAAAACCTCCACCCACGGTATGGTCTTGACCGCCATCGGGCCCGCTGACTCCCAGCGTCGTCTTCCGCTTCTCGCAAGGCGGTTGGCCAATGAAAAAGGCCTGGAACTTGCCTCCGAGGAGGCCACCTACACCACTATTTCCACTCAAACCACGGCCAAGAAACTCTTCTTCTTCCTCATACGTGCCGTCGACGAGGATAATCATACCCGGACAAAAGAAGGCCGAATCGTGAGGGATAGAGATGGTTTGTGAAGTGTCTAGAGAGATCGTCCCCGTAAGGTCGCTTATTGCAAGCCCACCAGTCGGGAGAGTAATCAATAAGCCTAGAAGCATGTGATGTGTCCCATGTCGGCCAAGCAGATGGGCAATAGGTGTGATTTTGTGGCCCTGGCTTTGTGCCAAAGACTTCCTATTGGCAGCGCGTGCAGACGTGACTGCTGACTCCTGGAAAGATTCGTTTCTTAGCAGCCGTTGGTGGATGATATTATATCGATTGCGGAACGCGGCTGTCTTGTGAGAGGCGGGTGCTAAAAGTGTTGGCTTAGAGGTTTCCCTAGCAAGATGGTCAGTAGAGGAAAAAAACTAACGAACGATGTAGATGTGGATAACCTTTCAAAATTCTTCTTTGTGACGTTGTACTTGAGCCGTGGCTGTTCAAATGCATTGACAATTTTGAGCCACTTGCGGATATCGTTCAGATTGCCATCGTCTAGTTCGTCGTCGTTGGACTTGTTCAGCCCAAGGCTTACTGAACTGTCCGCCCTTGCCAGAGATGCTACTGGCCTTATTCCCATTCGCGTATTCGTGATATCCACTTCTTGAGCCTGGTCTAGGAGACTGTTCTGGCGACTGAGCCCTCGTGCGCCTGAGATGATGCGGCCGCCCGACATATTGCCCTCCAAAAGCTTCAAGATGTCCTTGAGCTCCGGGCTAGTCCCTTCAATAATGACCCCTCCATTTCGCAGCTTCCAGCTCTTCGCTACTTCTTCGAGAACCTTCTCAGCAAGACCATCTTCTCGCCACCCCGAGCCACAGTGACGGCCGATGAACGAAGCTAGCTCTTGTAGCGCAGATGACGTTAGGGTCAAACTGTGCTTTTTGGTGAACGTACGGAAAGCTAGAGGTCTAAGAGTTGGCGGCGGGAGAATTATCGGGAGGATCGTGTGTTTAGCAGGAGTGACGGTGAAAGGCTTGAGAGTGTGGGCGGGTGTGCCGAACGCTGGAGACGAAGAGGGGATATCGGACGATGGTGGTGCCTTGGCAGGCGTTTGCTTCCCGAGAAATCGATTCATTTTGCGAAAGGCGATATTTTAAAGCAAATGAAGGAGGCTTTCTGGAATGAGAAGAGTGTATAGGCCCGGGGGCTTGCAAGGAGGGCTTGCAAGGTTGCTGTCAGTCGAGTGTCGTGGACCGAAGCACAAAAAGTTAAATTGATTTTTGACGCGTCCTTTGAAAAGCGCGTCTTAACAGTAGACGTTCCTGCTAGAATAGCAAGTGTATTACTCCATAATAGGAAGTTTTACCCAAGTATGGGCGGGGCAGCTCAATTGTGGGCTGGCCAGGCCAGGCCAGCCAACCATTCTGAACACTGCACTATTACTGATACAGTACCTACTTGTACTAAAATAATGTTCACTGCTTATTAGTGGTTGAGTATCCTAACCCAATCTCATTCTATCCCGCATTTATCGTATATTGCTAACTGTGCCAAATCAGAATTTATGGAATTTGACTAGCAGTGCCCCCAAATCTATTTAGAAAAATTTAGCTTTCTTGAAAGTAACCTGATAGAAGATCGTACAGCTCTAAGTGCTCGATTTGATGTCATGAAAGGAGGATACTGGATACTGGCGAGGACCCACCAAACGTCATATACAAGCCACCCCAGATGGGCACCTCAAGAAACTGGAATGCTCCCACACACATGCTCGACCTTCAACTCAACAGCCTGTTCAGTTGACAATTCTGACTTTTAACATTCCAACTGCGAAGAAGAATTTTCCGTCAACTCAATCAAGAAGATGCCACCCGTCCTTATCCGGGCCTGCTTGCAACCAAACCTGGGGCGAGTGGTAGCTCGAAAAGCTGTCCCTTTGGCTTCTTTCGCTCTCTCGCGCAATGTTTCTTCCGTTTCCACCCTCCAATCGAACCCTCACATTGTAAGTCCAATTGAAATGCCAATTGAAATTCGTTGTGCAGCTTGTCTGCTTTCCCGGATTACGCTAATCAATGGCGTGTAGAAAGTCATTTCCGAGAGCCCTACTCCAGGGTCGTACCTTCTCACATACCTCGAAACGCTCCCTCCCACGTTCGAAGTCTCCATTGGGATAACGACAGAGCTACCACCGACGCCGAAATCCTTCAAAGAAAATGAACTATTCTTATCAATTCTCAATGAGGTCCTGGCCGAATATGCTCACTTAGATGAAGGCCTTCAGAGCCAAGCCAAGGCTTTCGCTGGCCCAGGTGGCAGCAACTCTGGAGGCATCTTCGCGAAACAAAAGTCCAGGCGAAATAAACAAACTAGTTCCGAGGATGAAAGATCTGGTAGTAGTCGCGGTGGTTATGTACATCTGAGCGATTCGCGCAACCCTCCCGATTTTGGCAGGATTGCATGGCCAGAGGACATCCTTGGAAGTGTCGAGGTTGATGGCGAAGGAAACATTATTGGAAAGCTCGAGCCTAGCGGAACATACCGTCCAGTGACTAAGGAAGGGATGTAAGTGTGACCTCGTAACCCCCTTCGTTGGCTTGATGGATGCTAACAAATATTGATAGTCTGGGTTTAAGTGACTTTCTGAGAGAAAAGTTGGTCGCAAAATTGAAAGAAGAAGAAAAGAGGAATAGGAACTTGTAAGATGCCGTGAATTGAAAAGACTCTTCTTTGTATCGACTCATGCAAGGCTCTAGTTGGTATATAAAAATTATCGCAAAAGTTGCTATGTGAATGTCGATAGAGCTCGACAAGCGCTTTGCAGATTCATAAATCGTCTTCAATAAGTTTAAATAACGGATTCGGGTCCGAACGCGAGAACTGAAATATCGGTATGGGGACACTGGTATTGTAAAAGGGGCCAGTCTGAGAAGAGCTGGGGGTGGGTGTGAAGCTCATTTTGGTTATTCCAAGGCCAGTGCGTTTGCATTGATCGAGGAATGACTCAAGCGTCGAGCTATTTCGTTCCGTAGCCGCGATGAGAATACGCACTTGCGGGTTGAGACCAATTAATTCGGACATGGTTGCTATCAAGCTGCCATGGCAGTTGGAGTCGTAGGTAATATCTGCCCCTAGAACGAGATCGACGGCGTTTCCCCCGTTCCATTTTTCCTCTTCCGTGCCTACTAGAGCATGGCCCCATTTTAGATCCTGTACTGAGATGTTGTCTTTATCTTGCAGGCCGTTGAGGAAAATATTTTCAGGTAAGTGATTTACTACATCGTCTGAACCATCCGACGCGATCACCTGCTTGGCCTCGAGGTACTTGGAGCAGAGAATGGAAAGATAGCCAGTGCCAGCACCAAGTTCTAGAACCCTCTTGCCACGAGTCAGAGATGGTGTGTTGAGGAGAAATTGGCCGAGATGCAGGCATGCCTCCCAGGTTCGATAGCCCGTCGTGCCACCAGAAGCAAGCAATGATCGGGATTCCAGGAGAGTGATAGAACGTGGCTCGGGGTGCGCTACCAAGCTTTCGCTGACCTCGGAAAGGGAATACGTCACATAACTTTTTTGGTGCACGAAAATATTTTCCGGTAATACGGGCTCAACAATAAGACTGGCCAGAATCTCCATGAGACGGTCATCAACCCCCTACACAGACAAGTAAGACTAGGATCTATGGAATTATCGCTACGCCGGAAACAATGGCAGACCTGTTCGTCCCAATCGTCAATGCTCTCTTCAATGCGTGCAACCAAGTCTTTCAATACTCGGATCCGGTAACGCGTGGGAGGGGGGAATGTAACGGCATCATCGGCGAAGAGACTCTGGAACAAGACATCCTGCACCTCTGACAACTTGAGTAAGTGGGGTCGGGGGAAGTCGAGCTCCCTTTCGAGCTGGAGGTATTGGTGGCAGAACCGTTTCACCGAGGGGGAAGAACCCGGAGGATTCTGGTCCATGATAAAAGTGTTATGAGTGCAGTTCGTAAAAAGGAAAAGCCATCAGTTCCCAAGTGCAAAACTGGCATCCAACGTTGAGAATAGGCGAGGAAGGGTGCAAGGGCCTTTCGCAGGCCCGCTCTCGGCTGTGGTTGTGGATCCAACGCAAGTTGGCACACCACTTTTTACTTATACTGGTCAGGTGATCCTTTTCAAGACACGTGATTACTTTTCTGGCGATTTTCGCAATCCGCACAGAACCACGTGACTTTAATACCCACCAAAATGGATTGTGGCCGCACGCTCGAATTTTAGGGTTCAGGGCTTAGCAAGCCAAAAAAATCTCCCCTCTGGTCTCTGGTCCTTCTCTTCGATTTGCTCAAATTCCGGCGACAATACCACATCCACATCACCACCACCTGCCTTCACAGCAACAATTGCAAAGATGGCGGACGCCGACACCCCCGTTACCCTGCGCACGCGCAAGTTCATCCGTAACCCCCTGCTTGGCCGCAAGCAGATGGTTGTGTAAGTTATTTATTCTTGACTTCTTGTTTTCCCCCCAGTGGTTTCAAGCCTAGGAAGGGGGGTTTTTTTTTCGAACTGGCATCGACACTACGAATTGGCACACGGAACCTATCAAACAACATGAAGATTTTTCTTCGTGTCTTCCGGGACGACACCGAAAATGAAAATGAATTTCGCCCATTCTTCGACTTGAAAAAAAAAGCACATCAACTTCAAAGGACGGGAGGCTAATGGTGGATTTTTTGTGTTGATTAGGGACATCCTCCACCCTGGCCGTGCCAACATCTCGAAAGAGGAGCTCAGCGAGAAGCTCGGCGCCATGTACAAGGCCACCAAGGAGCAGATCAGCGTCTTCGGTCTCCGAACCCAATTCGGTGGTGGCAAGACCACCGGCTTCGCCCTCGTCTACGACTCTCCCGAAGCCATGAAGAAGTTCGAGCCCCGATACCGCCTCATCCGAGTCGGCCTCGCCACCAAGATCGAGCGTGCCAGCAGGCAACAGCGTACGTATTCAACCACAACACTTTTCCCGCGGGAGGTCTTTTTTCTGCTGTGAAGCGTCACAGCGTCTTCTTCAGCAGGGATACGAAAGGCGTTTGGAATGTCAAGTTGATACTAATACCCGGAAACAGGCAAGCAACGCAAGAACCGACAAAAGACACTCCGGGGCACAGCAAAGGTCAAGGGTGCAAAGGCAAAGAAGGAGAAATAGATGTGACGCTTGTTGGTTTATGGGGCGCTATATCAACGGATCATGGTACTTTCGGTACGGATGTTGGCTCGGTTGTGGCTTTGTGCATTACACGATGGATTTCAGTCGCATCCTTTAACGTCTTTTTAGAATCGAACGATAGGCGCTGCCAGGATTTTCGGGTCTCGATTCGGTGAATAAAAAAGCATGAAATAAGTCTAGGTTCGGAATTTCAGGTTTTCGGTGTTTCCATGACAATTTTTTCCCATCAAACTAGTTGATTTCTTTTTCGTGTCTTTCGTCCACTGTTTGGAAAACCTTGCGAGTGATGTCTTCAACTTTACTACGTGATGATTTACCAAGTTGACGAAATGAGGCCGCCAGCGTCCGCCTTCTGTTGATTATATATATGTGCAACGACATCCTTCGTTGCAATGTAGACCAAGGAACAACCGAGGAAAGATCTAGGGGTATCCAACAATTCCTGAACAGCCGCTGCTTGATACTCCATACTCCAAGCACCAATCATGAACGAAAAGCAAATATATCAAAGAAGCCAAAAAGAAGAGAAAAACCTAAAATTTAGATCAAAATCCAAACCCCCGATATCAGCAACACAATAGCCAACCACCCAACAGGTTCCCTCGAAACACCAGCCCCTCCAACCTGCAAGATAGGAATATGCCACCCGCAGCTCGTAGTAGTAGCCCGCGTAACACAAGAATAATACGTCGTCTGCACAAACTGAATCCCCGCAAGCGGACAATCAGGCTCGTCGTCGGGACATTTTTTCGGTGCGCGGGTGGGCGCTGGTGCGAGGGGGTTGAAGGGTGCATTTGTGTGCGTTGGCATTGGCGGTGTTTGTGGGGGGTTATCTTGGGGGATTCGAGGGAGGATTCGAGGGGGGATCCGAGCTTCCTTTTCGTTGGAGTCTGGACTCGGTGTCTGAGTGTTTCTCTTAGTTATCGGGTTTTTTGTTTGGGGAGAGGAGACTGACGTTTGTAGGTGAAAGTGGTGAGGAGATTACTAGGGTGAGGAGGGATAGGATTAATATCAAGAGTTGCGACTTCATGATGGTTTTGGAGGCTTGTTTGCAAAATAATCCAAAATAATTGAAATATTAAGAGTAATTTATAGTGAGGATATCAATGTTCGTGAAGAAAAAAATCAAAGGGGGGGAAGGCGAGGAATGAAGGTAACTGAAGAGGCAGGACTTGAAGACATCGTGATACGAAAGAGGGGGAGAATGCGTGGGATATATCTCTTCAAACCAAAATCACGCGTCCAATATACAGTCTTGATACCTGAAAAGAAAAAAAAAAGGTATCCTTGATTGATATCAATATGCAATGTAACCATATGCTCTGCTGAAAGCCATTCCCAAAATACAGATATACCATCCAGCAAAGCGAAG
Source organism: Graphium sp. VPRI43844 (assembly GCA_019925285.1). Lineage (NCBI taxonomy): Eukaryota > Fungi > Ascomycota > Sordariomycetes > Microascales > Graphiaceae > Graphium > Graphium sp. VPRI43844. The sequence goes on along the minus strand of JADHKT010000032.1, from coordinate 16,909 downwards.
CCAAGAACTTAAACCAAGTAATCCTATTTACCGTATATCTCCACATTTCCATCATGAAGAGGGAGAATGAAAGAGGCGGGTGGAGGGATTGGCTTATGATACTGGTCTGCCAAACAACGGCTCGAAAAGGATAGGCTGTCGATGATTGGCAATGCCAAACATGGCGATGCACGAAAAAGGAGACAACTGTCTAGAGAGAAAAAAGAGACAAAAACACGATAGAAAGATAGAACCCAGCAGTAATTGGGAATGGATTATTTGACGTAGAGCTCATCATCTGGTAGCCGCAGTAGTGTGGTGTTTCAAGGATGAGTGATTGGACACCAATCGTTCTCTCTAGATTTCGGCCCTATCACGAGCACAGGACCTGCAACCTCATTCCCGTGTATGTAAAAAAAAAAAAAAGAAAAGAAAAGAAACAAGAAATTAATGTACCAGATCGTTGGTAATGTGATTGAATGTATGGCTATTGACTACCTAGGGTATCCTCCTTGTACTCCTCCATGCATGGGCAAGACTGAGTGTAATGTAGATGAGCCAGCAGCGATCAATCGTCCAGGGGCAATAAATGATTAAAAAATTGACAACAGGGTATCCCGAATGTGCCCTCATTGGCCAACGAGAAATTATCATACCAGTTCAGATTGATGTCGCAATGATGAACCGCGATGCTCGACCTGCTTTAGCTTTTTTGATCTCTTCGTCACCCCTCCTCCACGAACTCGAGTACGACCAGCAGAAGTCACCTGGTTGTTTCGATCCTTGCGAGCCCGTGCATTCTTTGTCGGCGAAGGACACCTTGCGGCGCAGCTTTTGGGCGGCATTGCCGTCTTCTTATTGATTGAACTGATCTCACCCTTGTCTGTTCCTGGAGAGGGCGACGACCCTGACAGATCGATAATTGGGGTGCCCGTTGGGATGACAAACTCTCCACTCTCACGCTTTTTGTTGCGCGCATCCAAGCGATCCTGGCGTGCCCGGTTTCGAAGGGGTGGAGGGCTGAGTTCAGGCTGTGAAGCATTGGGAAACAGATTCAAAAACTGAGAGCCCAGATGCGCAGGTTCGCTTCCTCTTCCAATATCATCTCTGGCCTCCTTGGATCTTGATGGCGTAGTCGTCGCCCGCTGGAACAGTTGATCAAGGGAAGGGAAGGAACTTGAAGTCGACCTGCTGCCAGATGGGTTCATGGCCTCCCTCTTCGGTGTAACTAAAGCATTCGCATCGTCGTCCTGCGCCTGCGTTCCGTCTTGGCCCTCGTGGCCGGTGGTGTCTGTGCCTGGCTGCAGCAAGTCGAGCGGCGTTTCAAAGCTACAGTTCGGGTCGGGCTGACGGCCGCTGGGGATACTGCTTTCCCAAGAGCGTGATTCGTGCCCGGCGCTCGAGGCATGAAGAGTCTTGGTAGGGCTGGACCGGCGGCTAGGGGGGTTTCGCCTTGGCGATCTTCCAGCTGTGCCCGAGGGCGGCATGGTATCGGGTTCCTGCGTCGACGAAATAATAGGCATTTCAGTGGGCGGTGAGCAGGGCGAAGAAGAAGATGCATCTTGACTTGAGCCAGGAACTCTGAGGTCCAATGAGAGAGGATCGGTGGCTAGAACGGAACGGTCTCCGTGGGCAATGCCATCGGCCGCCATCAAGTCGGTTTCTCGGTACGAGTCTTCGACTATGTCGTCAGATGCTAAGAGAGGCAACGGGACAGGTGCACTCTTGTGCACCATGATTGAAGCCAAGAGTGAGTCGGACGGTTGTTGCACGAGCCGAGCGGACATCATTTCGCTATACCGCAGTGTTCGCTGGCCATCATCCTGGTCATCTTCATCACTGTCAGGCCCTTCAAAACGCCCATAGATCCTGTTTCCATCCTCATCGTACTCCTTCTCGTTTCGATTGCGATCCCTCTGGGCCAGCGCGACATGAATAAGTGGATCATCTGCAGGGCCATCCACAGAGACAACAACCGCCGTCACATCCCCCAGAATGGGTTGCCAGTTGGTCTGTTTCGTCATGATGAGTGTTTTCCAAGTGACCACGCAACCCGCCATAGCGTCTTCTGGCCGCAAGGCTGGCAACGTCGTTAAGTCTGCGGGCAATTTGGGGAGGTCGTCAACTTCTTCATCCAAAGGGGCCCCGCCATGGTCTACCAAGCTCTGTTGAAGTGCCGTGGCAGGGTCATCGTAGTCCAATTGGCTGATATCACCCGAGTAATAGTCATGGCTATCGTGTTGAGCGTATTGGTCTTCGTAGTAATCGGCTTGGTCTCTTTCGCTTCGCTTTCTTTTGCCACCACTCCGGCCCTTCTTGGACCAGTTGTAACGTTGTTGCGGATCCCATCGCTGTACAAATGGGAACGGGGGTTCGGCTAACACGATATCGGGTTTATTACATTCGACTGCGCGGTAGGCAATCTTGGATCGCCAACTTTCTGGATTCCCATTCTCCTCGACTGGGTTCGCAGCTGTGGGAACGTCGGTTGAAGGCTTCTCGGCGCTTGGCGCACTCGCCGAGGGGCGGATACCCTTCATCAATTCCATACGCACTCGATCTTCATCGAGCTTGCTCTTTGGATTTCGAACGCCCAAAGCGCCAAAAACGAGGCGCCGACCGGCCCCTACATCGAGACGGGATCGGCCGGCTGCACGGCCAGACGAGAGCGCAGTAGGGGCCGCGCTCTCCGACCCTTGGGCAGTTGAGTCCTGAGCAGCATTTGGAGCAGGCGTGTTGGTCTGAGGGGCTGGAGTGCCAGCCAAGGTAGCGTGGGATTCTGAAGGCTGCTGAGTTCTACTATTCTCCGGCGTGCTCACTTCCTTCTGGAGTGCTGACAACAGGGCCTCTTTACGCGCTAGCAACTCTTTCTCTTTTGAGGTCGAGTTGGCCCCATCTTGTCCAATGGCCCCGATTTCTCTTAAATTCTTCTTCTGCAACCTTCTCCGAGCATTTCGTTTCTGTGTCTTGGACATGCACGCTACGCTCGAGTCCGAGGCTGTTTTGTGCGTTTCTTTCAGCAATGCAGAAGCCAGTTGTCTCTTTTGTTGTGCTACGGGTTTAGTGGAAAGGCAGGCTTCCGATTCAGAGTCCGACAACGATGAGCTTTGGTCCGACGAGTCGTCACTTTCGGAGCTATCTGAATCGTCGCTTGACGAGGATTTGTCAGATTTGGAGGCATTCGATGCGATATGCTGAGAGGGGACACCGTGATTTGCCGTTTGTGGCTGGTCCTGTGCCATTTCTGTGTCGCTTTCGGAATCTGAGTCCGATGATGAAGTCGAATCGGAATCAGAGGAAGAGGAAGAGTCTACATCGACAGGTTCCGTCGGTTCTTCACGAGTCGCGTGTGTTTGGCCGGTCTCCTCTTCACTGTCACTGTCACTTTCACTCGAGCTGACACTCGAGGCGTCACTCGAGCCATCGCTGTCACCATCGCTACTGTTGTCGCTGCTCTGGTCGCTACTCAAACAGCTTTCATTCAAGTTTGCCTTCTCTCCTTGGCTCTTCGATCGGCTCTTTGATCCTTCATTCAAGTTCGTAGAACTCTTACTCCTGGTTGTATCAAGCCCCGGGCTGTGAGGTGTAGAACTGTTCGGTCGTGGAAAGACAGGCCTAGTAGGGGCCATGTTTTCTCTGTCTCTTGCGTCGCTTGGGGAGGAAGATGATCTAAAAATGTTGCTTGTGTCGGAGGGTTGAGATGGTGAGGCGGAGAGACGGAAGTGTGGTTTCGTAGTGGGTGAAAGCCAATCCAAGCGACGTCTGGACTCTTCGTATAAAAGTGTAGGGCGATGGCTGGACGAGAGAGCCTCGTAAGTCTTTTTGAAATCTTTGCTACTTGAAACAAGGGCATTCTCGATGTCGGTAACGGTAGCAGTGGGGAACGTAGCGCTGAGAGATGCTATTTTGTCAACATCGTGCAAGTCAAGAGCAGGCTGCGCTGCAGTGCCGAGATTTGTTTCTGTCGAAGGTGCGTGTGACGAAGCATGGTCGACATGTGCTTCAGTATGTTCAACCTCCAAGTCAGCTTCAAGAGCTTTGATTTCGTCGTCCAAGCAATTTTCTGCGTCGGAGTGTTCGTCGTCCAAGGAATCTTCTGCGACGGAGTGTTCGTCGGTGTAGTTGGAATCGGAATCTTCGTGGCCCTCATCCTCTTCCCCAACTTCGTCATGTGAAGCCAGCACAAATCGGGTACGGAGACGTGGCTTATCCCCTCGACTGGAGCGACGGCTCATAACAGACACAGTCTCGGTGTTGGGTGCCTGTTCCAAGAACCGATCTGTTGGTTGAATGTACTCGCTGTCTTGCCCCTCCTCCTTCTCTTCTCCTTCCTCGACATGCTCTTCGTCGGAGTGCTCTTCGTCTGAGGGATCGTCGTATGTTAGTCGAACACGCTTTCTTGGTGGCAACATAATCGCTGGGCGATGGCGCGGAGCCGTAAACCGGGGCCGGCCAAGAGCAACGCCATCGACCAAATGTCTTCCATCAAAAGAGATCTGGTGTCGACCCCCGAGGCGGCGCTGTCGCAGGTCATCGGTAGATAGAGGTCGAATTCTACACAACGAGTTAGAGTCAAACATGAAGTCAGTAGGGCGGATGGGAGGCAGGCACGTACAGGACTTGGTCGAGGTCTTTCAGGATCTGGGAAACAACATGGAAATGAAGGCACTCAAAGCCGGAGGCTGCATTGTCCGTGTATTCGACGGCATAGTCCTCCAAGCCCCAATCACCGCTCTCGAGGATGATTATTTCGTCGACCTCGCTTAAGAGCTGGAAAATGGTACAGTTGTCATCAGCCACATTCCAGAGAAGCTTGACGTCTGGGAGGCCATTCCGACGAACTAAGAGGCGCAGCCGCATCGGCATCGTGCTGGGGGTTGCCACAAGGCTTGTGGACTGAGTCGTGAACCGTCTTGCATCAATTGTGGTGAGCTTTAGAAGAAAGGTATACAGTACCAAGAAGGCCGAAAAGGCATGTGGTTATGTGGTTGGCGAGCGACAGGGAGAGGTGCATGGAGAAGGGATGGTCGCGAAAATTATAAATTGCTATTACGGAGTACACGCTCGCAAAAATCAATTCTTTACGGAGTAGCTACCATGGAGCTCCCTGTCAAATGGTGGGGGTCTACTCCGTACTTCGTATCTGTAGGGACAATCCACGGTGGGTGTCACAGGGCATTGTAGTGGCCCGGCTCCGTCCACTTCTCCGACGTCAGTTGGGAATTGCTCCACCAGTCTTGGTTTTTTGCTCTTTTTGTAAGGCCAAAAAAGTTTGATTTGATTCCAAGGGGAGATGTTCAAACTAGAGAGAAGAAGCATTGTAATACTTCATCAAGATCATTTTTAAGCCCAATAGGGCTTCTTCAGGCCGAGAAACCTCGCTGGCAGTGGGTAGTTCTCTTGTCCTCAATTTCGGGGCGAAAATCATCACAAGAAGCGCAAATGGTTTAGTGGTAAAATTCGTCGTTGCCATCGACGAGCCCTGGGTTCGATTCCCAGTTTGCGCATTGATCAGAATATCCAGTACGGAGTACATATTTCCAATATTTCGTTATTTTTTGGCCAACAATGTAGCAGGTACCAACGAAGTACTTCGTACATGCGACAATAATGTATGCACAGGCTAACTAACTAAATTGGTGACCAACAACAACAATAGTTTTGCGCCATTTTTGGCTGCACAATAACAACAACGTTATGTTTCTGAATGTTTACGCCAAGTCTTACTTCTCTCGTTTTTTTTGTCATTTACGCTGAGAACTTACAGAATCTTTTTGGCCGCACCCTCGTTGATAACTACAGTCTCAAGGCGAGTCTTTATAGTAAGTGGACCAACCCCCCATTTCGATCGCCCCCCATTTCGATCACTTTGAACAATTCTGCATGGCCACTTCTGTTAGTTTTAACACAACCAATAATGAAGCTATTCACATACAGTTTTCGCTGGCTTGAAACTCGAATGTATGGCTTTCTATAGGGCCCAAATTCAACCTATTTTGAGGCACTCTTTCTGACCTATCAGGACCTAGGGTTGCGCGTACTCGCATAACATCCTGTATACTGATAAAGCGCGAATTTAGGTCTCCTTCGACCTTTTTACGCTTGATTGGGTGTGCATTGCTGAGTTCTTGTTCTAGTTGACGAATCTTGTGGTTTTGGTCTGTTGTCGTGAGGGTATGCTTATCAAGGCCTTTGCGAACCTTAGTAAAGAGGCGCCGTATTATAGGGTCATGCTGGTTAACGGAGGGAAGGCCTCTTAAAATGGTTGAAAGCTCTTTGCCACTTTGAGAGGTATATATAATTGATTGAATTGAATCATGAGGGCGTTTTGGAGAGGTATAGATCATTTTCGAGGGTGTGGCAGGCTTCATAACTAGAGGGCTCAAAAGAGGCTTTGCCATATTAACAGGCCATAAGCCAGCTCCAAGCCAGCCAGATCTGATGTTTCGAGGCGTTAAAGCAGTTTGGCGAGCATCATAATAGCGGCGGAGAAAGGCAGCTTTCCCTATTGGTGAGACTGTATCCATACATGAGGCCTGGTACAGGTCAGCACGATATGTTGATTTGAGTGACGAAAAGATTGAAATATCAAGAGGTTGAAGGACATGGGAGCTATGGGAGGGTAGAAATAACACATGTATATTATTCTCATAACAAGAGAATAAAAAATCATCAGTTGTATGGCTCCCATGTCCATCAAGAATAAGAAGGCGCTTCTCATCAACAGTTGTTGGCTTGGTTGAGGGTATAAAGATATGATGAAGCCAATAGAGAGCAATTTCATCATTTGTCCAACCATTCTCTTGAGAGGTAAAATACCAGGGTTTTAAGAGGTCGAGATCGTTGTTATTTTGAGGGAACCATTGTTGTTGAACGCTTTTATCAGGGAAAATAACCAGAGGTAAAAGAGCTTTCTGGCCAGCTGAGATACACTCGATAATTGTGATCCAGGAGCGGTTAATTTGATCTTTTTTGTATGCAATCCTTTTTTCTGATCCTCCTAGCACAAGACTATTTGATCCCATACCTTCCATAATACCAGTCTCATCCATATTATAGCGATTTTCAGGTTTGATATCATGGATTGCTGGGACCTGTAGTAGAGTAAAAAACGCCTTAATACGTTCAGTTGTTGCGCCATTAATACGTTAAGAATCAAGAGGCTTGCCTCTAAGGGTTTTGACTCTTGGGTTTCGGCGTAAAAAGCCTTCCATCCAGTGTTTTCCAATATGAGAATTGTTATTTGAGGCCTTTAGAATACGGCTGGCGAAGAGCTTGACTTGAGCATGGGTCGGGGGGAGGCCAACAGCATCTTGTGTAACAATCCAGTTAACCAGATGATTCTCTTGAACTCTAGAGAGCTTTTGCTGGGGTTCAAAGGCGAGGTTCCGGGGTTGTGTGCCACGAAGCCGGCAATTCAAGGTTGAATAGGGTATGCCCCAACGCGCTGCGGCGCGTCGAATAGAGACCCCTGTATGTACGTCATGAATGGCATTATTTAAATGCTCTTCTTGATAGCTAGATATAATGGTTAGTTGTCAATATTTTGACCCTAGGGTCGGACTCAAGGAGCTTGTAAGGGTCCTTTGCAGCAGAGAGTTAGCCATGGCCGTAAACGTTCAGGATCTAATCACTAAATTGTCCTTACTGCAGCGGTCAGCCATGTCTGGCTATGGCCCAGTCCCTTGAAAAGGTAGTTGAACGCATAAAAGTCCGCCAAGAACCAGCCGTCCGCGGCAGGATGCTCAGTTCTGACATTAGGATGAGCTGCTGCAACAACTATCGTAGTATCGTAAATTTGCGGGACAGTCGTTGTGATGTATCGAGCAGGCAGTCCTGACTTTCCGTCATGACGCTTCTCATGGAGCGCACCACCAACAACTAGAGGCTGTTTTGCTGCAGACATTGGGTACTTTCGCCGATAGGCGATAGAATTGTTGACTTCGGATCACCGAGCGAATTTCACAAGACAGAAAATGAATTGTCCATGGTATGTGTTGGGAGAGAAACTGCGCCAGGGCGAAAAAGAAAAATTCAAAGGGCAAAGAGTGGAAGGAGTGGCTGGGGGAAACAACGCCCAAACTAAGGGCAGAGGAAACGTGGAGCGAGATGCGATTCCAAGAAGAAGTCCATCTCCGGAAGCCAAGGGTCGGCGTAGCATGGGGAAAGGCCAAGACGTTCAGTCACCCCGTGCGATAGACCCACTGTGGTGAAGGCCTCGGGATATCGTCACCGCCGGGATTATGGCCTGGCCGTGCGTGGTTATGACCCGCTCCCGCTCCGCCCATTTACCGATTGTTTAAGAATACGAAAAAAAAAAAAAAAACTCGTGCTATTTTAGAAGGATGCGGGCATTGGAAGTGGAACCTAGAATGGCCCTGAACACCTCTTTGATGGCTAACACTCTAGTATGATATGCTGAATGAAAAAAACATTGACATTCATTATCCGGTTACCGCCACTCAGCTTGGGAGGTAGGCAATGGTAGAGCCCCCGCGAGTTCGAGAAGCCAAAAGAGCGGAGGAGTCCAGCAGACTGATCTGACGGTCTGACGGATCGGTACCATGACATGATGGACCCTGATTTTCGGACTTTCGGCAATTCATTCTAAGATCAAGAAAGTTCCTGTTCTGTGGCGGAGTCGAGGAACTTTTGACAGCAATGTAACATGTCGTTATCTCGCTCCTTTTTCCCTTCCCCCCCCCCGCCAAACCTTCACCTCGCTCGAGGTTTCTCTCCAAACTTCTAAACTTCCATCTTGCACAAAGAGTTTATTGTCTTTGAGCAGTATGGGTTTGATGCACCTTTACCATGGCAATTGCCATTGCGGATCTTATCGCTTTGAACTCGAGATCCCTCCCATCAAGAGCTTGACGAGTTGCACCTGTAGACTCTGCTTCAAGAAAGGATACTACTGGCTTGCCCCACCCGACGGTTCCTTCAAAGTCACGAGAGATGATGGACATCTCACCGAGTATGTCTGTTCGACGGTCAAGGATAAGGTTTGTCCTTGATGCATCTATGTGTACTTGTACAGGGGTGCGCGGGGGTGATACGGTGTTGAACCTTTGTTGAGGAGACAAGACCAAAATGAAGAAACGTTAAATCTGCAGTAACTAACCCAGCCCGCCGGCCTTCATCATGGAATAGTTCTGCAATGTGTGTGGCACAGGCGTTCTGGCCGAACACCTCACTGGCCCTATGAAAGGGCAGATGGTTGTGAATATCAGGACTCTCCGAGAGATAAACCCTTTCCAGCTTGAGTGAATCACCCCTCCCCGGATCCAGTCGGGCTTGAACCCGTATTAAAATGTGTTATGGGAGTAGCTTCTGTGTAGTACGAGAGCGAGGATGAATGTATACAGACAGGTGGACGTTGTCGTTTTAATCCCAGGTCATCTACTAACATTACGTGCAATGCTAGGGATACAGTCAACGTCGTTACCATTCCTGATGCAACAGAATCGCTAACAGCTTTCTCATCAAACTCGGACATTAAGCAAGCCGGATCATGTCATTGTGGAAAGATTCGGGTTGGGCTCCTCTTCAATATACAGGACAGAGAAATCAAAGAAGACAACTGTAGCCGTTGTGTGAGGGTCAGTGATCGCTTCCTCTCCACGCTGGAAAGGAGCGAGCGTAGCTAATGACGGCTATTATAGAACGCTTGGATCGGGACCTATCCCACGAAAGAAGAAACAGTGATCCACGGTCAAGAAACCACCTTCGAATATCTCCACGGAAAAAAATTCACTGGGTCTCTCCATTGTCGAGATTGTGGTGTCAACGTCTACAACACCGTGTATGGACCAGCCCAGTCTGTCATCGACGCGCTTCCACCTGGACGTCGCGAGGCTGTTGAGGCGCTGGTGCGGAAGAACAGAAATCTCCGGCCTGTGAATGTCCGGTGCTTCGATTTGGACCTGGCGACGCTCAATATCAAAAAGTCCGACGAGGGGACAGAGGGCTACGAGTTGCCACCATGAGTGTGTAACGGTTGTCAGACGCCAGGTGCCTGCGGCTGGCATCTAAGGATTTATTTCATGGGAAGCCATGAGAATGACATGACGTACGTGTACGGAGTACGGAGTACAAGTATGTACGGAGTAGCTGAGTCATCTGGCATATCCTCTGCCAGATGCAAAGGACTTGAACGATCCAGTGGGAGATAGCTATCTTGAAAAGAAAATGAAATTTACTGTTAAAAAAATGCGGGCATATCGATGGACTCTAGTTATATGCCAGGAGGTAAAAATATGTCGCCAGAAAATGGGTGTGTAATGTTATCACCTTGCTTTGCCCTTTCTTCATACTTGTACAGCGAGACTGTACCGGTACCGGCCAGGCCGACACTCCCGTTAAAGATGACACAGCATCCGCTAATCCTCACTAAGCAGAGGCCGACTTAGCAGGGAGTCTCTTGTCACCCCCGCTGTCCACGGAATGGAAATTTTAGAACCTCGGCGAAGCACGCGATTTACCTTTTCTTTTGATCCTGTCAAAATTTTAGAGCACGCCTCGTCCTCTGGAACCAGCCAAGTGCATTGGACATTGCGGTACCAAATTTACAATTGACCTGCCCTCCTGCCCAATAACAATTTCTACACGTTCAGACCTTGCTTTGCCCTTTCTTCATACTTGTACAGCTGCGAGACTGTTGAATTCGCAACTTGTCATTGGCCCACTATTCCTGTTAATAAGCTGAACTATCCCCCGCCAGTTCGATTCAGCGAAACTGGGCCGTATTTCGTCCTCGGCCTCGCGCATGTGGTTCGACCTCTGGAACGGCAAACTTTAATTGTTGTCGCATTGACGCCCAAAGGCCTTCTTCACCTCGTCTATTCGTCTTTCATGCCCAAGATTGCCGACCTCTCTCCCGTCCGACAACTCTCTACCTCGCCGGCCATGCCTCGGATAGAAACCTCTGGGATTAACCCCACCTCATCCGCTCCCTCTTCTTCACCCGCCACAGAACAACCTTCGCAAGAGACGAGCCAATTGCCGTCATTTTACTCTCCAAAGACTCAGGCAACCAGTTCCAATGCACAAACTGGTCCCAAAAGCAGAAATCCAGATGATGGGTTTTCCCTGGCAAATCTCTCGCAAAGTGGCCAGAGCAGCGCCGCCGACAACACACAACCCCCGCCACCCTCACTACTATCACCGGCCTTCACCCCGCCGGCTACCCCCCATGGCACCGCAACCCCGTTGCCCTCCCACGCACCGCGAAGTGTACCTGTCGACAGTTCTATCCCCACCGGCGGCTGCGGCACGAAACGCCCTAAACTCCTCCAAAACCTACCCAACGTTCAATGTGTCGTGAGGGCACGCATTCCCACAGTCAGCGGGAGCGAGATGTTCCTACATCTGTACACCAACGACATGGACAACAAAGAACACCTCGCCATCGTATTCGGTCCCCATATCCGCTCTAAGTCCCTCGACGCCCCGCGACCAGGCGAAACAGAAATGGACCGGATGACCCGAGGCGCATACATCGGCCGCCTCCGTCCCGGCCAACAAAGTAGCGGCATGCTAGCAGCCCCCAGCACACCAACCCAACTACCAAACTCAGAGCCGCCGCTGGTCCGGATCCACTCCGAGTGTTACACAGGCGAAACGGCATGGTCAGCACGGTGCGACTGCGGCGAACAACTCGACGAAGCCGCACGGCTCATGAGCCTCCCAGAAAACGCGAGTGGCGGAGTCATCGTCTATCTCCGCCAAGAAGGCCGAGGAATCGGCCTCCAGGAGAAACTTAAGGCGTACAACCTGCAAGATCTCGGGTACGACACGGTAGAAGCCAATCTCCTCCTCCGCCATCCCGCCGATGCGCGCAGCTACGGATTGGCCACGGCCATGCTGCTAGACCTAGGCCTACGAGAAATTCGCCTCCTAACCAACAACCCAGACAAGATTAGGGCCGTAGAAGGCCCCAATCGTGAGGTCGTTGTCAAGGAGCGGGTTGCCATGGTCCCTCTATCTTGGCGTGGCAAGGGTGGATTCCACAGCGTTGAAGTGGAGGAGTACTTGACAACAAAGGTGAGATATATCCTGGTTCTTGAGAAAACAAAGACTAAGACTAACCAAACAACAGATTCAAAAAATGGGCCATCTCTTGAATATAGGCTCGCGGCCGTCATGATAGTACGTGGAGGGGGAGATGTCTCAAATGGCATTATCTTGGCTGTGCCATACATTTCTTGCTATTTTTGCATTAAATAAACGGCGTTTTCGTGTCTTCTCGTCATGCTTTTGTCCTCGGTGGATGAACAAAATGGCTTGCTCGGTTTCACAGGATATATAAACTACATTGATATCAGCCATCTGCTTGCTCTTCCCAATTCTTCGACACACCTCTCAAGGTATTCTACACACTGCCTAAAATTACCCGTACTCAACGTTACCACCTGTAATACTTGTACTCCAGCAGGAAGAAGCCATTAAAAAAAGAGTTAAAGAATCGCCCAGCCCTAATCGAAGACCAATTTTTTCCCAATCCAGCAGCCTGTCTCAAAACTAAAGCACCCCCTAAAGCCCACTATGCAACCACTAGTCGCTGCGCGCGTAAAACGCCCCTCCCGCACTACCACCCCTCTAGAAACTTGCTCTAAACTTTTGCCCTGCCCCTCCATTTCGCGTTCCCCTGTCCCAACGCCCGATGATTGGCTCTCGCGGGTCCAACCCAACACGTCTGCTCTCCGAACGCGACCGTAGCGAACACGCCCACCCCGCGTCTGGATGCGTCCGCTCGCGCCATGAAACGCGGGTTCGGACCCCCCCCCCCCCCCAGCCCTACGGCCTACGGAGTACTGACACGCCATCTTCCTTCTCCTACCCTTGTCCAACCGATCTGCATCCATCGTGTAGATATCGGGCCACACCCCCCTTCTTGCATGGTGGGTAAGTCAGGTCGGTGCTTGGTGGCCAGCTAAAATGGCTGCGTTGTCTTCACGTCTGTCTATTGGCTTTGTGACTCGGTTGGCCCGGTGCCTGAAGTGGTACTTTTATGAGTACATTTATGGAGTAATATTGAATGTTTTTGTGGTGTTTATTCATGGGATGGGCCTTCGTCACCGCTACGTGTACGGAGTAGATGGTATAAATATCCCCTCGTCTGGCTCCTTCGATTGACGTGGCGAAATGCAATGGGCTCTCTATGATCATCGGTTTTTATTCCTGTGTTTGTTTGCATTCCTTCTTTCCCTTTAATTCGCTGTCGTGCTCCTTGGCCGTGAAGAGTCTTGCGAGTTTTCTTTCAAACTCAATTCCGAACTCGTCGCGCTTACGTTCATTTATATTTGCCTCCCATTTACCTCCCTGCTGCCCTTTCACTCGCAGTCTCAGGAATAGGAATACAGCCGTTCATTATCGGAACCCTCGTGTCAACCTTCGCTTGCTCTCTCCACTCATTCAATTCATTCAATTCACCAATTTCTCGCCATCTTGAAAAGACCCCCTCGCCATGTACGACTCAAACGTTATTGCATGGCTTCTGCCATCCCGACCCAACTCCCTCGTCCTCCAAACCATCCAGTCGGCCCAAAACAAAGACCGTCTCGTCCATTATGACGACATGGACTCCCCGCAGCCCGCCACAACGAGCGGCCCGGCCTTGTGCCTTTCGTTTGACCGGCCGCCCAAGTCCTACAAAGGTTTCGTCCTAGGCACCGGTTCCGACTGTGATATCGTCCTCCCCAAACTTCCAGGCATCAGCCGCCACCACTGCTTCATCACTTTCGACACCCAGTCCCGCCTCATCCTGCGCGATGCCTCGCGTAACGGTACCGCCGTCTGGTATGACATGCAGAGCAATGGTGACCGTCGCAACTTTTCCTGGACTCTCAGCAGCGGGGGCACTCTCGGCTTTCCTGACCTTGTGCGGCGGATCGTCATCGACATTCAAACCCTACGCTTCCAAATTGTTGTCAATGACCCTTCGCTCGACATGGCTACGTATCAGAGCAACGTCGACTCGTTCCAGAGCCTTGTGGCCCTTCGCCACGAGGCCAGTCTTTGGGATGTTACGCCGCGTGAGAGCCGGAACGATGCTGCCCGCCGTCCTATGTATGTCAAGTACACGCTGCCTGATGAAGATGGCACATCTTGTCAAACATACCTTTGGAACTCATCCAAACCGTGGGAGCCCATCATCAGTGTGGGTTAAGTGAACTTACGTGATCATGGGATTGGTTGTCTTCCCATTGCCGTCCTGATACTATCTTCCATCATAATTTGGTTGAGTTTTCCTAAGCCTGATGGCGCACCTTCTCTTGGGTCACTCTGGGCCATCTTTTCCGCCCTGCTGGCAGTATGGAATCAGATTGGCCACCTATCATCGGCCCTCGTTTTGAGCCTTCGTTTTGCTTTACTTTCCCCTTTGATACCCAATTTCTTACTCTTGTCCTCAATTTGAGCAAATGGACTCTTTTGTTTGGGGATCTTTTTTCCCGTGGTTATAATATGGTAGTGGACATGAACTTCTAGGTTCAAACTATAGTATGAATTTATTAGTGCGACATCTTGATAGGCATCCTGAGAATGACAGATGTGGTGAAAAAATGGCACAAGACTGGAAACTGTGAAGTCAAAAATGCCTTGTCCCATCTGACAATGGCTTAAACCAATCTTCCGTTGCGGGCTAATCGAATTCCCCTGTTCCTTGGATGAAGTACCGAGGCCCATCCGTGACAGGAATAGTAGGTTTAGGAAAAATCGGCCCGGAAGACAATACGACATCGACTGAAGTAATCGCTCCGTATTGGTGAAAGCCAGCCCATCTTTCGGTTCCATTGCAGTGTTGGCAGGGTTCATGTCGTGGCATTCACGTTGAGCGTTCGCTTTGATCTTGATTCTTCCTTGGAGAAAAGAAAAACAACTGGTTTTGATTCGTAACAATGGATTGGCTCCAATTGCACGGGTTATAGATACAGCTTGTGGCATGCTTCGGACCCGATGCCCCCAAACGCTCATCATAGAGAGCCATCCCTCAATTACTCCTTGCACCGCCCTTCTGCTCCCGAAGTTCGTTCATCTTGGCCACTCTCTTTTTGAATTCGACGTATTGGCACTTCTCGTATGAATGTCTCTCGTCCTATTCCACCGTTATCAGTCAGTCAATCATTCACGTTCCGGGCCCCACGGGGGGCGTAGTCGAGGTCTAGCGATAAACTTCCGGCTGAGCAAACAGGGCACGGGGGACGGCCGTCGACGTACATTGCACTTCCACGGGAGGTAGTAGGTATCGTATCGGCATCGGTTTAGCGGAATGAGAAGATGAGCGCAGCTGTCTCGGTATGCAAGAGGGAGTTTAGCTTCGCGCATTTCCTCCCGCGTTGCCTCTGAAATTACAGGTTAGCTTCGCTTGGTCCGCCTCGATTGGCATGGAATAAAGTAGATACATACGACGCGGGGCTGATGATGAGGATTCTGCGGTCATTGTGGGCGGTCCGAGGGGGTGTCGAATGGAATTGTTATCAGGTAAAGAAAAGAGGTTGAATTGAAATCAAGACTTCTCAACCTTGCCAGGACCGGTGATGTGGCCCGTGCGTCGTCGGCAAGCCTGATCAAATTGAATGCAATGTGTGGCTGTGGTGGCTGAAATATGTGGACTTTTGGCCTACCAGAGCCGTCGTATTTCCAAAGTGACTGAGGCAACTTTTATAAGTATTCCTCCATATTAACTAAGGGGTTAATACATGCTTGGTTTTGCGCTCTAAGGGGAGTAAATTTCAACTTTGCCAAATAGGACTGTTTAGGTTCGATATCAATAACTTCCGCGCAGTATCTATTCCTTGCCCCGAAACTTGAATCACGAAACTTGAAGTACGAAAACTTTTCTAGTTATCATTTCTCTAAAAACCAAACCCACACATTGGATTGTGGCTTAATTTGGCTTTCCTGTCACTGGATTTCTAATGGGTGGCGTTGTGGGAGGGTTTTTTAAACTAAGTTGTCAAGGCAGCGGTGTGAGAAGACAACTGTATTGGTGGCCTGGCCGTGTTATTAATGGCGAGCTCATTACGTCAGAGAGAAACGGTTGCAGGGACTAGCGACTCACTATTACTTGTACGTGTACTCCGTACCCTACTGAAGCAAAGTAGCCACCAATCATGGTCGTGCATACAGGGCATTGTAGAGCCTCGATTTCCGAGGAGGGTAGCTACGATTGAGGAAAAGTGCCGCACGCACAGGTAGTACAAGCAACCGGTAATCTTGCTTTTCTTTTTTGATACCATTTCGAGAGGTACAAGGGGATCACTCAAGTCGGTCAGTGTGCTACAGGGTACGTTGATCAAATGCCAAGTTAATCATCTATGTATGCTGTGCTGATCGATTAGTATCACTGTGGCCATACGACCAATATGAAGCTCTTGTATTGTCCCGACGTGGCAGCGTCAGCTCAGCTTCTGTCACAAAGATGCGAAGGAGAGAGACACAGCACTGGGTAACGGCCGAGCACGGCAACCCTCCTTTCTCTCCGACGTGTCCAGCGATCACGATGGACGAATCGTTGGACTTTGTGAAGGCAATTAGTTGCCCCGCTTGTTTTTCTCTTCTGGTGGGCAACAACATCGGTCTGTAGGAAACGGCTACGGCTACGATCAGTCGGTAGCCGGTACTGTTCAGATTTTCTCGTACAGAGAAAAAAAGATGCGACTCGGAAAAGGTTGAGCTATTTTCCCACACCATAACTCTTCAAGGACGGGGACATTTTAGGGGGGCTCTGACGGGCGATGTCGATGGTGTGGGCGGTGACGAGAGAGGTTTGGCTGATGAGTGGGCGGCTTGGGCGGAGAGAAGTGGAATTTCACTTGGGGGGGGGGGGGGGGGGGGAAATGTTACATGGGGTGGTAAGCGTCACGCGAGATGATTCCTTTTAAGGCATTGATTTGAGTGGACCAGACAATAAGACAAATTGATTTGGCCC